>CM042963.1:18055019-18567519 GCA_023678885.1 Pogostemon cablin
AGACAGGTGTTTTTTGGTACCTTAGGAATGAGTGGTATTTTTGTAAATAAAGTGTAAGTGGGAGGTTAGTTGTTATGATCTTTTTACTATTTTAGGAGTGTGAAGACTTTTAGGGAGTAATATAAAGTTTATTATAATATTAATTTAAGCTTTAAAAATAAAAATATATAAAATAAATGAATATTAGATGGATAAAAGTTACCCGCGTGTATCTATAAATAAATTTGGGATGGGTATGTGTATTGTAATGGATTTTTTTAATAGAACGTGTATGGATACATGTAGTTAATACTTAAACAAATACAGGTATCCGTAAATAAATGTTTTCTCTAAACGATATCTACATTAAGGATAAGTAAAATTGATGTTATGAAAAAAAAAAAATATATATATATATATATATATATATATATATACATATTATACGATTTAATTAATAAATATAAAATTACGATATTATTAACAAAAAAATTAAACTTATATATTATACATAAATTATTAGTATTTTATTTATAAAATACATAAATTCATATAAATAAATAAATGATAGTGTAATTAACATAAAAATAACAATTTAAATATGAAAAATAAATGATTTTATATAGTAATATAATTCTTTATGTGCAACGTACGGATGGATAAAATTTAGTTTTAATAAAAATTATGCCAAGATGTATGTACTATTTAAAATTGCACCATGATGGGCATTTTCTGAAAACACAATAATCCCCAAGTATGAAGGATGTAATTGTAGCTTAGATAAGCGACCAAGTTATATTATTGAACCCAAAGGACGGATGATTATCAATTTATTACTAACTAAATTAATGAAAGCTAGCAATTGAATTGGATAATGGTTATTAATCTAATAAACAAAATAATTAAATAACAAATAAAATAGAGAAAGTAGAAAATAACGAGAGTTAAACAAGTGAGAAGATAGGTAGCTCTTTGGGACATTCAGTTTCACTAATTAATCTTCCTTCCATATATCAATGTACGACTCTGCCTTGTGGAATATGAACGCATCACTAAGCCATGCAAAATATACTCTATAGACACAAGTAAATATGCGTGTAACACATATGAATAACCTTGGAGCAAGAGATATAATTTCACCCCCCCTTTCTAGGTACTATCAGTATCAATTATTTTCCGTGCACTATGTACTCTAACCCGATATGATCTCACTTTATAACCAAGATATGTATTCAAACTTTACATAACAGTTAATGATGCACAAAATAACTCTGAGTATGAATTAAAAATGCATAGTTTTATATAAAATAAATCCACAAGTAGTGTTGTACGGAGTATACACATGGAAGTTTAATTAACTAGATAAAAACCTTCATAACCCTAGAACTACCAAAGCGGTTCTAGCCCATAACGTTTCGAAGGACATTCATGGTGTTTAGATAGATCTTACCCATAATCTTGAAAATTACAAGAAAGATTAAGTTGCGAAGTAAACCCTAGATGTGGGCACCGTCGCTTCTCGCTCCGTCTTGAATCTTCACTTGGTTCTCATTTGATTAGTTACACGAATCTCTCTCTACAGCTACTGCGGATAGAGTTAGGGATTGGATGTGGTGTCGGATGGATGTGTAATCTAACTCTCTTCTTGATGTGATCTGCTTCCCTTTTTATACTTATGGACCTTACTGGGCTTTTTCTTGGAAAATACGCCAAAACACTCACATGAGAGTCGGAATTACTAAAAATAGAATGACGTATCCTCGCTCGAAGAGAATGGCTTAGTCGAGCAGCCTCGAGCTTGGTCGAGTGGCGGTCGAGTGGCATCCCTGTAAGCTGAAACCCTATTCGGTGCCTCGCTCGACCAAATCCAACCTCGCTAGACCAACATATCTCAGTCGAGTGGCTCCTCTCCAGGTCGAGCAACATCTCAAAACTCATATTTTCTGATTCTGAGCACTTTTGACCTGTTTTCCTGTATAAATATGCTCAAATAGCTTCAGTAGCATCTGATTCACGATTTTTCCATAAACATCCCAATTTTACTTGATTATAGACCAAATCGTACTCAATTTCCATGTAAATAAGAGCTCAAAACACGTGAATTATCACTCTCATCAAACTCCTAAACTTACATGTTGCTCGTCCCGAGGCAACGACATTAAAACAAAGGCAAGAGAGTGTGATTCACAAGATCCTCTTACATGCACAACTTATAATAACACATGCAATTTCATCAATTCAAAACATGCAATCTTCATACCTTCCATCCATGCAAAAATATCAATTAATCACAATACTTCTACGAGTGCAAAGTCATCTAGCACACTAGGTAAGTTTTTACTCTCACTCTCATGTGTAAAAGATGTATACTTTAAAGGTTAGCATATACGCTTATAATCAATTCAAACATCCGCGTAATCATAAGCTTGGCAAAGATCTCAAAACTCAATTCATAATTGCCTCAACACTAGGATCACAAAGGACTTGTTCTTGGGTTGTAACATTGGCTCTTTGATAAAGGTAGGAGAATATAGATAAAGTGACTAATTCACTAGTAGAGAACTTACCTTGGAGTTTAGCTTTTCATCAAACAGCTTCATTCTTCTTCTCCATTCTTCTCATGATCTTTTCGATACTTCTTTCCTCCTTCTTTACTAGGAATCAACATCATTCTTCTTCTTCAATTGATAGAGTACCAATTTCGGGCACTACCCTTTTAAGCAGTCGGAGTACCGATCTCCGGTACTACCCCTTAAACAAGATTTAACCATTAATTTCTTTCTTTGCTTTACATCACTATCACCAATTTTCCTTTTTTCTTTTTCATATTCATCACCTGCAACTTATTCTCCTTAGGTCTCTACTAGTAAATAGGATATCTAAAAGGCTTAAGTAAAGGTAAAATAAGGGCTTTTTATTACAGGCTTGCCAAAGAAAAAGCTTTTCAAGGCTCAACATGGCTTCAAATGATATACACATTATAAGGATAAGTAAAATTTGGCTAAGTGGCTCAATTAACAATAATGGCTTAAGATCATGTCCTAGTATCTAACAATCATAAATCTCACACAAGACTCCAAGCTAAGTTCTAGAATACAAAAGTATGAACAAAACTCTCTAGAATAAACTATCATGCACTCACGTAGCATGATTAATAGGCTCAAATTCTCACATAGGTAATAGATTTCCTTAGCACTCTTCAAAGTAGACAATCAATATCAATTCTTACATAAACTACAAGTAATCAAACATACATGCCTCTCATCAACAAAATCAACATATATCATATACAAGTGCACATGCATGTAAAAGAGTCAATATATCTACTCAATCCATCAAATCATCATCAATTTACAAATAGCCATCACACCATCAATATAATCAATATCAAATACATGCCACTCACGCATCAATCACAAATAACCTAACTCAACCACTCACTCAAAATCTAACCTGTCAAGTGAAAAATAGAAGGGAGATGAGAGAAAATGGACAAAGAAAAAATCCTGGCATACACTACTCCTCCGGAGCATCATCATCATCATCATTACTCCAATCGTCGAAATCTCTTTGCAAAGTATCTACCTTCCTGTCTAAAGTCTCGTAATTCTCATACAAATCTCCCAACCTTCTATCCACAGCATCATACCTAAGGTTGAGCGCAACATAGTTTCGTGTTAGCCAAAGCAAGTTGGCAGTTCATCTCTTGCTGGTTGGTATTCAATGCGGAAAAGTGCACATGCATCATTTGGAATTGCTCTCTATAAAAGCAATCCTGAGCCTGCCAAAAATCATACTGCTGTTGTGGTGGCGGTGGTTGCATTGGAGGAACTTCTATCTCTAAAAAATCGTGAGGCATCTCCATATGTACCTGAGGAATCGACTTCTCAAACGGCTGCTACTGTGGCTCATCATCCTTCTCATACTCCCCCAGCTCTCCTACTAAAATCATATCAAGGTCTAGATAGACCCCGTCCAAGTGTATCTGAGTCAATGTTCGCCAATCTCCATTAGTACAACAAGTAGTAGAGATTGCAATATGGGGAGGAGTGTTCATCAATAAGTTCGCATTGATCTGAACAGTGGTGAAATCAATAAGAGTGAAAGGCATCTTGAAAGAAATGGGGTTAATCCCTCAGATGAACATCCATACACCATCCTCCCTCCGAGCCAAATTCATTCACACACACGCTGACATAATCAAATCTGGATCACCTAGTACAGGCCTATATCTTGACAAATCCATGTTAGAGTGCTCCGCAATCGGAGTAATCAGCCCCCCTATGTAGACCTTCTAAAACGTGTGTGAAGTAAACCAATGTAGCTACTGAAATAGATACGCACCAAGATTGAAATGGACTCTATTCATCATGCACCAGAGGACATATAGCTCTCCTCTCGGAATACACCCTCCCTCAGCTTGGGCAAATATGGTGTTTTCGAGGATCCAATCCATGTAAGCGATCACCGAATTGTGAATAAAACCAGCCCTCGATCTTTGAAGATCATAAGCTCCTTGCAAACCCGTAATCGATCTCCAAAAATCATCAGCATTAAATCCTTCATCCTCTTGCATTGACACATTCTCCGGGCATCCAAATGCTCTATTAAATTCGGACATATACATGAAATGAAGCTCCCCTCCAATCTAAAACCAAGCACTCTCTGAAAGAAAGTGCTCTCCACGAATCACTCCAGCGTACACAACATCTCAGTTGTGATGTGGAAATAGGTCTCCCTCTTCAGATCCATGAAACTACTGATTCCTACTTGGTTGAACATCCACCTGATGTCATTGATTATATTCATCTTCACCATGGTTTGATCGTCCTGATAATGAGTTTGAGCAATCTTTCTTGAAATTACTCCCCATAGTTCCTCTTTTTCTTCCCACTCCGGTATTTGTATATCAAAATCGGACAGCATCAATTTGTTTTTCTTAAGCCTCTTAGTCGTCTCCCCTTTCTTTGGTGCTCCCGATCCCTTCCTCTTAGATGAGGATGCTATGCCTTTTTCTACAAAAATTATACTTTGATACCAAACGTAGGCATAGACATGAATATAACAATCCTAGGACTATTTATCACATAGACTCTACTCAAGACTTCACATCATATGCATAACCAATTCAAACTCAACTTCTCCACAACTTCAAATGTGTACGAATTAAAAGATAAACCCTCAACAAGTTATATCACGGAGAAATCAACTCATTAAGTCCTAAGGAATACAAGGAGTCAAATCTAATTCACAAATACTAACATGTCTGAAATTCAATTCAAAAATATTCACAATTAAACTTAATTCCTATGCACTCAACAATTCCACAATTCCAATTACTCATAATCATCACTCAAAATCAACGAGCCCATGCATAAATTCAACAATTCAACCCAAGCACGTATCATATGCATTATCAATTTCACTAAATTCCATCAATCCAACGTAATATTGGACTCATGGAAATTTATGTGAAATTTCAACAAAAATACCCAAAATTCAAGTTCAAACCAAATCAAAAGCATGCTTGAACACTTACCCAACTAAACTAAACACATGACAATCCAATTCAAGGGTAATGAGTAAAGAAAACATACCTTTATCTCCAGCCATGGATGTGAATAAGCGACGAAGAATAGAAACTCAACTTTAGAAGAAAAGGCCCTACATTCAACTTGAATCTCTCAAAATTAATGTGGAATGTGTGTGTTTTGAGTAAAGAAGAGTATACTAAGGGTATGGAGTGAAAATCTTACAGCTCGGGATAAGTGCTCGAGAGAGGGTTGCGAGTAAATGGTCGAGCGCATGCTAAAACTGACCTTATATTCGTGAATTCTCTTCTTCGCTCGGGTCGAGCGGCCTGCTCGAGCGGTTGTTGACCTGGTCGAGCAGTGGCTCTGTATGCTGAAACCATTCTCGCGGTCCCGCTCGACCACCGATTGACTTACCTGTCAGGTCGAGCGACCTCCTTTTTGGTCAAGCGACCACTCTGTAAGCTGATAACTCTGAACCAGATGTCAGGGTTGTCGCTCGACCACCGCTCGACCTTAGTACTTGGTCGAGCAGTGAAAGTTTTGTCTGAGCAATCTTAGTACGTGTGAGTAATGGTGTTTCCCAACCAGGTTTTCCTTCATCGATTTTAGCGCCAGGATCAACATCCATAGGAGGTTTCATTACTGCATTAGGATTGCTCCACGAAATTCCAGCTTTCTTGGTTGTTGATAATTACCCGGGAGACCACGATTGTTGTAATTCCCTTGGTAATTCCTGTTTCCTTAATTTTGATACCTAGTTCCTTGAATACTTTGACCTATGGAATAGTTAGCCTCTTCTAATTCCTCTTGGATCGATCTAAAATAATAACTAGGCAAATTGATGACTAGAGAACCACTACTTAGACTCTTTAAATTATATATAACTCCACTCACACTACAAAATAAAATAAAACACCACTGAACACAAGACAAATTGCGAAAAAATTGACACATCAAAACTAGTTAATGTTTTAATATACCGCAAAAATCAACTCCCCTAGAAAATATTACAAAGAAAAGATTATACTCTTGGTACTACAATGAAGTAAGAACATCACACTCCTCCAAACTTAGTAGAAACTATAGTCGAAACTAAATTGCAAAAAGATGTAATTGCCAATTAGTAAGCACCTTAAATATAAAAATTTCTTACTCACACGAAATAAATTAAACAATAAAATGGGAGGGCAAGCCCCCAACAGGCGCTCATGTTTAACATCGGAGAGTCACAACAGTACCACTTCAATGCAAGGTATCTTCAAAGACAATGCAAGCATCATCCAATGACTTAAAGTGCTTCAATCGATGCCCATTCGCCGCTATGATGTCTCCATCTTTGTCCATAATCAAAACTCCCCCCTCTGCAAGCTCTATGGATAATGAACGGTCCCGTCCACTTTAATTTTAATTTTTCTACAAAAAAAATCAAACGAGAGTTAAAGAGTAGTACCTCATCTCCTTGCTTGAACTCCTTGAAAATGATCTTCGAGTCATGCCACTTATTCATTCTCTCCTTGTAGATCACCGAGTTCTTAAAAGCTTGATTTCTAAACTCATCCAATTGATTGATGTGAGTCATTCTCAACTTTTTTACCTCCTTAATGGATAAGTTCAAACTCCTCATGGCCCAAAAAGACTAATGCTGAATCTCTACGGGTAAGTGGCACAGCTTCTCATAGACAATTCGATAAGGTGACATGTCTAGTACAGTCTTATAAGTCATCCGGAACCCCCAAAAATATCATCGAGCTTCATTGCCCAATCTTTTCTATTGGTTCCAACTACCTTCTCCAGGATTTGCTTAACTTGATGGTTAGAGACTTCGGCTTGCCCATTCGCTTCAGGATGATAGGGTGTAGTAACCCTATGCTTAACACCATATTCCTTGAGAACTCTTTCAATAAGCTTATTGACGAAGTGGGAACCTCCATCACTCACAAGTGCTCTAGGAACTCCATAGCGAGCAAAAATATGTTTCTTCAAGAATGACAACACCGTCTTTGTATCATTCATGCGAGTAGGAATCGTTTCCACCCACTAAGAAACATAGTCAACAACAAGAAGGATGTAGAAAAATCCATTAGATGGGAAGGGCCCCATAAAATCGATTTCCCATACATCAAAGATCTCTACTACAATGCTTGGCTGAAGTGGCATCTCATCCCTTTTGGTTATGTTTCTTATCCTTTGAAATTTATTGCATGTCGCTACATAGGATTCACAATCTTTAAACAAGGTAGGCCAATATAAAACTGATTGAAGTCCCTTCGCTGCAGTCTTTTGAGCTCCAAAGTGCCCCCCGTTAGGTTGTGCATGGCAAAAATCAAGAACACACTCCATCTCCATATCTGGCACACACCTATGGACAATAGAATCCGTACAAATCTTGTAGACAAACGGATCATACCATATAAAAGTCTCAACATCTCTTTTGAATTTGGTAAGTTGATACCTATTGAGACCCTTAGGAATTTTACCTGATGAAATGTAATTTACATAATCAGCATACCATGGATCCATTCCTTGAGCAACAACTACACATGCTTTCTCCACTCCTTCAGCAAACATCGCCATGATCTTTTCATCCGGGAACATCTCTTCTATGTATTCAAACGAATTATCACAATGCTCCCTTGTCTCTAAACTTGATAGGTAATCTGCCAAAACATTCTTCATTCCTTTCTTATCCCAGATCTCCATATCAAACTCTTGTAGAAGAAGGATCCATCTAATGATCCTAGACTTCGCTTTCTTCTTCTCCACCAAGTACCAGATCGCAGAATGATCCGTATACACTATAGTTTTCATGCCAACCAAATACTGTCGAAACTTATGAATGCATACACAATAGCTAAAAACTCCTTTTCAGTGACAGTGTAGTTCTTTTGTGCTGCATTAAATTCTTCTCTCATACTATATGACGCAGAACTTCTTCTCTCTCAACTGCCCAAGCACCACTCCAAGTGATAGATCACTTGCATCACACATAAGTACAAACGGCTGAGTCCAATCCGGTGTGATCAAGATAGGTGCAGTAATAAGTGCCTCCTTCAAAACCTGAAAAGTTGTTAGACATTCATCATCAAAATTAAATGGAACATTCTTTCCAAGTAAGTGAGACAATGGTTTGGAATATTTTGAGAAGTCTTTGATAAATCTTTTATAGAATCCTGTGTGTCCAAGGAAGGACCGCACTCCCTTCTCATTAGTGGGTGGAGGAAGCTTCTCAATTGCCACCACCTTAGCTCTATCAACCTGCAATACTTTAGCCGAAATATGATGCCCAAGAACAATCCATCTCTCACCATGAAGTGGCACTTCTCCCAATTCAAGATAAGATTAGTTTCTTGACATCTCTTCAAAACAGTAGATAGGTTAGACAAACAAAAATTAAATGAGGAACCAAACACAGAAAAATCATCCATAAACACCTCTATGATCTTTTATATCAACGCATAAAATATGGCCATCATGCACCTTTAGAAAGTAGCAGGCGCATTACATAATCCAAAAGGCATCTTTCTAAAAGCAAAGGTTCCATAAGGGCAAGTAAAAGTAGTCTTTTCTTGATCCTCGGGTGCAATCATAATTTAATTGTGACCCGAATACCCATCCAAGAAGCAATAAAACTCATACCCTGCTAGACGATCCAACATTTGATCCATGAAAGGAAGAGAGAAATGGTCTTTGCATGTATTTTCATTCAGTTTCCTGTAATCCGTACACACAGGCCATCTCGTAGGAATCCTAGTGGCTAATGTTTCCCCATCATCTGCTTTCACAATAGTCATGTCCCCCTTCTTAGCTACAACATGCAATGGACTCGCGTGGGGACTATCACTAATGGGATCAATAATTCCTGCATCTAACCACGTTAAGATTTGCTTCATAATCACTTCTTGAATAGCGGGGTTAACCCTCCGCTGATTCTGAATACATCCCTTAGCTTCATCTAGAAATCTTATCTTATGCATGTAATACGATTGACTAATACCTTTCAAATCATCAAGAGACCATCCAATAGCAGACTTATATTTCCTAAGCACATCCAACAAATTTTCAAGTTGATCATTAGTGAGGGAAGAAGATACAATTATCGGATATGTCTCATTATTACCCAGATAGGCATACTTCAAGTGTTCCGATAGCGGCTTCAACTCCTTCTTTTCTTCCTTCAGTGTGCTCTCTATATCCAAGGGTAGGTACTGCCTAATCCACTTCACCTCTTCAAGTTTGGTTCTTTTTGATTCGTACCTATCATCACCCAAAGGAAGTAAGTTTTCAAGAAATTCAATACATACCTCATTGGAAAACTCATCTAGCTCCGTAGTGGGAAAGTAATAGATTCTGCCAAGCATGTCTCCAAGGGATCCTTTGAAAGAATCACGGACATGTCCTCCTTCATGATCTCCTCCACACCTCAATGTTGTACTCTGTGTCTCCATAGGCATCTTCATTACTTTGTCGAGGTTGAATAGAACCTCTTCATTATTCATACGAAGTTTAAGCTCCCCCTTTTGGACATCTATCATATCTCCAGCAGTGGCAAGGAATGGCCTCCCTAAGATAAGAGGGACATTATCCTTGTCATCTTCCATCTCTAGAACAAGAAAATCCACAGGAAAGATAAGCCTCTCTACTTTTACAAGAACATCTTCTATCACCCCTTCGGAAAAGTCATAGACCTATCCGCCAATTGTAGAGCCGCTGTTGTGGGAGCGAGCTCCCCAAACTTAGCTTTTTGAATATAGATAAGGGCATCAAGTTGATGCTTGCACCAAGATTGCACAAAGCTTTTCGTCCCGGCCCTTTTCCAATCTCACATAGAATAGTGAAGCTTCCCGGATCCTTCAACTTTGCTGGTAGCTTTCTCTGAATGATCGAGCAACAGTTCTCAGATAGATTAACAGTTTCAACTCCGTTCAAGCTCCTCTTTTTCAATATGATATATTTGAAGAATCAGCATAGTAAGGCATCTCCATGATTGCTTTGGAGAATGGAATGTTCAAGCTAATTTTGTTCATGATATCCGAAAATCTTGTGAACTTTTCTTCCAACCCTTTCTTAACTAACCTTAAAGGAAATGGAGGAGGTATCTTAGTCTTTGGGATTCCCCACTCATCTCTTGGCTCTTTCCCACTTCCTTTGCTTTGTCCTTCTCAATCTCTTGGCTCTTTCCCACTTCTTCTCCACTATTAGCTCAATATTCTGCTCTTGTGATGGTACTGGAGTGTTATGAACTACAGGTGTAACGTCCTGTATGGAAATTGGAGTCGACTGACCTTGCTCGACCTCTGTTCAACCATAAAGGATTGGTCGAGCGAGGAACCTGTAATCGGAGTTTGATTGTCTAGATGTACGTATCTGCTCGACCTCAGCTCGACCAGATGGGTCTGGTCGAGCGGAGTCATTTTGGTCGAACGAGGTACCTTTAACCTGATCTTGACCTTTCAGAACCACAGATTGTCACTCGGCTGTAGCTCGACCAAGAGTCTTGGTCGAGCGATGGTCGAATAGAGACACGTCCTCTCCATTTTCACCGACTGGTAGCATTGGACCTTCATACTACATTTCTGATCTCAAAGTAATGGCATTACAAGATTTTGGGTTCGTTATGCTTTGAGAAGGAAACTTGCCTTTCTCAATTGTCTGCGTAAGCTTAATCATATTCCCCGTCATCTCTCCCATCAATAAAGTAAGATCCTTCATCTGCTTGGATAACTCCTCATGATTTGACTCTATCTTTGCTTCCAAATGATCCACCCTTGCATCATTCCTAGCCACATATCGGTTCACAGTATCTTCTCAACCAGGTTTTCCTTCATCGATTTTAGCGCTAGGATCAACACCCATAGGAGGTTTCATTGCTTTATTAGGATTGCTCCACGAAAATTGAAGCCTTCTTGGTTGTTGATAATTATCCGGGGGACCACGATTGTTGTAATTCCCTTGGTAATTCCTGTTTCCTTGATTTTGATACCTAGTTCCTTGAATACTTTGACCTATGGAATAGTTAGCCTCTTCTAATTCCTCTTGGATCGATCCCTCATTACCAACATCATGTTGCTGCATCATTGGAACTCTAAGTGACAACTCTGTAATCTGCTTCTGTTGAGATTCATATAACTTGTTAATATTGGCCAAGCTAGAGAGGGTCTCGTCTTCTCTACTTGACTTTACCATAGTGTGTTCAACCTGCGCTACCTTTCCAAGCACATAGGTGCCCCTCACTCTATCAGTAGGCCAATCTCTTGAATTCATCGAAATATCCTCAAAGACCTTTTTGGCCTCAACGGGTGTCTTCACAAGTAATGCTCCATTCGATGAAGCATCGAGTAGAACACAAGAATCACAATCCAACTCGCTGTAGAAAATATTAATGTATTGAGCTTTAGATAATCCATGCTGAGGGCACTTCCTTAACATCTCTTTGAATATATCCCATGCTTCATGGAATTTCTCATTACTACTGATAGCAAATTGATTGATATCTTGTTTCATTTGAAACACCTTTGAAGGTGGCATGTATCGCTCCAAGAATTTCAGTTTAAATTGCTCCCATGTAGTACAATCAGCAGCACGAAGAGTGTCATACCAATCTCTTACTCTTTCAGTAAGCGAGAATTTAAAAAATACGATCCTCCTTGCATCCTCATGATCTCCTGCATTTTTTGTGTACTTGCATATCCAAGGAATTTATTCAGATGCTGTTGAGGATCTTCAAAAGTCCCCCTAGAGGAAGGGTTCATTTCTATCATGCTAATAAGAGTGGGGTGAAGATCAAAGTCCGCTTCGGCTTCGTGCGCTCCTAACAGCCCCAAATTGGCCCGTCCGTTGTTATTAAAGACTTCACGGATGGAAACATTGACGTTTTTATTCTTCTTTTTCTTTGCCTTCTTCTTCCTCGATGACGCTCCGATCTCGGGATCAAAAGGTGCTAGTGTTGCTCCCTTCGATCTAGTGTGCATAAACCTACAAAAAATTCAACGTGAGAAAATAAAGACAAGTATGGAATAGCTTCAATTAAACTAGAAGTAATAAAATTGATAAGGACAATCGTCCCCTGCAACGGCGCCAGAAACTTGATGGGCGTTTTCTCAACACACAATAATCCCCAAGTATGAAGGATATGATTGTAGCTTAGATAAGCAACCAAGTTATATTATCGAATTCGGACGGATGATTATCAATTTATTACTAACTAAATTAATGAAAGCTACTGTTTGGCAATTGAATTGGATAACGGTAATTAATCAAATAAATAAAATAATTAAATAACTAATAAAAAAGAGATAGTAGAAAATAACGAGAGTTAAACAAGTGACAAGATAGGTAGCTCTTCGGGCCATCCATTTTCACTAATTAATCTTCCTTCCGTATGTCAATGTTCGACTCTGCCTTGTGGAATATAAACGCATACCCTTCATTCATACTCAAAACTCATACAACACCATTAGCTCAACAATTGCATTTAACAAATATGGACTATCATGCACTTTAACACCACCAATCATACCAAAATCAAACCAAACTCATGAGAAAAATTTTAAAATTAGCCCAAAAATACGAAAAGTATATGCTTTCAAGACAAAGTATGTCACACCACGCCATATCCCCCCAAACTTAAATTGAAACAAGAGTTTCGAGGTAAGTTTGCAAAAAATGGTGTGACTTACTTTCACACTTCAAATCAAGCACTTATCGTATTTTCAATACGCATTCTCCGCATAAGCACAATCAACCTACATACCAAAAATGCAAACCAAGCAAATCCACCATCCTTATTGAAAGCAATAAATAAAGCAATAAAGATAATGATGGGTTGCCTCCCATCTAGCACTAAGTTTAACATCTTCAAGCCGGACGGGATATGGAGAACTCATCGGAATAGCCACAGATATCTTTCGTCCTTGCCATCGAATTTTAACCATTGTGCTTCTTCCTCTATTAGGCATTTATGGCAAGTGACGACCTCAGTTGCATCCTTCGAGCATGGCTTCAAAAATTCGACTCTCTTGAGCTTACACTCCATTGCCCTCTCCATTCTTGAAAACCACTTATTCCTCCTTACCAAATAGACCCCCAACATCTCTTCGAGTTCTCTTTTGTTTCTAAGGATATGAGAAAAATCAATGGGTAAGACAAAGTCAATGTAAACAATATTATCAAATTCAAAGCAACTTAAAGAGTTTAAAGGTTTAGAAATGCTCATTTCACTCTTCAAGTCATCATCATTTGCTTCTTGACTTTGTTCCTTCTCTTCAACATCATGTACTTCAACAGGCTCTTCGAATACCTCTTTTGATTCTACATCTCCCAAATTCTTTTCTTCCTCAAACTCTTCTTCGACTTTGCTCTCCTCTTCCAATTCTTCAACTTGTTGAAAATTGTTCAAAGCACTTACAATTTGGCTCACTTGATGCTCCAAGGCTTTGAATCTTTGATCATTATTTTCCTCAATAGCCTTGAATCTTCTTTCATTATTTTCATCTTGAGTTTTATTAGATTCAATCAACTTCTCAATCAATACTTCTAAAGATGATTTTTCTTCTTCGACTTGTTGAAAGTCTCCTCCCTCTTGGTTGTCACAATTCCATTCTTGAATTGGTGGATAATTCCCATGAAAACTTCCTTCATAGTTATGTTGAAAATTTCCTTGGAAATCATCCACTCCCATGAAAGAAACATCTCCTACTTGATGCGTAGGCATCCTCCACTCTTCTTGCTCCATAGGACTAGGAATCGACACACCTTGCACATTTTGAGCACCCCCCAAACTTGAATTAGACAAGACTTGACCATAAGCACCTTGATTCATCATCCTTATTTGTCTTGTCACTTCCAAAGTAACTTGGGTAATTATCTCGGAGGATTCATTTTGAAGAAAACTTGATTGAAGATCTTGACCTTCATCACTTCCTTGAGCACTTCTTCTATATAATTCAAGTAAGGCGTAGTTTTGAAATGGAGGAGAAGTGTTGGTGTTGGGATTTGGTGGAGAATAAGTGTATGCTTGATACGGATGGAATGTATTTGCATTGTAAGCTTGTTGCCATTCTCCATTTCTTCCTTGATTGTAGTATTGAGAGCTATCTTGATTTATTTGGAAGTTGTACCCATAGTTGCTCTCATTCATGTAGCCTCTTGATTGTGGAGGTGGAACCCTTGCACTTTGAATACCAAAAATATCACTCAAGTATTGGTTCCAACCATCCATTTAAATGCTCTCCTCAAAGCTTACTACAATTCTCCTCAAACTTGCTATTTTCGGCTTTGATCCCCCTTCCTCTTCTCTCAAGGTAGTTTCACGTACCTATCAAAATGAAAAAATGAGATAAAAAATTTTCCAAAATAAATAATAAAAAGCAATAAAAATATCTCTATTAATACTAATCGAAACACTCCTTCGTTAAACCACTAGCAACTGTTGCCTCCCCGGCAACGGCGCCATTTGATTAGCCATAATATAGTGGGCATGACCAATTAAAGAAATTATCGAACCACAGGGAGGAAGGTACTAGGGTCTAAGCGATCTCGTGTTTGTCATAGTATTATAGAGATGAACGAGAAGGGGAGATAATCAAGAAATGACAATAAAATAAAAGGATAGATGAATGGAAGATGGATGAATGAGCCAAGTAGATAGAGATGAGATTAACAATACTTAAAGCATGGAAAATCTAGGTATCATGCAATGAATTCATATGTGTCATGGGAAAAAGGCTAAGGGCCAACACTAAGATCACCTAAACTCCCTCTCGGAATGAATAGGATATGGAATGACATTCATTGGATTGGTTCTCACTCAAACAATTCCAACTAGGTACTAAGCTTGAAATGAGAGTCCCTTCACATAATCTATTGACTTCTCAATCTAATAAATGATATGTTCTATCAAAGGGTTCTAAACTATGAAGAACTTCTCAATCTCTTCACAATCTATAATGCACATGAAGTGTTTGATGAAATGATTCACTTAATTATCCTAAATATGCAATTGACTTCTCAATCTAATCACATGCTTAAAACAATTAAACACACAAATCATCATAAACCTCAAGATCTAAAGCATCAATGATAGAAAAATAATTAACTCAATCAACATAATCATTCAATTGCAAAATACCAAAAATTATCCAACACAATTCATATTGCTAATCTCACAAGGGAGATTAGCCTCTTATATCCATAAGAAAATTAACATAGACATTAAATTCCTTACAAAACATGATAAACAATAGGTTTCAATACAAAGTTTAGATGAAAACTCCCTTAGATATCTCCAATGGTGATCTTCTTCTCCCCCTTGCAATTCACCTCTCTTCCTTGCTTCTCTACTACTTGGATGAAGGATTTGATGGTTGGATCAAGGTAGATCCAAAGGATGAAGAATGGATGAAGGTAAAGGTGAAGAATGGAGGAAAAGGTGTGTGAGGTGTGTGTGGAAGAGTGGATTTCGGATCTTTTTCTCACATATTGAAGTATTGGGTATTTATACTCCTTGGGAGGCTTCTAGAAGGATTCTGATATGTTTCTGATGCTGCAGCAACATGACTCGTGTGCTGCAACACGACCACATGGTGGCCGTGTAGGCGTTTTTTATGTCAGAAAACGGCCAGGGCTTACAGGGGCGTGTTGCGTAACACGGGTCGTGTTGCGTAACACGGGCTGCGCAATCTCATTGTTTCGCGCATAACTTCCACATCCGATCTCTGATTTGAGTAATTCTTGCGCTCATGTGATCCTATTTTCTTTAGCTTTCTATCCATATAAAGATCTGACAAAACTTCCAATATTTGAGGGTGTAACAAGTCATGCAAAGTAGCACAACTGTGCTGAGTAGGAACAGCTTGCGCGACGTCACCATTTTAATCATAACTTTCTCGTTTCGGCTCCAATTGAAGTGTTTCTCATACCAAAATAATCCTCTTTTCTATGGATTTCCAACCATGTATTACACTTCTAGTTTTGAGCTCCACAAGAGTACAGAAAAATTACACAAGTTGGACGTGCATTTTTTCAGTATTTTGCTTGATTTGACTCTTTCTCCCTCGTTTCAACTCCGAATTGAGATCCGCTTTTTCCTACATCTTCCTTATCACGCCTAGGATCCATTTTTACCTAAAAATTATATATTTAAGCTTATTCACTCACATTTACATAAAAAACAACTAAATAACACATAAATACGGATAAAAATATACGAAAACTCACATAAAAAGATACTAAAATCTAGGTGAAAATATCACTCATCAAATAAACTTGGAGCAAGAGATATAATTTCACACCCCTTTCTAGGTACTATCAGTATCAATTATTTCCCGTGCACTAAGTACTCTAACCCGATATGATCTCCCCTTATAGGTACTAAGAAATAATTCTCTTTATCATACTTACTAACCCGAATTCAATTCAATTAATAAGTATTTATATAAGATAGTTCTTATGAAGTTTCGGAGTCCCCTCACTTAGAATCATAACATAGAATCCTACTCAACAGTGAACGCACTTAATCAATAACCAAGATATGTATTCAGACTCTATATAATAGTTAACGATGCACAAAATAATTCTGGGTATGTATTAAAAATACATAGTCTTATATAAAATAAATTCACAAGTAGTATTGTACAGAGTATACACACGGAAGTTCAATTAACTAGATAAAAATCTTCATAACCCTAGAACTACAAAAGCGGTTCTAGCCCATAACGTTCCGGAGAACGTTCATGGTGTTTGGATAGATCTCACTCATAGTCTTGAAAATTTCATGAAAGATTTAGTTGCGAAGTAAACCCTAGATGTGGGCACCGTCGCTTCTCGCTCCGTCTTGAATCTTCACTTGGTTCTCACTTGATTTGCTGCACGAATCTCTCTCTCCAGCTCCTGCGGATGGAGTTAGGATTTGGATGTGGTGTCGGATGGATGTGTAATCTAACTCTCTTCTTGATGTGATTTGCTTCCCTTTTTATACTTGTAAACCCCTCCTTAAGGACTTTTACTGGGCTTTTTCTTAGAAAATACGCCAAAACACGCACAGGAGAGTCAGAATTACCAAAAATAGAATGGTGTGTCCCCACTCGACCAGAATGGCTTGGTCGAGCAGCATCCCTGTAAGCTAAAATCCTGTCTGGTGCCTCGCTCGACCAACATAGCTTGGTCGAGCGTCTCCTCTCTAGGACGAGCGACGTCTTGAAACTTATGTTTTCCGATTCTGAGCACTTTTGACCTGATTTTCTGTATGAATATGCTCAAATAGTCTCAGTAGTATCTGATTTACAACTTTTCTATAAACAACCCGATTTGTCTTGATTATAGACCAAATCGTAACCAATTTCCACGTAAATCAAAGCTTAAAACACGTGAATTATCACTCTCATCACACCCTAATTTACCAATTACTTTTCAGTACAAAAAAATTACTCTTTCGTGATATAACATACTACTCTTCTGATTGAGAAATGTTACTCTTCAAATTCTGATATGTTTTGATTTATATTATTTAGCAAGATTTGAGGAGTAATATTTTTAATTCAAAAGATAAATCTCTAAAGATTTTTTTTGTGTGCTAAAGAGTAATTTTGCATAAAAAATGGTGCATGTGTAAATCGGATTTATGCCAATCTTTACGTAATATTTTGCATGACACATATTTCTCTCATAAACTTCTAATCTTACTCATACCCGTCAAGTTTAAAAAAATTATTTAAATTAAATTCCAAATCCGTTTATTAATATCGCGGGTTAAAATTTACAATAAAAAAATATACTAAAATGAAGATGGTATTTTAATGTAAAATATTTATTAAAAGATATTTTAGATTAAATACTCCCTCCGTCCGCTTCTAAGGTGTCCATTTTACTATTTTTGGCGTCCGGGTCATAGGTGTCCATTTTTCCTATTTAGTAAAAAAGTACACAATATGGCCCACCACTTCCCTCTAATACAACTACTCATTTTTACATATAATAATAATATTCATTAATCCACGTGCAAAAAGCAAACGGACACCTTAGAGCCGGACGGAGGGAGTATTATATTAAAAACATATACAAAATTAAAATAAATTCAACAAAAAAATTTAAACTCTAAAATTAAATTAAATTAAATAATTAAAACAGATTAGTTGAATATTAAGAAAACATAAATTATCAAGATATAAGTATTATATAAATTACGCTAAAATTTATTAATTAAATATTAATTGATAATTAGTCAAATATGTTGAAAATATATTTCATATTTACCAAATTAATTATTAATATAAATAGGATTTGAGATCAAAAATATTAAATAGGCTGTTCAGATTAAATTTGAATGGTTTCTAAATGTTGTAAAATTGAAAAGAGTGAGAAAAATTGAAGATAAAAATAAAAATTTAGGTTTGTTTTTATAGATAGATAGATAGATAGATAGATATAGATAGATAGATTTAGGTTTGACAAAAATAAAAGGTCGTCATAGATTTGAAAACCCCCAAGGTGGTGAATTTTTTTGGAATTAATATTTTTTTAAAACTAAAGGACATTTTGGTCCGTAAAATTTTTATTTGGGTAAAAAATACTCCCACCATCCAACTTCAACTTCACACTCTCCGTTTTGGTCCGCTCCAATTTAACTTCAGACTTTCATAAAATGAAAGAAGGAACTAAATAATATTTTTCTAACATACTTTATTTTCAAATTTATCATCTCTTTTTTAACACATATAACATACTTTATCATTTATTTATTACTAAAAATACAAAATTATCTCCAAAAGTAAATCTAAAAATTACTTTTATTAATATCCATGTAAATAATAAACAGGAAGATAAATTTTAAACAGATGAAATATCAATCTGTTTTTTTAATTTTGGTTGGCAATGATTTTTATTAATCAAAAGTGGTTATATATTACCATTAGCATAGAATATTATCTCTTATAATGATAAGGTATATCTTTATTTAAAGATATTATTATTTGTGATGAATAGATATAAATTTTAAATAAAAATAACATAACTTTTCAATCACTTTTCAGTGATTAGATGCCACTTTTATTAAAAATATTATTTATTAAGTTGATTTTTATTAATGTTATCAATTTTTATTAATTATGATAATTTTTTTTATTAAAAATGTTATATTTTTTTATTTGTTGCGAGAATTGTTCATGGAATAGTTTAAAACAAAGTCTCTTGTGAGACATTACTTATGTGAGACAGTTTGTGAGACGCCCGTTTTATGTGGCCGCCCCTCTCACTTCCATTGATTTGTCCCTTTCTTCTGGGAATGAAATTGTCATAGAAGAAAGGTCACCAAAAGAACTACTGCACGCCCGTGGCGGACTGGGAGAACAAGTGGCTGCTTCTGGAATTTCTGTCTTGAATTCCGCCTTTGATGTTACACCAGCTACTTGCATCTCACTCATCTTATGGATCTGATAGGCACATCAATTTCTCATCACAATATTTAAAGAGAAAAAGAAGAATTTGTTTAATGATTATTTTGGTTGTCAGTTGATTCTCATTTGGATATGGAAAATTTAGTTTTTTATTTATTTAAATGATATTTTCTAAGTATTAATTTGTGCAAAACTCCGTTTCTCATGAAAAATGGGATCTGATTCGCTCCGCACAGTCAAAATCTATTTTTCTGAAAATTCATTGCGAACCAAATCGAATTTTGGTACAGATTCAATATAAGATTTTTTCTTTACGGATTCAATATCGAATTATTTTTTTAAATCCGATTCGAATTTCGGTACGAATTTTTTAAAAATCCAAACCCAATCCCGATCCGCACACCCCTATAATAGGAATAGCTCAAGTACAATTCTAAATTTTATTCAAATTTTACTATTTGTATTTTATTTAAATTTTAAATTAATTTAAATATCAATAAATTTAATATATTTTAATAACTGTACCATTAAAAATTATGATAGTAAAAATAAAATTAAAATTTATAATTTTAAAACATAAATTAAATACTTTAGGTAAATTAAAAAATTATTTACATAAAAAAATATTTATAATATTAAAATATAAATAAAAAACTATAGGTAATTAAAAAAATTAATTACATAAATAAAATTAAATTTTATATTTAATATTACATATACTAGATATTACTCATCTGTGCGTTGCACGGAAAGAATTAAAGTATATTACAATTATATACTTTTAGGTTGTGTTTGAATTGAGTTATTTCAAATCCAATGGATTTGAAAATGAGTGGATTTTAAATTTCTTAAATTTTAAATCAATTCATTTGAATTCCACTATTTGAATAAATTATGTATTTTTGAAAGTTTTTCAAATTCATAATTCAAAAATTATTTTTAAAATAGAATTTTATATATGATAAATAAAATAATAAATTTTTATTATATTAAATATTAAAATCTAAATTTTTATTAAAAATAATTTTTTGTGGAGGAAATTCTACCACCTAACCTACCCCTACCCACCCCCCAAAAGAATTTTTTTAATAAAATTTTAGATTTTAATATTTAAATAATAAAAGTATTACCACCCAGTCCTACCCCTTACCCACCCCCAAAACTCCCGCCACTCCATTCCACCCACGCCTATAATAAAAGAAGAATGATACCTCAAATGAAATTATTGAACCAAAAAGTAAGATCAAATAAAAGTATATAATATCAAATAAATTAAAGTATATAAATAAGGTTTATAGAATAAAAAAGAAAATAAAAAATGATAGAGAAACGAAAATAAGATAACAAAAATTAAAAAAGAAAAATGATACTTTAAATGAGAATGATTGAACCTGCACATAAGATCAAATATGAGAATGATTGAACATAAAAATAAGATCAAATAAAAGTATAAAAGATAAAATAAAGATAAGAAAAAAAAAGAATGATTCCTCAAAATGATTGAACATGCACATTAGATCAAATCAAAGTAAAATATACATAAGATCAAATATGAGAATAATTGAACATAAAACTAAGATTAAATAAAAGTATAAAAGATAAAATAAAGATAAAAAAGAATTATACCTCAAAATGATTGAACCTGCACATTAGATCAAATCAAAGTAAAATATAAAAGATAAAACAAGTTAAAGTATATTAGAAATAGTATGAAAATGAAATAGAGAAGAAAAAGAAGAAGAAAAAAAATGTAAGAATTTGATTAGGTAATGAAAAGATTTATATAGAATGATTTGAAATAATAAACGACCGTGATTAAAAGCAACGAACGACGTAGGAAAAAATGTGGAAAATTACCAAAGATAGCATTGAAAGATTTGATATTATGAAAATTAGTATATTGATTGACAATTAGTAAAATATATGCCAATAATATTTTTCATATTTATCAAATTTATATTGTTGATTAAAAAATAAATAAATAATTTATTATTAGCATAAATAGAATCTATGATTGAGATCAAAATTAATAGACGGTCAAGATTAAAATTGAAGATAAAAATAAAAATTAAGTTTGTTATATATATATATACACTAAGCTTATTAAAAATTAGTCAAATATGCCAAAAATATATCTCATATTTATCAAATTTATATTGTAAAATAAAAAAGTAAAATTTAAATAATAAAATTCATTATTAGTATAATTAAATTTTATGATTGAAATCAAAGAATTATTTGGACGATCAAGATTAAAATTGAATTATTTCTAGATAGAGTAAAATTAAAAAAAAAATTAAAAACAAAAGTAGAAGTTTAGGTTTGCGTTTATATATGTTTAGATAGATAGATAGATGATTGAACCTTTAAACTTAAGGAAAATTATTGAACCTAGATTATAAATAATATGAAAGTAGAGTATGTAAAAGAGAAGAAAAATAAGAAGTATTAGAGGAAAAAAAATAAAAAGCAGATTAAAAAAAATAACAAAAGATAGAATATTAAAATATAAAAATATGGTTCATATAATTATTATAAAGGAAACACAAAAATTGAAGAGAAAAAGATTGACAAAAAAAAAGAATGATACCTGATTGGACTTACGAATAAGATCAAATATGAGAATGATTGAATCTAAAAATAATATCAAATAAAAGTATAAAAGAAGATACACAAAAATCGAAGAGAAAAAAATAAGATAATAAAAAATTTAAAAAAGTATAATGATACCTTTGAGTAGAATGATTGAACCTGCATATAAGATCAAATAAAAGTATAAAAGACAAAACAAATTAGAACAGATTATAAATAATATCAAAGTAGAATCTGTAAAAGAGAAGAAAAAGAAGAAACATTAGAGAAAAAAACAAAAAGAGAATGGTTGGACCTACAAATAAGATCAAATATGAGAATGATTGAACCTAAAAATAATATCAAAGTATAAAAGAAGATAAAATAAATTAAATTATGAAAAAAGAGGGTTTTTTAAATTATTATAAAATAAAAATACAAAAATCGAAGGAAAAAAATAAGATAACCAAAAATTAAAAATTATAATAATACCTTTAGGAGAATGATTGAACTTGTATATAAGATCAAATAAAAGTATAAAAGACAAAACAAATTAGAGTAGATTATAAATAATATGAAAGTGGAATCTATAAGAAAAAGAAGAAGTATTAGAGAAAAAAAAAAGAATAAGATCAAATATTAGAATGATTGAACCTAAAAATAATATTAAATAAAAGTACTTATAAAAGAAGATAAAATAAATTAAATTATAATAATAGGGTTTATAGAATTATTTAAAAAAAACCCAAAATCGAAGAGAAAAAAAAAGATAACAAAAAACTAAAAAGTATAATGACACCTTTAGGAGAATGATTGAACATGCAAATAAGATCAAATAAAAATATAAAAGACAAAATAAATTAGAGTTGATTATAAATAATATGAAAGTAGAATTTGTAAAAGAGAAGAAAAAGAAAAAGTATTAGAGAAAGAGAGAGAAAAAAAAAGGGAGAAAGTAAGAATTTGATTAGGTTGAAAAGATTTATATATAATGATTTTGATGAATGAACGATTATGATTGAAAGCAAATATTTATAGAGACGGTTTTAATAAAAATAAAATTGATACTATATTAATTGAAATTAAGCATATATTGATTAAAAATTAATCAAATTTATATTGTTAAATTAAATCAGTAAAAAATAAAATTTAAATAATAAAAAAATTCATTATTAGTATAATTAAATTTTATGATTGATTGAAATCAAAGAAAATTAATATGTCCTATGTATATTAAATTAAATTATAATATATGAATATTGATTGATATATTAATTTAAATTAAGTATATATTGATTAAAAATTAGTTAAATATGCCAAAAATATCTCTTATATTTACCAAATTTATATTGTTAAATAAAAAAATAAAATTTAAATAACAAAATCAATTATTATTAGTATAATTAGATTAGATTTTATTATTGAAATAAAAATATTAATTGGACGGTATATGTATAGATAGATAGATAGATAGATAGATAGATAGATAGATAGATAGATAGATAGATAGATCAATAGATAGATGATTGAATCTTTAAATTTAAGGAGAATTATTGAACCTAGATTATAAATAATATGAAAGTAGAATATGTAAAAGAGAAGAAAAAGAAGAAGCATTAGAGGAAAAAATAAAAATAAGATTAAAAATAATAACAAAAAGTAAATATTTATAGAGCCGATTCTAATAAAAATAAAATTGATACTATATTAATTGAAATTAAGCATATATTGATTAAAAATTAATCAAATTTATATTGTTAAATTAAATCAGTAAAAAAGTAAAATTTAAATAATAAAAAATTCATTATTAGTATAATTAAATTTTATGATTTATTGAAATCAAAGAAAAATCATATGTCCTATGTATATTAAATTAAATTATAATATATGAATATTGATTGATATTAATTTAAATTAAGTATATATTGATTAAAAATTAGTTAAATATGCCAAAAATATCTCTTATATTTACCAAATTTATATTGTTAAATAAAAAATAAAATATAAATAACAAAATCAATTATTATTAGTATAATTAGATTAGATTTTATTATTGAAATAAAAAACATTAATTGGACGGTCAAGTTTAAAATTGAATTATTTCTAAATAAAGTAAAATTAAAAAATTTGAAAACAAAAGTAGAAATTTAGGTTTGCTTTTATATATGTATAGATGTATTCAATTTAAAATTTGTATAATATTTTTTATATATATAATTTAATAAATTTTATTTATAATAAAGATTTAATTAATTATATAATTTTTTGTATTTTAAATAATTTAAATTCACTTTTTATAATTATTTTTATTATAATGAGTATTAAAAATAGAAATTTTTAGTTATGTTTTAAATAAATTAATATTTTTATATTATTTAATGTGAAAATTATATTAAATGAAAAATATATATTAATTTATTTTTAATTTCGTAATTATAAAAAAAGAGATGTGATATAATAAATGTGATATTTTTAATTTCATAATTATAATATTAGTATATTTGATGCTATATAAGAAATAAAGAATAAAAAAAATAAAAATTTGATTTCATAAGAAATGAAATGGGTAAATCCATGGGAGTGGGAAGAAAAGGTTATTCCCAATTATATGAAATACACTTATGTTATGGATTGATTATTCTCATTAATAAAAACATACCTAGAAATATAAATCAAATTAGGAGTGAGCAAATATAAATCAAATTAGGAGTGTTCATTCCATTTTTAAGTCATTCTGTCATACCAAACAAGTATTGATCATTTCATTCCTTGGTTATATATATATATAAAAGATATATAAAAATTTATACATAATATTCTTTTAATTTATACTACATCTATATAAGTAAAAAATTATAAATTAATTAATATTTTTCAACTTAACATGCAATATTTATATCAGATTATTTAATATTTAAATATAAATCTTTTAAAATCTAAATTGAAAAAAAAAATATAAATTAAATTAAATTCTTAAAAATTTTAATATAATTTTATATAATTATTTTAATCTTTATTCAAATGAGTTGATATCATGTGCATTCGGGTGCACACGTGCATCCATATGTATATAAATCTTTATTCAATAGTGTATACTTATGTTTCTTAATAATTGTATAATTTTTTTGCATTCAATTTTTCAGTGAAAAAACTAATAGAATATTCATTCATTAGTTAGTGTATATATTTTTATTTATAAGAATATAAATTTCTAAAAATGTGTGTACGGTACATTCGGGTGCACATGATAGTTTTTCTTATTCAAAATAAAAATAGTAAATAATGAGTGTGGATACTAGGATTGTGTATTATGTGAATTCTCAGTGATGATGATAATTGTGTTATATGTATATTGAACTTGAATTATGTGAATTTTCAGTGGTTATATGATTTGCATTATATTATTATTGCTTTGATAGTTCATATTATACGTGTATTTATAGTGAAATATGTGTTTTACTTGTGTTTTTGTGAATAAGTTGCACATGCATTCCTTGGAGATCCAATAAGTTTAGATTGAATGAGGAACTTTTAATAAGAGTATGAAAAAAGTGCATCTAAATCTAGTTTATTTAGTGATATAAATATTTCTATTTAGTCGTTGAAACAAGAAGGTTAGAAGTTTCAAGTTTAGATTGAAAGGATATACTATGTAACATCCTTGATATATGTATCATGGTTGAATTTACATTTTAGGATATACTATGTAACATCCTTGATATATGTATCATGGTTGAATTTACATTTTATCCACTAATGAAGTTCTAAAGATATAATATATGCTCATCTAAACTAGATTAGTAAACAATAAACCCAACTAAGAGGGAGACCACTTCTTGGGCTTTCAAATGCTTTTTCAACTAGAATTTTGAAGAAGTTACTACCATTTCCTAGACACTATTGTGAGTAAGTTGCTTTCTCTTTCTTCTACCCAACTATGATATGATTTAGCTTCTAAATATATAAGTAACAACAAATTAAATACCTTTGATATGATTGTGCAATCATAAAACATGATATAGAAGAGAGCTACTTTAACATAGAAATCAAGTGTGAGGACAACTTTTGAATATTGATTTACACGTCATAAACCATAAAGGTTTGATATCTTTTGAGGAATAGATTAAGTGTAGGAAAGATGGGGAATTGCAGTCCAAGAAAGAAAACGAGAGTAAAGTTATAATCTTTATAATTATGATGATAAGTGTTTTTGATATAGATGAGGTACAGGAATATGGAGTATTATATTTTTAAATTGTTTGAAAAAAAATTCAAAATGTACATGTGGTATTTCGAATTAAAAAAAATAATCTAATTTTGTATGTGGTATTTCCATTAAATAAATAAATATGTTTTATACTCCTTCCGTCCGCTATTAAAATACATATTTTGTTATTTTGATCGTCTATTTTGAATGTATATATTCTTTTATTTTATAGTAAAAGGCCCCACACATAACTTATTATTCATCACTAATATTCCTATGCACTATGTAAAATAATAATGCTTTTTAATCTATATATAAAGAGTAAATTAATACTCTCTCTGTTCACTGATAAAGTATCAATTTTGTTTTTTGGTTATTCATTTTAAAGGTATCAATTTTTCTTTTTAGTAAAAGGGTTCCACATATACCAATCACTCACTACTAATACAATTACTCATTTTATATAAAATAATAATATTTCTTAATTTATGTGTAAAAAGTACTCCCTCCATTAATGTGTGCATTTTACTATTTTGGGCCGTCCACATTCATTTCCCTTTTTAGACATATTGAACCCAAACACATCACTAATACAATTAAAATATGGGATCCACACTCCTCACTAATATACAGCTACCCACTACAAATAAAAATAATAATACTTCTTCATTTACGTGCAAAAAATAAATGGATACATTAATAATGAACGGAGGGAGTAAATGAATACATTATCGATGCATTGAGGGAATATACTCCCTCCGGTCACTTGAAATGTATTTGTTTGCCTTTTGTGTGTGGATTAAGGAGTATTATTATTACATGTAAAGTGAGTAGTTGTATTAGAGGGAAGTGATGGGCTATAGGGTGTACTTTTTTTAATAAATAAGGAAAATAAATACCTTTAAAATGAACGTCCAAAATAATAAAATGGGTATCTTATAAGTGGCTGGAGAGAGTATTAAGTAGTAAAGAAGTTGGAGAAGTGAGTGGTTTCGAATGAGAATAGCATATCACATCACAGCGTGCTGGGAGGACGAAAGCGAAAGCAAAGATCGAATTTAAATGAATAGCGTGGAAAAGAGTGGAGCCACTTTGATTTTTCTAACAGCATGTGCCACTTCACGTGAAGCATTCAAGGTCACCAATAGGAGTTTTCATATTTTCATTTTGTCTTTTTACATTTTTAAAATATTAAAAAATCAAAATAAATAATCTCTCCAATATACTTCATTTATAAAATATCATCATATTTAAAATACTTTATAATATATAAAAATAAATACAAAAATACTCTTAAAGATAACAACTTTGTAAGGAGCCATTTGTTCAAATTTTTAAATGGTAATAATAATGAGAATCGTTAATTAGGGTTATGGTAATGACAATAAATTAAAAGTTGATTAAAGGGGTAAATCTATTATTGGATAAATGAGAATAATTGTGAAATTTGGATTTCCATTACTTTGAGAATCAATACAATTTCAATCTCATTACATTCCCCCAATACTTCTTATTAACCACCCCTATGTATATACTGCCTCCGTCCCGCCATTATTGTTTTATTTAAGAAATAGTATAGTATTTTAATGTGTAGGAGTTGAGAGATATAGTATTTTATTTTATAGTGAGTAGTAGTATTACTATTGTGTATGGACCCCATATACTCCCTCTGTCTCATTCTAATGATTACATATTTCCTTTTTTGGCGTCACATCCTAATGGTTACTTTCCTTTTTTAGTATATGAGACCCACAAAAATTAATTACATGGGCCCACACATCATACTAATACACCTACCCACTTTACATTAATATATTATTTCTCTCACCTCAATACATTATAAAATATTATATATTAATCCCCATGCAAAAAGTAAACGTAAATATTAGGACAGGACGGAAGGAGTACATATATTAATTGTTTTGTGTGGGTCTCATGTAACAAAAAGGGAAATGTAACAATAACTATATGACTCCCTAATTAGTAAAAGTTAACAATATTTGCGGAGAGAATATAAAATAAAATTGTAAAAACAGTCCCTCAAACTCATTTTAATATTTATATATTTTATGTTTGGACATCACATTTCAATCATTATATTTCTATTTTTGTTAGATAAGACCTCTATAAAATAAGGGTGACGTTATTGTTAGCCGACATTTTAGTAAAGCCACTCAAAATCTTAGAATATGCCACATAAAAATACATTTTTAATCTTACCCTCAAATTTACACCAACTACACATCCACCTGAAGTTACAAATTACGAATTACAAATTCACCACTTCCTTTCCAAACATACCCGATTACATTAAGACAAAATCATGCTCAAATTTGCGATGGGAAATGGGCAGAAAGAAAGAAAAATTCACCCTGGTTGCAACCACCACTTTTCTTTAAAGAAAAATTTCTAGTAAATCAAAAATCGAAAGTTTGTTCTTTAAATTTTGAAAATATCAATGAATTATCTTTAGAGATGAGGTAGGAATAAAAACAATTTTAGGTTACAATATATATTTTTCTGAACTTGTTTATAAGAATTTACCGAACTTGAATGAGAAATTTTATAGAACTTACATCCCGAGGGTTAAATTTGGGGCTAAACGATATTAATTCGCAGAGCGTCGTAATAAGCAAGAAAGAATCATCTAAAGATTATTATTTTTATTTAGTTTGTGATAATAAGAAAACTAAAGGACTGCTTGTTGACGGAAGCGAAACGGAAATTAGAGGTGGGTGGTCAGTGTATGGGGTATGTATTAAAGTGGGTGTGCATAGTAGGGTTATTGGTGTATGTTTGTGATAGAAGGTTAAAAGTGTATTTTTATAATTTTTTTAAAAAATAAAATAATTAATATTTTTTATGGGATCCACACATAACACTAATCTAATACTCCCTCCGTCCCGCACCAAGGGTGCATTTTGCTTTTTTGCACGTAGATTAGGGAGTATCATTATTTAATGTGTAGTGGGTAGTTGTATTAGTGAGAGTGTGGACCTCATATTTTTTTTTTTTTTTTTTTTTTGATACCGAGGTTCCGGGCTTACGCCCGACTAGTCCTCGAGGAAACAGTCCCGGCCCCTCAGAACTGCCTCCAAGTAAATCGCGGTAACCACACAATGGATCACAGGTTCCTAATATCTTTAACTACTGCGCACAAGGAGTCGATCCCCAAGTGATTGCTCCATGCTGGTTAATTGTATTAGTGGGTGAGTGTGAGACTCATGTGTATAAAAAAGGAAAGTGAACCCTTTGGGTGGGACGACCAAAATGGAAAAAAGAGGCCCTTGGTGCGGGACGGAGGGAGTATAATTTCCCACCTTAGATTAAAATATTACTCCCTCCGTCCGCCGGAAAGATATACATTTTGCTATTTTGGGCGTCCACACCAAAGGTATACATTTTTTAAAATACTTGAGACCCACACATATCAATAATACATTTAATATATTGGACTCACACACCCACTAATATAACTACCTATTACATATTAAAATAATAATATTACTTAATCCACGTACATAAAGTAAATGTGTATACATAATGGGCGGACAGAGGAGGGAGTATATTTTTTAATACTCTAAACATTAAAGTGCTAGTATTATTCTTTAATTACAGTAAAAAAAATAAAAAATAAAGATTAAAATGACTCTAGGTTAGTAATACTCCCTCCATCCGATTTTAAGGTATCCATTTTATTTTGGACATAGATTAAGAAGTATTATTATTATATGTAAAGTGAGTAGTTGTATTAGAGGGAAGTGGTGGGTCATATTGTGTATTTTTTTACTAAATAGGGGAAATGAATACCTTTGAATCGAACGTCAAAAATAATAAAATGAACACCTTAGAAGCGGATGGAGGGATATATTTTTGGGAGTATTAAATTGAATTACACCCTAACTCCCCTCCCCCACTCTCTCTCTCTCTCTCTCAAAATTCTATCATGTGATCTAGGGTTGCAGCTCCAAAAACCTAAGCCATTGGAATTTAAGGTAGGGTCATGCCCACAGTGCTAGACAAAGGACAATTATATGCATGTGTGATGTATGAACTATGAAGTAGCCAAAGCCCTGCATTGCCCCTGCCCTGTGTAATAACATTTCTTTTGACTGCCCGGGATGAGCACTCCATGACGTCGCTATCAATAAAAAGTGTCTGTCTCTCTCTCTCCCACTCCTATCTTCTTATCACTATTGTTGAATTGATCTCATATATTTTGTGCTTTAAATCAAACAGGGTTCTCTTGTACTTGCCACTGAAATTTGAACCAATTACCCCCACCCCCACCCCCCCCCCCCCCACAAAAGTATATATATATATGAGTGATTGGAAGTATGTATGAGTGATTGTTAATGGCAAGTAGCTCTATTACATTGCAAATGGGAAGGGAATCCATTATTTTTTTACTTTCCATAAATACATGCCGCAATTCCAGCACCCCTCTCACTGTCTTCCATTTTTTCAATCCCTATATAGTAATATCTATATAGATACATACATACATACATATATATATATATATATATATATATGAAAAAGTTGTATTATAAGACCAGCATAATTACCTGGACCACATAAAATGGTGGTGTGCATCTGGGTCGCTCTGATGTTGCTTTCAAAATATTATCACATGACTTGAGTATCAAATTTAAATAGAAATAAAGATGATAATTATGAGTGTTCCTCCTTACAGGATAACCCTAACACTGAAAAGAAAGAAGAAGAATTATCATTTTAGTGCTTTCATTTGCACTACATAAAGAAACCTCCAAAAATGTAACTTCAATTACAGATACAATGCACTTCAATCTGTAAAGCCAAATTGACTAAAAGATTATTGGAGCTACTTCAGTTGCACCTACTTCAAGTGCTCTTTGATTGTACCAAAACCCAATAAATTAAAGTTGTAAAGGGAATGAGAATATACAAGGCCTTTCAAAAAATTAGAAGATGTTGGAGAGATAAAAAGAGAAAAAATATACACCCTCCGTCCTACCCAAAGGATTTCTTTTTGCCATTTTGGTTGTCCCACTCAAAGGATTCCCTTTTTTTTATACACATGGAACCCACACACTCCCTCTAATACAATTAAAATATGAAGCTCACACTCCCATTAATACAACTACCCACTACGCATTAAATAAAAATACTCCTTAATTCACGTGCCAAAAAGCAAATACAACCCTTTGGACGTGACGGAAGGAGTATAGTAACATAGTAAAATGAAACTCGTGACCGACGGGAAAATTAGTACTATTTAATTATAGGTGTATATAAAAGTGATTGTTTAATTTAAGTATCATGAATTTTGATAATCAAAACCTAAATTTCAAATAGAAAACAAGTATCACAAAAAATACTACATTGTCCACAAAAAGTCAAAAAGTAAGTTAATATACTCTCTTCGTAACATTTAAAGAATATCTTTTTTTTTTATTTTGGGCATCTCACTTAAAGGTCCCCTTTCATATTTTACACACATGGGACCCACGCACCTTCTCTAAAACAATTAAAATATGGGGTCCACACTCCCACTAATACAACTATTCACTACAGATTAAATAATACTTTCTCCGTCCGCCCGAAAGGTGGACATTTTGCCATTTTGGGCGTCCACACCAAAGGTCCACAATTCCATTTTTAAACACATGGGACCCACACACATCACTAATACAATAAATTTATGGGGCTCATACACCCCACTAATACAACTATCAACTACATATTAAATAATAATAGTCCTTAATCCACGTGCAAAAAGCAAATGTCCACCTTTGGAGCGGACGGAGGAAATAATACTCCTTAATCTACGTAAAAAAAGCAAAATGGTCTCTTTTAAAAGGACGTAGGGAGTATAAAACAACTTTTCCTTAAATGTGCATGATACAATAAAGTGAAAGTACAATTGGGAGGAGAAAGTTTCACTTTTTTATTTATATTATAAATTATTAATAAAATAATTTACTACATTATTATTAATTTTAACGAATAACACTTTCTATTAAAATTTTATCACCTTCTAATAAATCTCACAAAACTCATTAAGATATTCTCGTTTGCCAACCAAAAATTAATTACAATGCCATTGTCTCATAGCAAGCTATACCATTTCTTAACATCAATCTCACGGACATAGTAATAACAATATCATCTTGTCAAATGTACTTATTTCATTGACAATATTAGAATCATACCGTCTATTCTTATTCCTAATTTAACTAAGCGTATCTTAATTACTCATATCCCTCCGTCGATAATTATTACATTTATTATTTGTACGGATATTAAAAAAATATAGTATTTTAATATATAGTACATAATTTTATTATTGTTGTATGTAGGCCTCAAGTGCATATATTACTTGTTATGTATGTATTTCATATACTAAAAATGAAAAAATAACAATAATTGTGGGGCGCCGTAGTAATAAAATGTAACAACATTTGCGGGATGAATAGAGCATAATTTAGTACTCCTATTCTTCCTCCGTTCACTTGAAAAATATTACATTTTACTACATTTGTTCAAAGTTAAATTTCACATTTTTCATTTGTATTTGTCCCACATTAAACTTCACCACCCAATAAAGGAAACATCACATCAATCTTCACTCCTAAAAGTACATATTAATTACAAATTTACTACACTTACCTAACACATATAACATACTTTATAATTTATTTACTCCTTATGTCACCTTTTAAACTGCGCACTTTTCATTTCAGGGTGTTTCACAAAAGTTTGCACCTTAAGAAAACAAAAGGTCAAAACAATCACACTTCTTATACATTTTATTTACAAAAAAAAAATCATCCCTATCTAACACACCTAAGATACTTTATCATTTATTTATTATTAAAAAAATACCTTAATATCATTAAAAGCTACTCCCTCCATCACAGGAATACATTCATAAGTACAACATGCTAAAACAAGTAAGGATTGTATCATTTCATGATGCTTGAGATAAACACAGCATCATATCTTGTGATCCGTACCACCATGATCGCAAGAATATATTTTGTTTCTCTTAAGTCTTTATTTCATACTGCTTTATCAACCATACTGATGAGTGTGTAAATTCACGAGTTTGGCACCATGTTTTGTGCTAGTTTTGGAGAGTTTTGAGGTGAAAATAGGTGGAAAGCCTATATATATTGTGAATTAGCATGAATCAGGTGTTAGTGGAGCTATTTAAGTGGTTTTCATAGCAAAATTGGAGTGGAAGTGCCAAGAATCGAAGAGACGAAGTCGAGACCACGCGAACCGCTAAGGAGAGAGGTGGTTCGACCTGATGGATGAGGGTTCGACCTCTCCTACAGGTCGAACCAACATTGCAAAGTGTGCAGAAGGAGGGTTCGACCACGACTCAAGGGGTTCGACCTGTCTATCAGGTCAAACCATGGTTGAACCAGTTCGCGAGAAGATGGATTCGACCACGACATTGGGGTTCGACCTGACAGTTGGTCGAACCAGGAGCAGAAATTATCCAGCGGTGCGGTTCGACCTGAGAGGGAGTAGTTCGACCTGTACAAGAGGTCGAACCAAGTGCAGAATGTGTCCAGTAGCAGGGTTCGACCTGTGGTTCGACCTGCGGCCAGTGGTTCGACTTATTTGATGAGGTCGAACCGACGTGCGGAAACTTACCTTATCCGGATTTTTGAGGCCAAAACGCGTGGGATCACTTGAAAAGCTCATTTCAAGCCCTAGAGACGTGATTACAAGTATAAAATGAGGCTAATGCAGTCAAGAAAGACGTTACAAGTGACAAGTCACAAAGTCACCAATCACTAACAACACAATACAAGAGGAGTTTTAGAGATCCTGTGATAGAGGTTCCGCTGGAGATTCAAGTAAGATTGGTCCATCTAACCATGATTGCTCCTAGATCAATCATGGGCTAGAGCCACTTCGGTAGTTCTAGGGTTATGAAGGTTTCATGAGTTGATTTGTATTTCATGTGTATACTCCGTACAATACTACTCGTGATTTAGTTAATATAAGATTGTGCGTTTTTAATCCATACTCATAGTTGTTTTGTGCATCAATAATCGTTGTGTAGAGTCTGAATATATAACATGGTTATTGATTGAGTGCGTTCACTAATGAGCAGGGTTTATTGTTATAATTCTAAGTGAAGGGATTCTGAGGTTTTATTAGAACCGTCTTATATGAATGTTTGTTAATTGAATTGAATTCGGGTTAACAAGTAGGATTAAGAGTATAACTTTATAGTACCTAAAAAGGGAGATCAAATCGGGTTAGAGTACTAAGTGCACGGAAAATAATTGATTATGATAGTACCTAGAAAGGGAGGTAAAGTATACATCTTGCTCTGAGGATACTCACACGTGTCAAAAGCTTATCTATTTGTGTCTATAGAATAGATTTTCATGGTCTAGCGATGCGTCCATAAACCACAAGGCAGAGTCGGACATCGACACATGAAAGTATGAATTAGCGAATGAAACTGGATGGCCTGACGAACTACCTATCATATTATTTGATCACAACAACTCTTCTCTTGTTCTTGTTATTTATTTGCTATTTTAATTGTTACTTAGTTTACAAACCAACAATTACAATTCTTAACATAGTCATAATTGCTATAAAATAACTAAAGTAATATTTAGCCGTCCCGTGGATTCGATATTTAACTTGGTCACCTTCGAAACTACAATTGATATCCTTCATACTTGGGGATTAAAATTATGTATTGAGAAAACACCCATCAAGTTTTTGGCGCTGTTGCCTGGGACGGTTTAAAATATCTTTTTGTTATTTCTAGTTTATTAGGGCTATTTCTCTTGTTTTGCTGTTTTAATTCTAGTTCTTTTTAGGTGTATGCTCACGAGATCAAAGAAAGGTGAAATTGAACCCTATAATCCTGAGATCGGAGCATCGTCAAGAAAGAAGAAGAAGAGCAAGGCAAAGACTATTGATCCAACTGAAGCTCTGAATTTTGGAGTTGAAGTTGACGAGCAGATTTCGCAGACGATTGAAGCTACAACTGAAGTTAATTCGGGAGTAAGGACAGTCAACATGGCAGCGAATCCGGATAATCTAGCCATCCGAGAGGTTTTCAGAAATAATGGGGCTGGAAATATTAGGCTTCTAGGAGCGAGGGGAACTAATGCAGCTTTCGATCTTCATCCCACTCTTATTAGCATGATAGAAAGGAACTCCTTTTCAGGAGGGTCTTTCGAGGATCCGCAGCAGCATCTGAACAAGTTCTTGGGCTATGTAAGTACTAAAAAAGACGCAGGAGAACATGAAGATGCTAAGAAGATCCTTTTGTTCAAATTCTCCCTTACTGAAAAGGCGAGAGATTGGTACGACACTATCAACGCAGTTGAGTGCACCACTTGGGAGCAACTGCAGTTAAGGTTCTTGGAGAGGTACATGTCACCTTCAAAGGTGTTTAAGATGAAGCAAGATATTAACCAATTTGCTATCGGTGGAGGTGAGAAATTTCATGAAGCATGGGATAGATTCAAGGACATGCTTAGGAAGTGTCCTCAACATGGGCTATCTAAAGCTCAATATATCATTATATTCTACAATGGATTGGACTGTAATTCACGAGTGTTATTGGATGCTTCTTCTAATGGAGCATTGCTTACAAAGTCATCCGTAGAGGCCGAGAAGTTGTTTGAAGATATTTCGATGAATTCGAGGGATTGGCCAACTGATAGAGTTAGAGGTACTTATGTCCTTGGGAAGGTAGCTCAGGTTGAACAAGCAATGGTGAAAACAAGTAGAGAGGATGAGATTGTCTCTAGCTTGTCCAATATCAACAAGCTACTTGAATCCCAACAGAAGCAAATCAGTGAATTATCTCAGCGCGTACCAATCATGCAGCAGGAGTTAAAGAATGAGGGACCAATCCAAGAGGAGTTGGAAGAGGCACACTATACCATGGGTCAAAGTATTCAAGGGGCTAGGTATCCAGATCAAGGAAACTGGAATTACCAAGGGAACTATCGAGGAAACTTTATTAATCGTGGTCCCCTGGTGGTTATCAACGGCCTAGGAGGCCGGAGTTCTTATGGAGCAATCCGAATAATGCGATTCAACCTCCGATGGATGTTGATCCAGGTGCTAAGGTGGAAGAAGGGAAACCAGGTTTTGAAGATACTGTGAACAAGTATATGGCCAAGAATGATGAAAGAGTGAACCGCCTTGAGGCCAAACTTGAAAAGAAAATCGATGCAAACCATGAGGTTATATCTAAGTAGGTGAAGGGCCTTACATTGCTGATGGGGGAGATGGCAGGAAGTGTTAACAAGCTTACTCAAACTCTTGAGAAGGGGAAGTTCCCGTCTCAAAGTATTGAGAATCCAAGGTCCTGCAACGCCATCACATTGAGGTCGGGAAAGCAGTACAAGGGACCATTGAGGCCGGGATCAAATTTGGACATGACCAATCCTCGGTTCGACCAACACCCAGAAGGTTCGACCTGGCATTCAGATCGAACCATGGTCGAACCTCATCATGCAGAGCACTCTATTTTTAAAAATCCTCGGTTCGACCAACACCCAGAGGGTTCGACCTAGCATACAGGTCGAACCATGGTCGAACCTCTTCATCCGAAGCACCCTGTTTTGTCGCAGCAACGGTTCGACCACGATGGACATGGTTTGACTTTTCCAACAGGTCGAACCTTGGTCGAACCAGAGGGTAGAAGGAGTACAGTAGGTCGATTCGACCTTGGTGGCCGTGGTTCGACCTACTCAATAGGTCGAACCCAGGTCGAACCTCAAATTCAAAAAAAGAGCCGTTGTCTAGAAGAGCAGTTTGACCATTACGTGTCTGGTTCGACCTATTCCACAGGTCGAACCCTGGTCGAACCCATCCAAAAGTTGTCTGTTGCTACTCCGAACACTCTCGATGATGTTAATGCTACTCCAGTGGTTCAGAATGAGCAAAGTACAGAGATAATAGCTGAGAAAAAGTAGAAGAGAGCCGAAAAGGAGAAAGCAGAGAAGGTTGATCGTGATGAATGAGGGATTCCCAAAATAAAGATACCTCCGCCATTTCCTTACAAGCTTGTGAAGAAGGGATTGGAAGAGAAGTTCAAGAAGTTTTCAGAGATAATGAACAAGATAAGCGTGAGCATTCCTTTCTTAGAGGCAATCATGGAGATGTCGTACTATGCCCGATTTCTTAAAGACATATTGTTGAAGAAACGGAGCTTAACCAGAATTGAAACGGTGAATTTATCTGAGAATTGCAGCTCAATCATTCAAAGGAAGCTGCCGCAAAAGATGAAGGATCCAGGAAGCTTCACTATTCTATGTGAGATCGAAAAGGGGCCGGCACGGCGAGCTTTGTGCGATCTAGGGGCAAGTATCAATTTGATGCCGTTGTCCATCTTTCAGAGGCTTGGTTTGGGGGAGTTGACCCCTACAACAGTAGTTCTCCAATTCGCGGACAGGTCGATGATATTTCCAAAAGGTATAATTGAAGACGTTCTCGTCAAAGTGGAGAAGCTAGTCTTTCATGTGGACTTTCTTGTGCTAGAGATGGAAGATGACAAGGATAATATTCCTCTAATCTTGGGGAGACCTTTCCTTGCTACTGCTGGAGCTATGATTGATGTTCAAAAAGGAGAGCTTAGATTGTGGATGGACAAAGAAGAATTTCTTTTCAACTTGGACAAAGCAATGAAGATGCCCATGGAGTCGCAGTGTTATAGTATTGACGTGGTGGAGGAGATTGTGAAGGAGGATATGTCCCTGATCCTGTCAAAGGATCCTCTGGAGATATGTTTGATGGAGTCTCTTACTTATCCCACTACGGAGCTTGACGGACTTTCCAACGAGGTATGTATTGAATATCTTGAGAACTTACTTGCTTTGGGTGATGCTAGGTATGCATTGGAGAAAGCTGAGGCTGAAGAAGCGAAAGGATCTAGGAAGTACTTGCCGTTGGAGAGAGAGAGCACTCCGATGGAAGAAAAGAAAGAGGAGCTGAAACCGTTACCGGAACACTTGACGTATGCTTATCTTGGTGACAATGAAAAAGATCCATCAGGTGATTCAGAATTCACGAGGAAGATTGACCCAGAGGAGTCTACACGGCCATGGGATGAAGGTAATTCTAATGATCATATTTTTGTGAGCGAGAAAGGTGCCGTACTGACTGTAGACAAAGGGAGAGAAGATGATGCCTACTTGAAGCCTCCTAACTTACCACCGGATACCAACAAATTTGAAAGTTCTTGCTCTCATTCTTATCCTGACTTTGATCTTGATGGAGATAAGAGTTATTCCGAAATTGGGTGGAAGATTGACAGGAATGAGAAGAGAAAGTTTGAGAAAGGAGATTCTACTGATCGTATGGTCCATAAGAATGGTAAGGCGGTAAGTGTGGATGATAAGAGGGGGAGAAAGTATTGGAAGGTGAAGATGCGACATGATCATCCTCTGATCAAGTAGTCTTCTGAGTTGGTACCGTCGTGACTCTCCGACGTTAAACATGAGCGCCTGTTGGGGGCTTACCCTTCCGTTTTATTATTTTATTTCTTTCGTATGAGTAAGAAATTTTTATATTTGATGTGCTTACTTATCGGTAATTACATCTCTTTGCAAACTTGGTTTCGACTATAGATTCTACTAAGTTTGGGGGGGTGTGATGTACTTACCTCAATAAGCACCGATAGTATAATCTTTTCTTTGTGATGTTTGTTAGGGGAGTTGGTTTTTGTGCCATATTTAAAATTTTAATCGATTTTGATGTGTCGATTTTTTACAACTTGCCTAATATTTAGTGGGTTTAGGTTGTGTTTTCTTTTACGGAGTTACTCATGAATAATATTTTGTGGAACAATTTTTGATGAAGTTGTGCTCTAGTTGGTACCTAATGATTCGTATTGAAGTTTGAAGTGTGTAGGGATTGAAGAACACTCAGTTTTGAAGCTTAGAAGGGTGGTTCGACCAAAGCCAAGGTAGGTTCGACCAGTGCCAGTAGTCGAACTGACGCAAAAGTTGTCCAGAGAGGTGGTTCGACCTAATGTAAGATGGTTTGACCAGATCAACAGGTCGAACTGAGGTCGGACCAGTGATAAAAGAATTCCAGAAGTGCAGTTCGACCACGACATTCTTGGTTCAACCTGTTTAACAGGTCGAACCGAGGTTGAACTGGTGACATGAGGGTGGTTCGACTTAAGCCGATATGGTTCGACCTGGTCAGCAGGTCGAACCCAAGTCGAATCGAAGGAGAAGGTGTTCAGAATGTTGATTCGACCACGATGAAGTTGATTCGACCTCTTCCACAGGTCGAATCAAAGGTCGAACTAAGCCAGAAAAGTGTGTTCTTAATTCCGTCCTTCTATGATGCATGAGTTGGGCTGTAGAGATACTTGTATGTGTTGATTTGGTATATGAGCTTAATGTTTATGTGCATTCATGTGTTTACATATTTATGTTCATTAAAGAGAGCATGTTTAGTTGATAAGTATATTGAATTCTTGTGGAATTGATCTTAATTATGTGCTATGAGGAGTACTTAGGATTCTATTTACCTATGTGAGGATTTGAGCCTTAATAATCATGCTTGATCATGATATTTTATTCTTGAGAGGATCATTCATATGAACGTATTCTAAAACTTGGCTTGGAGTCTTGTGTGAGACTTATGATTGATAAATTGCTAGGACATGATCTTAGGCCATTATTTTGTGATTAAGTTACTTAGTCAAATTTTGTCCTTCCTAATGATCTTATTAACCTTTGGATGCCCCGTTGAGCCGTTAAAAAACCTTTTCTTTGGTAGCCGAGGTAAATAACTGTATAAACCTTTACTTGAGCCTTGATTAACCTATTCATTGGTAGAGAGAGTTGAGGTGAGTAAGTGTTGCAAGAAAAAAAAAAGAAGATAGAATATGGTTGAATGAAAAGAATATAGTTAAATCTTATTTAAGGGTAGTGCCCGAAACTGGTACCCCGATGGTTTTTATACATGGTGCATGAAGCTTAGCAGCTGATGGCCTATACATGAGAAGAAGGGTAGTGCCTAAAACCAGTACCCGAGTTGTCCAACGAAAAGATGATGTTGATGCCATGAAATGAAGGAAAATTCAGGAATTTTACAAGTTCAAGAGACGACATTGGAGGAGAACTTGCAGTAAGAAGAAGAAATCGAGAACCTCCAAGGTAACTCTCTACTAGCGTCTTAAGTCACTAAGTCCAAATTTTCCTACCTTTTTTCAAAGAGCCAACATTACAACCCGAAAACAAGTCCTTTGTGATCCTAGTGAGGAGTTGATTATAAGTTGATTTTTGAGACCTTTGCCAAGTTTATGGTTACGCGTGAATATGGATTGATATGAGTGTTTATATTAACCTATATAGTGCCTCACGCACTTGAGTGAAAGAGAATAAATACTTATTTTGTGAGCTAGATTACTTAGTACTCCGAATAGTGTGTGATTGGATTGGTTTTGCATGAGTGATATATATGAAGCAATTAATACTTGTTTGATTTAATGAAGTTGCATGTGTGATATGTGTTGTACTTGATCTTGGTGAATTATACACGACTCCTGTGGTTTGATTTGGTTGCCTCGGGACGAGCAACATGTAAGTTTGGGGTTTGATGAGTGTGTAAATTCACTAGTTTGACACCATGTTTTGTGCTAGTTTTGGAGAGTTTTGAGGTGGAAATAGGTGGAAAACCTATATATATTGTGAATTAGCATGAATCAGGTGTTAGTGGAGCTATTTAAGTTGTTTTCATAGCAAAATCGGAGTGGAAGTGCCAAGAATCAAAGAGACGAAGTCGAGACCACGCGAACCGCCAAGGAGAGAGTTTTAGAGAGCCTGTGACAGAGGTTCCGCTGGAGATTCAAGTAAGATTGGTCCATCTAACCACGATTGCTCCTAGATCAATCATGGGCTAGAGCCACTTCGGTAGTTCTAGGGTTATGAAGGTTTCATGAGTTGATTTGTATTTCGTGTGTATACTCCGTACAACACTACTCGTGGTTTAGTTTATATAAGATTGTGCATTTTTAATCCATACTCATAGTTGTTTTGTGCATCAATAATCATTGTGTAGAATCTGAATACATAACATGGTTATTGATTGAGTGCATTCACTAATGAGCAGGGTTTATTGTTATAATTCTAAGTGAAGGGATTCTGAGGTTTTATTAGAACCGTCTTATATGAATGTTTATTAATTGAATTGAATTCGGGTTAACAAGTAGGATTAAGAGTATAACTTTATAGTACCTAAAAAGGGAGATCAAATCGGGTTAGAGTACTAAGTGCACGGGAAATAATTGATTATGACAGTACCTAGAAAGGGAGGTAAAGTATACATCTTGCTCTGATGATACTCACACGTGTCAAAAGCTTATCTATTTGTGTCTATAGAATAGATTTGCATGGTCTAGCGATGCGTCCATAAACAACAAGGCAGAGTCGGACATCGACACATGAAAGCATGAATTAACGAATGAAACTGGATGGCCTGACGAACTACCTATCATCTTATTTGATCACAACAACTCTTCTCTTGTTCTTATTATTTATTTGCTATTTTAATTGTTACTTAGTTTACAAACCAACAATTGCAATTCTTAACATAGTCATAATTGTTAGAAAATAACTAAAGTAATATTTAGCCATCCCGTGGATTCGATATTTAACTTGGTCACCTTTGAAACTAAAATTGATATCCTTCATACTTGGGGATTAAAATTGTATGTTGAGAAAACACCCATCACATACCCATACGTCGGACAATACTCTTTCATTGTCTGCAATGAGCAAGATACCATCTACGTATAGTACAACAAATACCACTACGTTTTCGTCACTCTTTTCAATACACAAGACACATCCGCGCATTGAATAAATGCATATCACTGGATTACCTTATTAAAACAGATGTACTTTGAGTTAAAGCTTGCTTTGGTCCATCGATTGACACTTTTAAGCTTACACTCAAAATGCTCTTTGCTCTTTGTAATGAATCACTCTGGTTGCTTCACATAGATATTTTTCTCAAGACTTTCAATCACGAAAGTTGTCTTGACATCTATTTGTCATACCTCATAATTCAATATGAGCAGCAATAAAAGAATCCGGATCGACTTAAACTTAGCTACCGGTGAAAAGGTTTCCTCATACTCGAACCCTTCTTTCTGAGTGTACCTTTACGCAACAAGCCTTATTTTAAAGTATCACTTTACCATCTTATCCTCTTTTATTTTGTAGAGTCACTTCCAATGGCTTTCACACCATTTCGCGGTTCTACAAGCACCTAGATCTAATTTAGAATTCATAGATTCTATTTTAGAAATCATTGCAAGTTGCTAAGATATCGCATTTTTATCTTGTAGTGCTTCGTCGTATTCGTGGGACAATTTCATGTTTACTAGGGGTCAAGTCTCACGATTCTCTCAAAATATAAATCTATGCGGTTCTCTAACAACACTCCCACTACAATGAGGTGCTACAGGTAATTATGTATCAGATGTGACACGCGATGCAGTTTACTTGTGGTATATCCTCTTGTAAAATTGGTACTACACTTTGTATTTTTCCTCTAACATCCTTTAGAATAAATTATACATGGGTTTGTGATTTATTACATAGTTCTTTTCCAAAAATCTAGTGTTCGTGTTAACAATCACCCTTTGATCTTTTGGACTATCAAATAAAATACCCTTCATTTTTCTAGGACATCCCACAAACAGACAAACGTCCTTACGACATGTTGTTTTTAGAGCATACCCATAAAATGAATTTAGTAATTCCAAATAACTCATCATATATCTAACCATTACCATAATAGTCATATTTCTTCTTTTCGCCACACCATTCAGCTGGGGTTTGCCCAGCGTAGTCTACATGGGATTCAATCTCAACTTCTGATAAATAACTCCTAAACTATCCTAAGAAATACTCGCCACCAAGATTAAATCGTAATGACTTGATACATTTTCGATGACCCTTTACCGCATGAGTCGTGCACTTTTTAAATTAATCATAGTACTCAGAATTGCGGGGCATCAAATAAATATATCTATTTCTAGAACAATAGTCGTGTAAGGTGAAGAATATTCATAACCACCTCTCGCCTGGATAGTCTTAGGACCGCATAAATCAGAATGAACCAATTCCAACATATCTTTGGCTCTACACCCCTTTGTCTTGAAAAGGCAATAAATCATGACCTAGTCTCAGATGCCAAAGGTATGTTTGGTTCATATCCGAAGGTTCCTTTCTCTTATTAGGATTAGAAGACGCGTTATCAATTTCAAGTTGTTGCATCCATGGGATAAACATGATTTAAGAGTGTACAAATTGTCCACCAACATACTACAACAGATTATAGCTCCATCCTTCATTATAATGACTATGTCACTCAAATGAAATAGAGTATTCATCCGTAAAAATATAGAAACTGAAATCAAATTCTTTCTATAAAAATGTACGTAAAGACAATTTTTCAAAATCAAACGTTTATTCCTATCAATAAATAAATAAACAACTCTCACTGCAACTACCACTACTTTTGTAGCTTACCCATGTACTCAATAATCTCATCATCACTTGGTTACACGCTTTTTAGTGATTCTGATATCTATACACAACGAGTCAGTAGATGCCATCACTAATCATGCTTCAACAACTAGTGAATGAGATACAAACCTTGTTCACATCATGATGAAAATGGCTTTTCTTCACCACGTGTTTTGCCAGAAGTTCCCCACCGAATGCAGCCTTTTGCATTTCAGTTGGAACTTGCTCAAAACATCTAGGCAAATTATGGAGAATAAAATTGACTTGGGTTTTCCCTCAGTTTCTACTCCAAGGATGTCAAATTCATTCATCAAGTTAACCATGATCTCTTGCTTTTACCTTACTCAAGTATCAGAAGAGTCACATGAGACCATCATATTTCTATGAACCTCTATCTCTTCACTGGAGACTTAAATAGACACTAGAGGACATCCTTAGTGAGAACACATACGTTTTCTTAAGCAGTAAGAATTAAAACTAAGATTCTTATCAATCATCTAATTATAGACCAGTAAATATGTTTTCTTTTAGTAAATAATAAGTGGAATAAAACCATTTGAAAATACAGAGAATCACGTAAATAAATACACCGATCAAATCCTTCGAATTTATCCATTTATATTGATTCCCTCAAAATAATATAAAATAAAATTCACCGACATCTCAAGCACCGTGAGTTTGCATGCCATGATAGTGTGGACGTATACAAACCTGAATATTTACAAGAGTATTTTTTGCCCATTAATTTCATTCGTCAACCTACCTTTATGACAAAATAATTAATAGTCGGTTCCTCTTTAGCCATGCAAATAACAGCAGTGACTCCGACGGGGAGATACTTATTATTTGCACCTAAGTGTACACCATTATTTGATTCCAAGTCCATTGCCCAAGCTTATATCCCTACAGATGGAGAAGATCACACACGCTCAGATAATTTTCTACAATCATCATAAAGAAGTTTGTACCAGTGATCCGTGAATAAACTCATCCGATGGGGAGAAAGGCACTATAGTCATCACTTACAAACCAATAATGGAGGCCGTGAGAATTATTACCCAATTCCCTCTCTCACTTTGTTATTTAACATCGAGGATTTTTACATGCATATAATATTCAAAATAAAATACACAACCTAGAATGCTCCTATTATAGCACATAAGGCAGTAAATCACGGAGAATCATGTATACATATATAATAATAATCAGATAATTAAATCAATTATGGTAGTTATATATCAGCGAATTCGATTGTTCGCCACCAAGCACAAATATGGGTAACGCAGACGGGGATCGACCTACCTAGTGAGGTCGCCACTCAGCCCGATGCCAAGCCTGACAGTCTGCATGGCATGCCCGCCTAGCACGCCATCTGCTCGTTCGCCAGGTCGCTCAATGGTATTGCTCATCTCCGTGTGCACCAATGGGCGCCACACCTGCCAGTGCACACTCCAACACGCCCAGCCTGGTGCTCAGCTGCCCACATGCCATGGAGTTCCAACCCCCAACAACGTGCATGGCGCTGCGCCCACTAGCTCCTCAGCATGCCCGAGCGCCCGCACGTTATCTGGTTCCCAACGTGCATCAACGCCCGTCGACATGCCCATCCTAGTGCACAATACGGAACGCCCTTCGCACGATCCATGGGAGACACCGTATGCCCTTCGCACATCATGGGCTACCCACCGAGCGTCCCTTGCTCATCAACGGGTTGTCCAGTCCGGCAGTCCGCCCGCTCAAGTTTGCTTCCAGCACGCTGCTAATAAGTACATCACCTGGTGCCAAGCTCGGTCCTTCACACGATGCCGAGGACCAAGTCGTATCCTCCAGGCGTGATAATTCATGAATAGGTTTTGACGTTTCACGAACAGGTTTCACATAGGGATATTCATGGATTACGCAATAAAACCAAAACCCTAATCCTCATGCAATTCTAATTCAAAATTAAATCACATAATCACATAAACCCTAGCCTAACGTTTCACGTACGACCAAGAAATTGTCAGCTCTGATACCAATTGTTGGCGTTCGGATCTTATGGTCCATATGATTCGTTCGGGTTCCATGTAATTCTATTACAGCAGAAACGAATAGAATAATTTACCTTTCACCGAAGACTTGGCGAAGAAGTCAGAACAGCTGCAGAAAAGACATCTTGATCTTCTGTTGTATTCCCAAGCCCAGTCTTGACGTCGTGTGGGCGACGATCTTCAAGACCCTCTCAATCTATAATCCTCTCTACGCTCTCTATGGTATTAGGCGCAGATTTTTATTAAGGTTCAGGATTAATGAGGTGGCTTATTTATAGGCTACAATAGGGACCAGGAAGAGAAATTAGAGTTGGGCTTCCATTGGGCTAAAGTAACCAAGTTTAGCCAAAAACTTATACTTAAGTCCAATAATAATAATATAGTCCACTAAAATATTATTACTATACTACCACTCTAATCCTATATTACGTTATGGGCTGCTTCTTATTATGAGCCCGTTAGTCTCCCCGTTTTTAAAATATACAATGCCTATTAATTAATTAAATTACTAACAACTCCATTAATTAATATCTCATCCGAGAGTAGTATCACTCAACCTTATTATCATGCCGGAATAAATCCACCTGCAGGGTTTACATGATAATCCTTTTCAGCTCCTCAAGGGGACTTCATCAGCTTATTTAATAGGACACAGATTCCTTCTACAATCAACAACACACCATAGAGACAGCACCATATCCCAACTCACCGAGCTTGTTGATTTAATAATTAAATCTCACCCATTGATGAATCAAAGACATAAATACTGACTTACGTGTCGAGGTTATTGTATAGGGATTAAGAGCATGAACATCCATAATAACTGAGATCATGTTCTTCTATATAGTCAGTATAAGACGAATGATCTCAAGCGGTCCTGCTCAATACACACAAAGCATACTAATGTGATTTCATAGTCAAGACAAACTAATACCAAATCACACTACAACCATCCTAATAGAGTATCCCCGTCTATCTCGGTTGTGAGCATCTGTTTATACTTTATAAGGAGCCAACAATATGATCTTTCGTGCGACGCCGCACACCATATTATCTATAGTATAAAGTAAATAGACTATTGCATCGACATATAAATAGATTATAAGATGCAATCATTTGATCAATGATTCTCATTTCAAATATTGTTAAAATATTGTTCATATTAAAGTTAGGCTTTTAGTATACAATCCAACACCACTTTCACTTATTGATTTTCTTTTCGTGTATCAATATCCGACTCTGCCTTGTGGAATACAAACACATCATTAAGCCATGAAAATCTACTCTATGGACACAAGTAAATAAGCGTGTCACACGTGTGAATCACCTCGGAGCAAGAACACAATTTCAACCCCCTTTCTAAGTACTATCAATATCAATTATTTTCTGTGCACTATGTACTCTAACCTGAAATGATCTCCCTTTATAGGTACTATGAAATTATCCTCTTTATCCCAAATTCAATTCAATTAATAAATATTCATATATGATATATCCAATGAAGTTACGGAGTCCTCTCACTTAGAATCATAATATAAAACCCTGTTCAGCAGTGAACGCGCTCAGTCAACAATCAAGATATATATTCAGACTATATATAACAGTTGAAGATGCACAAAATGACCCTAAATATGGATTAAAAATGCATAGTCATATATAAAATAAACCACAAGTAGTGTTGTACGAAGTATGCACACGGAAGTTCAATCAACTAATAAAACCTTCATAAACCCTAGAACTACTGAAGTGGTTCTAGCCCATGACGCTTTGAAGAACGTTCATGGTGATTGGATAGATATTACCCGTAGTTTTGAAAATTACTAGATAAATTAAGAAGCAAAATAAAACCTAGATGCGAGCGCCGTCGCGTCTCTCTCCGTCTTAAATCTTCACTTGGTTCTCACTTTATTCGCTGCACGAATCTCTCTCTACAGCTCTGTTGGATGGAGTTAGGGTTTGAATGTGGTGTAGGATGGATGTGGAATCTAACTCCCTTCTTAACGTGATATGCATCCCCTTTTGTACTTGTAAACTCCCCTTATGGACCTTTACTAGGCTTTTTCATGGAAAATACGCACATACATGCACTGGAGTTGAAATCCCGATAATTCGGAGCTGACGTGTCCTTTCTCGACCAGAATGGTCTTGGTCGAGCAAGGTTGGCCTTAGTCGAGCAACAACGATCGAGCGGCATGTCTGTAAGCTGAAACTTCTCACAGTGTCTTGCTCGACCAAATTTGATGTTGCTCGACCAAATCATCTTGGTCGAGCGGCTCCTCCCTTGGTCGAGCGGCACCTCAAAAATAGTGTTTTCTGATTCGGAGCACTTCTAACCTTTTTTTACTGTATAAATATGCTCAAATGGCCTCAGTAGTATCTAATTCGTGGCTTTTCCATAAACAAATCGATTTGCCTCGATTTAAGACCAAATAATACTCAATTTTCACATAAATCAGAGCTCAAAATACGTGAATTCTTACTCTCATCAAACCCCCAAACTTACATGTTTCTCATCCCGAGGCAACGAAATCAAAACAAAGGAATGAGAGTGAGAGTGAGAACTTCACAAAATCCACATAACAAGCACAACTTATATTAACACATGCAATTTCATTAATTCAAATTATGTATTCTTAAATATCGAATCGTTGATCATAACAAACTATGCTCGTTAGAGCTTGAACTCAAGCTCCGCAATTCAATAATTTAGCGAAATTCACATAATTCCAAGTTGTAGAGAAATTTTAATGTGTATGAGGTGAGAGTTATAATATTGTAGAGAAAATTAGAATACCAGTCCCACCCGTCACAGTCCCGTTTGGGTTTGGATCCAATAGTCTTGAGTCCCAAAAGTCTTTATATGCAAATTTGGTCCTCCCATTAAATTTTTCATTATTCTCGTTAGGTAATTTTTATCCCACTGGACAATTCTTAAGTACTGGGACAAAAAAATGCAAGAATCTTGCATTTTTGGTCCCAAAACACCTGTACAATCCATTTTGATGGGCAAATTGGACATTTTTATTGGGATAAACATATCCTCATTCATTTCTAAGGCACAAATAAAGAAGAGCATAAAAAACACAATACAAGAATTTACGTGGAAAACTCCAAAACCGGAGAAAAACCACGGTTCGAGAAAATACTACTATGTGAAAATTTTTTACAATCACACAGAATTTCTCTCTCCCGACCCCAATCCTTACACTTATACAAATCTTTGACTAATTCACACCTTTCTCCCCATTCTCACAATCGAGAATACAAGAAAGGAATTTAAATAGAATCAAACACAAAGATTAAAGTGTACTTGATTGGTGCACTTGACATCAAGTTCAACCTCCTTATAAAGCACCAAGGATCCCTCCCCCTTTTACTCTTCATCCGATGTGGGACAAAGAAATAAAGAAATTCCTTCTTTTATTCTTGATAAATCCAATAATTTTTTGGCGGACAAACTATTCCACCCACATAGGAATAGCTACGGGTAGGATACCCACTTATTTTGGGGTACACATATCCAATTAAAATATAACTACCCGTACCCGTATCTGTCCCGTTTAAAAAAAAATTATTGTGGTACCCGTAACCATATAAATTCTATTATTTTTAATAAATATTTAATAAATATGATTAAATAAAATTTATAACTATTAATTAAATATATAAAATATCTTATAATATATAAATTATATAATATTTATTAAATTAAATTTTAATATATATATATATATATATATATATATATATATATATATATATATATATATATATATATCGTGTACTCATGTAATATCATTCTCATGAATAAGATCAATGAAATGTCATATCCCACGCACACGTGTCCCTTTTTCTTTTCTTTTTGGAAAATTTTCAAAAATGTCACTTTCAATATATTTTTTTTAAAATGCCACCCACAATAATTTTTTTTGAAATATGCCACTTTTTAATTTTTTGACCCAAATACCCCTTTACTTATTAAACCTCATTCTCTCTTCTCTCTCTATTATTTATTTTGCCCAATTCTCTCTTCTTACTCTATCATTCATTCTTCAAAGATTTTAAAGATTTAAGAAGGCAACCATATAAGGGAAGCAACAACGGCATAACGCAACCTAATATGAATTTAGGTCGCATAAAAGGTCGCGTACAGGGTCGCAAAAAAAGTCGCGTACAAGACCGCACAGTTGGTCGCGTACAGGATCGCACAAAAGGTCGCGTACAGGGTCGCACAGTTGGTCGCATAAAAGTTCGCGTACAGGGTCGCACAGTTGGTCGTACGGTATTGTGCGATCTTTCTTGTGACTGTTTGTGTGACCAATTGATGAGAGTGGAAATTAGCGTGTTTTAGTATCCAATTGAACACCTTTTTTGTTGATATTGTTGTCATATATTATCACAAGGATTTTATATTCAATATATGTGTGAAAAAGGTACACTTAAGGTGTTTTATTGTCTTTTAGGTGGAAAAATGATCAAAAGTGTAAAGTTGGAGAAAAGGTGCAATTTGTGCAAGAATGCTGAAAAACGTATGTCCACTGAAAAGAGGATAGTTTTGACATAAAGAATACTTCAATCGAATTTCAAACGAGGAAGTTATGAGCAAATTGGTGACATCGCGCGAGCTGTGCCGAACAGAACGGATGTTCTACTTTCCATGGCTTGTTACAGATTCAAATCTTAGAGTTTTCTTGTGAATAGAAAGCCAAGAAAGAGAGGATCGCGTGAGCGTAAGAATCACTTAAATTGGAGCTCGGATGTGGAAGTTATAGGCGAAACAGTGAGACGGCGCAAGTGTGATTCGACCACGACAGTCCAGTTCGACCAGACCCCTTGGTCGAACTGCAGTCATTTTGGTCGAATTGAATGCCTGAAGTGCAAATTATCGCCGACTTTGATTCGACCAGGGTTCTACCAAGCCCTAGGTCGAACCCTAAGTCAAACTCCATGCCTGGGACGCATCAGGATCTGATTTTTACACCCCAAGTGCGTGTTTCTGCGTGATTTTCAAGAAAAAACCCATCCAAGGTCCATAAGGAGAGCTTCCAAGTATAAAAGGGGATGTAGATCACACCAAGAAAGATAATAGAGAATACGGATTGGATACAACACAACACAATCATCCTACACCCCCCAACCATCATCCACATCCTTTCCTCCATCTATTAATCACTTTGAAGATTCGTCTGTGGAATCAAGAGGAGAACTAAGAGGAGAATTCAAGATGGAGAAGGATGCGAGGACGCCACATCTAGGGTTTAATTCGTTTCTTAATTTATCTTGTATTTTCCAGACATTCGGGTAAGATCTATCCAACACACATGATTGTTCTTCGTAACACCATGGGCTAGAGCCTTTTTGGTAGAACTAGGGTTGTGAAGGTTTTTACGAATTAATTGAACTTTCATGTAAACTCCATACAACACTACTTGTGGATTTATTTTATGTATGTTTGTGCTTTCTTAATCCATATTCACGGTCGTTTTGTGCATCTTCAATTGGTATATAGAGTCTGAATATATATCTTGGTTGTAGATTGAGTGCATTCACCACTGAACAGGATTTCATGTTATGATTCTAAGTGAGAGGACTCCGAAGCTTCATTAAAATTATCTTATATGAATACTTATTAATTGAATTGAATTCGGGTTAGTAAGTAGGATAAAGAGGATAATTTTATAGTACCTATAAAGGGAGATCATATCGAGTAAGAGTATCAATCCTAGGGAGAAATAATTAATACTGACAGTACCTAGAAAGGGGGTGAAATTATATTTCTTGCTCCGAGGTTATTCACACGTGTTACACGCATGTTTACTTGTGTCTATAGATTAGATATGCATGGTTTAGTGATGCATCCATATTCCACAAGGCAGAGTTGGACATCAACACACGGAAGGGAAGTTAAGTAGTAAAACTGGATTACCCTAGAGCTACCTATTCTCCTACTTGATCCACTTTCGTATTCTTCGAGTGATATTTTATTTAATTTTTTATTTTACTTAATTGTTTATTAGTTAATCATTCAATCCTCAAACGTTATTGTCTTACGTCTTAATTAATTTAGTAAATATTTAAATTAATAATACGCCGTCCTTTGGGTTCGATAATCACTTGGTCGCTTGCTTAAGCTGCAACTGATATCCTTAATGCTTGGGGATTAATTTTGCGTACAAAGAAAATGCGCATCAAGTTCTTAGCGTCGTTGCCGGGGACGGCTGTTATTATTAGTATATTATTTCTAGTTGATTAAGACTTTTATTTGTGATTATTTATTTCTATCTAACCTTAAATTTTTCTGAGGTACTTGTGCACTAGGAAAAGTAGAGGAAAGAAAGAAAAGAATAACACACTGAGCTAAACATAGCCGGAGCAAGACAGAATCCAGATGATGTTGCATATGTGAAATTTTCATGAACTATGGGATTGGCAACATGGGATTGATATGAGCAAGGGGGGAAGATGATGATTTTGAGATAAATCCCGCTCCTATTAACATGGTAGAGAAGAATCCCTTTTCTGGAGGTTGTTTTAAAGATCCATATCAGCATCTCCGAAGATTTCTTGGTTATGCAAACACTCAGAAAGGTGCTGGAGCTCATGATAATGCTAGACGGATCGCCCTATTCAAGTTCTCTTTGATTGATAGAGCGAAAGCTTGGTATGAAACTCTTGATTCCACAGATTGCACTACATGGGACTAACTGCAGCAGAAGTTCTTAGAGAGATACATGCCACCCTCAAGGATCTTAAGAATGAGGCAAGTGATCACCCAATTTGTTGTGAATCAGGGTGAGAAATTTTATGAGGCATGGGATAGGTTTAAATACATGCTCAGGAGGTGCCCACAGCATGGAATGTCTTAGGCTCAATACATAAGTATCTTCTACTATGGATTGGATTGTGAGTCGCGTGTTTTTATTGATGCATCATCAGGAGGAGCGCTGTTATCTAAAACAGCAATAGAAGAAGAAAAGTTATTTGAAGATATCTCTATGAATTCACGTGACTGTCCTACGGAAACAGTAAGAGGATCATATGTACTTGACAAGGTAGCGCAGGTTGAACATCAAGTGAAGCCGAATAGGGATGATGAGATCGTCTCTAGTCTAGCTAACATCAACAAGCTACTAGAGTCCTAGCAGAAGCAGGATATAGAGTTGACACTAAGAGGGCCTAGTCTAAAGCAGCACGAAGTGAGGAGTGTTGAAGATACATTCAATCGATACATGGCTGAGAACGATGCAAGGGTTGACCACATCGATGCTAGAATGAATGTTGATCATGCAGATTTATCTAAATAGTTGAAGGACCTAACTTGGATTATGGGGCAGATGACCGCGAACGTGAATCAACTAACACAAAAATTAGAGAATAAAGCCATCACGTTGAGGTATGGAACGCAGTACAAGGGACTGATGAAGCCGGAATCAAAATCTGAAGCGAAAGAAGCCTAGTTCGACCCCAATTCGACCAGCACAGGTGGTCGAATTAGGCAGGGGAGGTCGAACCAGGCACCTGGGCGACATTCGGAAGTAGCAGAGGGTCAGTTCGACCAAAAACAGGTAGATTCGACCAGAAGCTCTGGTCGAACTCAGGTCGAACGCAACTGTTCAGGACACTCTATTTTATCTGATGCTCGATTCGACCACGATCACTCTGGCTCGACCAACCCTACTGGTCGAACCTAGGTCGAACGATACCGTCCCGCGTACTCTGTTTTGTCTAATGCCCGATTCGACCACGACCACTACTATTCGACCAGCCCAGTTGATTGAACTGTGGTCGAACCGACCTGTCCGGTGGAGAACGCACTTTCTGAAGCTCGATTCGACTATTACATGCCTGGCTCGACCAGCACCAGAGGTCGAACCGAGATCGAACTGCCTTGTTTAGCACCATTTTTCGTGCAGAATGCTATACCTATTGTTCAGAATACTCTAGTACTATTACATGAGCAGAATATTGAGCTTATAGTTGAGAAGAAGTGGAAAAGAGCAAAGAAGTTGAGAGACGAGAAGCTTAGACTGCAGATGGATAATGAAGATGTGGTTTTCTCTCTTGATCATGCAATGAAGATGCCCATGGAGACTCACTCGTGCAAGATCATAGATGTGGTTTCTAACTTATTTAATCTTGATTTTAAAAGGACAGATGATTATGAATTTAAGTGGAAGATTGACAAGGAGGTGTCTAGACAGCCATGGGAGGAAGAAAATTCTGAGGATCATATTTTTGTGACCAAGAAAGGTGAAGTGCTGAGTGTAGACAAGAAGAGGGAAAGAAAGTATTTGAAGGTGAGGATGCGAGAAGATCGTCCTCTACCATCATGACTCTTCGACGTTAAACATGAGCGTCTGTTGGAGGCTTTTCCTTCCGTTTTATTGCTTTATTTCTTTCGTGTGAGTAATAAATTTTTATATTTAAGGTGCTTACTAATCGGCAATTACATATCTTTGCAAACTTAATTTAAACATACATTTTTACTAAGTTTGGGGGGTTTGATGTTATTACCTCATGGAAGCACCAAGAGTATAATCTTTTCTTTGTAATGTTTGCTAGGGGAATTGATTTTTTGAGGTATGTTGAAACTTTAATCGATTTTGATGTGTCAATTTTTTGCAATTTGTCTAGTGTTCTGTGGTGTTTCTAGTGTGTGGAGTTGATTAGATAGTCAATTAAGTCTTTCTTATAGTTCTCTTATTTTATTATTGATGAATCCTGTGATGATGAGGTGTGTTAAGTTTTGATGATAGAAGAAGGTAAAAGAGTGGAAAGATGATCGAGTTGAACAACTAGAGGAGCTCGTGAATGCATTGAAGGAAAAATCAGATGCCTTCGTTTCCTTATTCTAATTTTTATATGTGCTTTTAATTAGTAGGAGTGGAAGGATTGAGTTTATAGTTGTGATCCATGTGAGCTTATATTTTAAAATTGTGCATGAAATTCATATGCTCTTGAAATTGATGAAGGAAGTGTACTTGAGTTATATTGCGATATGAAGTTCTATGTGTACTTGTGGGATATTGCTTACCATGAAAAGTGCTCTGTTACTTGTTAAAAACCCATGTGAGATTTTAAGCCTTATTCATGTAACATAATCACATGATTTTTCTTTTCTGGTGAGTATCGTTCTTGCGTGTGTATTCTAAAACTTGCCTCTTGTCTTACTTGAAACTAAATGTATGTTAGATGATGGGAGATGATTTTATGCCATCCTTGAATTTATGAGTCACTTTGCCAAATAATTTTCAACCAAATAATTATATATCCATAAGTAGCCCTTTTGAGCCTGAAAGCCTTATTTCTTTGGCAACCTATGAAGATAGCCACTTTGATATCCTATTTGAGCCTTAAATTCCTATATTTAGTGGAGAATTAAATGTTGTCAAAGTGTGTGAATTGATTTTCATGGAGTTTGGAAGGAATAAAATATTTGGAGCTGTACAAGTGATTATGAGCTGAAAAATAAGTTGCTTAGGGGTAGTGCCCGAAATTGGTATCCCGAGATGTTAGAGGTAGTGCCCGAAACTGGTACCTCGAGAAAAAAAAGGAATGGAAAAGTATGTTGAGCTTGTAATAAGGGAGAGAAGAAAATTAGAAGAGCATGAAGCTGGATAGCCTTGAAGTGTAAAAATAAATATGCAGTACAAAAGATCTTCGGTTTTAATTCTCTACTAATTGAGTAACTTTATCCATATGTTTCCTACCTTAACCAAAGAGTCAACATTACATCCAAAAGAAAAGTCCTTTTTGATCCCATTGTCGAGTCATACTTCTAAGTGGTGGAGAGTTCAAGACGTTTGGCAAGCTTATGGTTATACATGCACTTGAATTGAATTTGAGCTTAACACCATAACCCATAAGTTTACGTCTTTTACACTTGAGTGTGAGTGATATATACTTCCCATGAGAACATGTTAATAGAGCATTTGAATTGGTGGTGATTGTCTTAACTTGTATGCTATGATGTGATTATTACATGTAATGAAAGTTGCAAGATCTAAGTTGAGGACAATTATATTTTGAATGGGGTATTGGTCATAATTCTGTTTCTTCGCTAATTTTGTTACTCTCTTTATTTTTATTTTGTTGCCACGGGACGAGCAACAGGTAAGTTTGGGGGATTGATGAGAGTGAAAATTAGCGTGTTTTAGTGTTTAATTGAACACCTTTTTTGTTGATATTGTTGTCATATATTAGCACAAAGATCTTATATTCAATATATAGGTGAAAAAGGTGCACTTGAGTTGTTTTATTGTATTTTAGGTGGAAAAAGGATCAAAAGTGCAAAGTTGGAGAAAAGGTGCAATTTGTGCAAGAATGCTGAAAATCGCACGTCCAACTTGTGTAATTTTTCTGTATTCGTGTGGAGCTCCAAATTGGAATTATAATATATGGATAGAAAGCCACTGAAAAGAGGATCGTTTTGACATAAAGAACACTTCAATCGGATACCAAACGAGGAAGTTATGAGCAAAATGGTGACATCGCGCGAGCTGTGCCAAATAGAACGGATGTTTTATTTTCATGGCTTGTTACAGATTCAAATCTTAGATTTTTCTTGCGTTCTTTAAATGAATAGAAAGCCAAGGGAGAGAGAATCGCGTGAGCGCAAGAATCACTCAAATTGGAGCTCGGATGTGAAAGTTATACGCGAAAAAGTGAGACGGCGCAAGTGTGATTTGACCACGACAGTCCAGTTCGACCAGGAACTGCAGCCATTTTGGTCGAATCGAATGCCTGAAGTGCGAATTATCCCCGATTTCGATTCGACCAGGGTTTGACCAAGCCCTAGGTCGAACCCTAGGTCGAACTCCATGCCTGGAACGCACCCGGATCCAATTTTTACACCCCAAGTGCGTGTTTCTGCGTGTTTTTCAAGAAAAAGCCCATCCAAGGTCCATAAGGAGAGCTTCCAAGTATAAAAGGGGATGTAGATCACACCAAGAAAGACAATAGAGAATACGGATTGGATGCAACACAATACAATCATCCTATACTCCACAAGGGGGTTCACCCCCCAACCATCATCCACATCCTTTCCTCTATCTATTAATCACTTTGAAGATTCGTCTGTGGAATCAAGACGAGAACTAAGAGGAGAATTCAAGATAGAGAAGGACGTGACGATGCCACATCTAGGGTTTAATTCGTTTCCTAATTTATCTTATATTTTTCGAATATCCGGGTAAGATCTATCCAACACCCATGATTGTTCTTCGTAATACCATGGGCTAGAGCCTTTTTGGTAGAACTAGGGTTGTGAAGGTTTTTACGAATTAATTGAACTTTCGTATAAACTCCGTACAACACTACTTGTGGATTTATTTTATATATGATTGTGCTTTCTTAATCCATATTCACGGTCGTTTTGTGCATCTTCAATTGGTATATAGAGTGAATATATATCTTGGTTGTAGATTGAGTGCGTTCACCGCTGAACAAGATTCTATATTATGATTCTAAGTGAGGGGACTCCGAAACTTCATTAGAACTATCTTATATGAATACTTATTAATTGAATTGAATTCGGGTTAGTAAGTAAGATAAAGAGGATAATTTTATAGTACCTATAAAGGGAGATCATATCGGGTTAGAGTACCAATCCTAGGGGAAAATAATTGATACTGATAGTACCTAGAAAGGGGGGTAGAATTATATCTCTTGCTCTGAGGTTATTCACACGTGTTACACGCATGTTTACTGTGTCTATAGAGTAGATATGCATAGTTTAGTGATGCGTCCATATTCCACAAGGTAGAGTCGGACATCAACACATGGAAGGAAAGTTAAGTAGTAAAATTGGATTATCCTAGAGCTACCTATTCTCCTACTTGGTCTACTTTCGTATTCTTCGAGTGATATTTTATTTAATTTGTTATTTTACTTAATTGTTTATTAGTTAATCATTCAATCCTCAAACGTTATTGTCTTACGTCTTAATTAATTTAGTAAATAATTAAATTGATAATACGCCATCCTTTGGGTTCGATAATCACTTGGTCGCTTGCTGAAGCTGCAACTGATATCCTTAACACTTGGGGATTAATTTTGCGTACAAAGAAAATGCGCATCACCAATCATGCGACTATATGTTTCTTCCTATAGTCGCATAAGTATCGCATGCAGGATCACACAAGAGGTCGCATGCAGGGTCGCACATAAGGTTGCATTGATGGTCGTGTGTGTTGTCTCGTAAGCAGTTGCATAATTGATTTCACAAGAAGTTTCTTATACTTGAAGCGTATAGACGCACAATAAGTTGCACCAACAGTCGCAGGTAGGGTCGCTTATGTGGTTGCATGCAGGTTTGCGTGTGGTCTCATAAGCATTTGCGTGATTGTTCATGTAACTACATTTGTAACAAAAAATGCAACTAAATTATTTTTAATTGAAGCCCATAATCACATAGTTGAAACATATAGTATATGAACAAATATTAAAATCCTCAATTTGAAAGCTCGAAAAATAATGATTAAAGCAACTTCGAATACATAAAAAGTCACTGGTCCAAACAAAAATACCTAAATTTACAATGATTTGAGTACACAATTCAACAAAAATACTAAGCTAGCATGTTTTGCAAACTGCATTGTTATAAGTTCATCTAATAACTAAATAATTGAAGAACTACTAATTACAGTGCTACGAGTTCATTTGAGAATAGCTCCATACAAAATCGTTTCCTCCATTCTATTAGCACCTTACTTTTGTCTTCCCACTTCAATTTTCTATTTGTTCCATTTGATGTATGTTAATTTATCCACTCAATGTGCTCATCAATAGGCCCATCAAGATTGATCCTTTCATTTTGGTCACGATCTTCTTCTTCGGATTCAAAGAAATCATGCTCGCTCACAAAAGAACTGTTAGGTGTATCACATTCAAACTGAATGCCACCACCAATATCATCACAATTCTCATGTAGAATTGTGTTCCTTAACGAATTAGTCAAAATCTGATTAGGAGAAACTACTGAATTTCTACTTACCATAATAATTTTCAAACACAAGGGCCAATGACTATGGATCTTTCTTATTCATCATCAACAATCGTTGCACGTCATATAACTCATTTATCAGACAAGGAGGCACGATTCCATTTGATTTATAGTCAAACCAATATGACATCTTAATGTCATAATTTTCTTTGTTAACTTTGGTCACATCAAATATTTTGTCTAATAATTGTTCATAATTTGTGTCTATATCTGCCCACAAAATTTTTGACTTGGTTTCCTCTCCATCATATTTCCATTGACCAAAATCATGTAGCCATTTTCCATCCAAAAGACATAAAATAGGAATCTTATCTGAAATTTGAAATATATATTTAATATTAAAAAATATTAAAAATTGTATATACGTTATTTACGTGCAGCCTCATTTGTTTATATGCTTGACAAATCATGTGCACGCGACTAATCAAGTGACCATTCATGCGACTACACATGCGATCATGTACGCGACTAACCAAGCGACCATGCACGCGACTACTCACGCGACCATGCATGACTACTAAAGAAACTATGCACACTGCTACACATGCGATCATAAATGCGACTAATCAAGCGACCATGCACGCGTGCGACTATTCACGCGACTGATCAAGTGACCACGCACGCGATTACTCATACGACCATACACGCGACTAACCACGTGACTAACTAAGCGACCATGCACGCGTGTGACTACTCACGCGACTAATCAAGCAACCATTCACGCGACCATTCATGCGACCATGCACGCGATCAACCATGCAACTAACTACGCGACTGTTCACGCAACCATTCGTGCGACTTACAAGTGACTATTTACTGAAGGTGTGTGTGACCTTACGCGCAAACTGTCACACAACCTGTCATGCAACTCTTCGCAAATTGTGATTTCTATACCTCAAAGTTTAGATTTTTACCAAAATATTCACAATATGCGTGTTAATCAATATTCTAAACACCTCGGGTGATGTAAAAAATCTTATTCATCTAATCAAACACCAAAATAACATCATCCCAACATAATTCACATGTTTATTTTCACAAAACCCTAAATTTAATTTATGAAAAACAAATTGTAAGATTTACTAACCTAGATTCATATTGGGTCGCGTTGTGCCGTTATCGCTTCCCTCGTGTGGCTGTCTTCTCAAATCTTTAAAATCTTTGAAAAATTAATAATGGATTAAGAAGAGAGAATGGGGCAAAATAAACAATAGAGAGAGAAGAGAGAATGAGGTTTAATGAGTAAAGGGGTATTTGGGTCCAAAAAAAAATAAAAAGTGGCATATTTCAACAAAAATTATTGTGGGTTGCATTTTTCAAAAAAAATGTATTGAAAGTGGCATTCTTGGAAATTTCCCTTTCTTTTTTTTCTCCCAAAAGTTTAAATTAATGACAAACTATGTTGTGAAACATTCTATATGCGAGACAGTTCGTGAAACGTGTTATATGCCTATTATATAAATGTTTAATAATTGTTAAAGTATATTTTATAAAGTATGATAAATGATAAATTAAAATATGATGTTAGAATTTTATAATATAATTTATCATTGACATACTTTGACTACGAATAAACATACTCTACACTACTCCCTCCGTCCCGCCAAAATAGCACAATTTTACTATATTGGGCGTCCCGTCCAAATTGCACCATTTTCCACTTTTACCAAAAAGGTCCATCAATGGCCCACCACTACCCATCACATCTTTCTAATATATCTACCCACTTTACATAAAATAATAATACTCTTTAATATACGTACAAAAAGAAAAATGGTGTTGTTTGCCCAGAACGGAAGGAGTATATAATAAGCATACTTTGATATGCACGTCTTTTTACGTTATTTTGCAATTAGGCCAAACCCAAAAACTTACTCCCTCCATCCGCTTTCAAGGGTATCATTTTTCCATTTTGGACGTCCGCCCCCAAAGGTCTCATTTTTTTTTATACATATGGGACCCACACACACCCACTAATACAACTAAAAAATGGGACCCACACTTCCACTAATACAAATACCCATTACACATTAAATAATAAAACTCCTTAATCCACGTGCAAAAAGCAAATGACACCCTTAAAGACGGACGGAGGGAGTATTTAAAGCAAAAAAACAGCAAAGAACCAGGAACAAGGGAGAGTCCTGCAAAAGACAGAAAAACTAGCACTATTAAACGAGAAAGATCAACACTTGTTTATAGTCTGTTGATGATGGCAAGAGAGGAAAAAACCCTAATCTTCAGTAACCTCTATGGATCTATCTAGTTGCATTATAAATATTACTGTCGTTATCCAAGAAAAAAATTTCTTCAGAAATGCTAAGCAGAATCATAGCTTCTTCTTGCAGCTAAACCTGTACAACCATCTTTTCCGTCCCCACTTCCACCACATTGGTGCCTTTGCCTCTCGCTTCTTTTTCTTCTTCGATTCTTCTGCAACCAAGTTTCAAATACAATCATCAGAATCTCATACACATTTCACATAATTCACTCAAAACTACAGACAAACAGATGTTCAATTTTATCTTCTGAAATTTAAGCAGCCCCTTCAGCGTCAGTTCTTGCAGATATTTCATAAGATCTCATGGCATTCTTTTCAACTAAGACCAAGTCATTCATTTACAAGTATTCACACAATTTTTCATTGAATTTGCCACTCAACTAGAACAAAATTTTCAACTGTCTTAATCAAACATTTCAATTTGGATCTCGTTCATGCATCAACCTATCAGGTGCCAAAAATATGTCTCATTTCCCAAACTAGAAGGTATGTGATATGAAGCAAAATAGGGTTCACGGTCGACGGGGGCGGGCTTGGGTCCACTTCCGTGGGCTGATCTTATTTATTTTAATTATCATTATGTTTAGGGCATGAGCCCATTATTTATTATGTTTTTGTTTAGGTCCTTTGGGTTTTGGTTTCTTTCCTTTTTGGTATTTGTGAGTAGTAGTATTTAAGGTGTACTTAAGGTTTATGGATGGATATCAAATTATTATTGGATTAAGAAGCCTGGAGGCTTTTGGGCAAACGGAGTCTTCCGTTTGATTGGGCAAACAGTATTACTGTTTGATTTTCTTTTTCTTTTATTTTTCTGTTCTTATCAGTATGTACATGATTAACTAGCCAATCCAAAGGTAGGCGCATACCCCTGGTATCTATCTACTCATTGTCACATCAACAGAGACACACAGATTTCCGCAGAGAAGGGGGAGCAAGGTAACAAGCCTCATATATTAGTCAAAATTTTAAGAAACTCCCAGTGCCAGGTAAGTATTCCATAACTGTTACACACGGCCTATTACTCTCCCATGTATGATCTTTTAAGATTATCTAATTGGTTGACAATGTATAACGACTTAGGGCATTGTCTGGCAGCCATTTTTTTCTCATAGCAATGTATATTTTTTGCCTCGAAAATCATGGGACAATGAGAAGTAGAACATACATTGCTAACAAAATCAGAGCAAAAAAATATACATTTAATTATTCATATAAAACCCAAAAGGGATATTTCACCAAACACCAACTATATGCTCCAAGTTGAATTTATTTTTTCCCTTATCTCATATAGCACAACAAAATATTTAGCACAACAAACCAAACTTGGCTATATTTTCACGAAAAAGTTTCCAAATTAATTTTTAACCTCCAAAAGAATGAGGTATTTCTAGTGGCTGCAAGATAATTATTGATGTTGCAGTTAACCATAAGCCTAGCAATTCAAAATGATAGTGGACACGAGTTATCCGTCTAGAAATCTTTAACTGGGATATATTTATGCTAACCGCAGGTGCGTACGAACTACCAAACGTATACGTTACTAGACAATTGAGGCCCCTCCATAGTTATCTTATTTACATGTATAACTTTATGAAATTTCAAATCTCCCCTCGTGTTTACAAAAACCAAAAGGATCTTTATACAGGATAACATAAAGCAAGGGTTGAAAATCTCTTTCACTTTCAAATTAATCATATGAGAAACTATGCTATCTTAATCAGCTACTACAGCACATCATATTAAATTTAGGTGCTTCCAACTCAATGCCCAACCCTTCCCGACCACATAGAATGAGTCAACCTCCATTCTTCGCCATAAGAGATGGCCTCCATCCCCACCATAACTTACAATACAGGCAGCACTCCCTAGCATAGAGTATAAAAAGATTTGTGTTTTGTACCGGCTTTCTTCCCCAAAATCATATAGTTATCTGATCTAACCTTCACAATATGAATATTAGAGCTCCTTCAGATCTTTGATAAGTCTCAGTTTCAAAAAGTTAACTATTGAAACATACAGAGGTTCACCACTTACATCATTCTTCTAGAGCATCCCCAAGCTTATATTGTCAGAAGTGTCAATAAATTTAATAGTGGTAGACCTTGTATCTACCGCTGAAGATGCTCCAAATTAAAGGTAAATATATAGCGGTAATGCTAACTGTGCCACTGGGCATGCTTATGTTGTCTAAGTAGCAAACTAGACAATGCATCATTGGTTCCGAGCAAATAAGATCAAAGTCAATTTATAATTTCAAATAAGATAAAGATTATCCCCTAGTAATTGTTATGGAAGGAAGTAAGGAGGGACTCAGCCGATTAAATATGATTCACATTTCAGAAGCAAATTAAGAGGAAAAATGTACTAACTTTTGGTCACCAGGACATACGATCCCCACTCTGATTGCAGTTTCGAAAATATGGGCTCCAGTGAAAGCCAATATTTGAGCTGAATTCGTTGTACTTCCAAAACAGTTCGCAATCCAGACTTGGTGGGTATTACTTGCTCCACACTCTCTTCAGGACTTTCACCAAGTAAAACCTGAATCAAGAGTAAATGAAAAGAGAAAACAATGAAGATATTAACAGAGCATGCATCTTTTGTACACATAAAATATCATGGGTAGAAATCACAAAAATAAACATCAAACTGAGGATCCAACATGTGTAAAGAAAAAGAAAATGAAAAATGAAGGGTAAAAATTGTCCACCAAGGATGGTAAGAACCCAATTTCTGCCAAGTGAATTCTATCCATTTGAATACCTTTGTTAAGAATCGCATTTATAAAATAGGCCATCAACTACAAGCACATGGAATGGTAAAATTAATATTAAATTACATTTACTGATATATCACTTTATGAATGGCTGTAAAACTTCCCTAAGCCATAAGTCCATAAATTCAATCTGGAAAATGATAGGAAGCATCCAAAGCATAGTTGTTAAAAGCGAGAGGCGCACCGAGGCGCACGGACCCCTAAGTGCGCCTGAGGCGCAAGGCGCGCCCGAGGCGCGCTCCTGGGCTACATTTTGCCCAAAACTCAATTTATAATATATATACACAAATATATCCTACTTACAATCATATTACCTAACTAAACTAACATAAAATCACATAACATCACATAATGATACATAATAACTCATAATAGCATTATAACACAAAACATAAACACAAATAAATTCAAAATTAAAATCTTCCACACAAATAAGTAGTAAGTTAATGAAAATTTCAATAGATAAGCTACAACTACTAGCCAACTAATTAGTAGGCGGCAGCTGGGCGGCGGCGGCGCACCCAGGCGGTGGCGGCAGATGGTGTGGTGGAGGTGAAGGCAGCCCACCTTTCTCTCTTGTTTTGAAACTTCTACTTCTAATATTAAAACCCTAACCCTAATTCTCAATTTATATCACATTTTATAAGTGGGCTGCCCCCCTTTTCATCATAAAAACATGTTAGCACTTTAACATAAAAGTAGCAACTTCAAAAAATAAAAAATAAAAAGAAAAAAGCAGGATGTTGCGCGCCTTTTAGGTCCCGATGAGGTGCACCTAGGCGCGCGCCTATGACACAACGCTTTGGACTGCAAAAAATCGACCACTCTAGGCGCAAGCATGTGAGCCTCAGCGCCTTAGGCACGCCTTGGGCGCGCCTTTAACAACTATGATCCAAAGTTTAACTTTGAATTGTATTCCGACCTGCCAGATATGACAAACCATAGAGAAGGGTATGGAGGCATTGTCTTCTAAAATTTCTCGAGGGTGGGCCACATGTGGAAAAAATTGCCACGTTGGATACTCAAATTTCCAAGCTAAGCTTCATGACTTCATCACTATAATTCTTGACAAGGGAATCGCAAATTCTAATCTACCCAGACCAAGGCGCCACATATTTCTAGGTTCCTCTTGTAAAAATTGTGCTTGATTCACCTATATGGTAACTCTAACAAGGTACACATACATAGATTGACTTGGATCCAAACAAACAGAATATTAACTAGATAGCCTGCAAAGCGTCTCATTTAACAATGTCACTTTTATGGCGTCGTTGCATCACTTCCAGTTCATTTCCATCATTGCTTCTACCAGTAATTTTGATTGTTTGCTTCCAAGGAGAAAACAGGATAGTGAGATGTTAACAAGAGAAAGACAACAAATTTGTGTATACATCTCTGGTCTTTTTATTTAGGCTATTAAACGTTTTAGGAAAGCCATATGGGGTTTAGGGTTTAGGGTTAACAAGAGTATGTCAACTTGTTTCCATTTTACAGGAGTTCAGCCACCCTCAAACGACACAGTATTATTTTAACATTTTTCTGTAGAAACTCCATAGTTGTTAAAAGCAAGAGGCGCACCTAGGCGCACGGACCCCTAGGCGCGCCTGAGCTACATTTTGCCCAAAACAGAATTTACAATGTATATACACAAATATATCCTACTTACAATCATATTACCTAACTAAACTAAGATAAAAATCACATAATGATACATAAATAACTCATAATAGCATTATAACACATAAAACATACACACAAATAAAGTTCAAGTAGGCGGCAAATGATGGAGGTGAAGGCAGCCCACCTTTTTGTCTTTGTTTTGAAAATTCAAGTACTAAAACCCTAACCCTAATTCTCTATTTATATAATTTTATAAGTGGGCTGTCCATTTTTATCTAAAAAATGTGTAAACCCTTTAATAATTGAGTAGCAATTTCAAAAAACTTAAAAAAAAAAAGAAAAAAAAAAGATGTTGAAGAGGCGCGCCTAGGCGCATCTAGGCGCAACTAAAAGGCGCACCTAGGCGCGCGCCTTTGATACATGAGCCTGGAATAGCAAAAAATCAACAATCTAGGCGCAGACCCCTGAGCATGAGCGCCTGAGGCGCGCCTTTAACAACTATGAGAAACTCTAAATTCTTGCTTGTAGGGTTAATGCCAGGACTTGGGGCATAGATTCCCTCCTCTCTCCTACTTGTCACTCATCCAACAAAAGTGGCAACGAAATGTTGCACCAAAATGTCATAAGGCATCTAGAGCCTGAGAACTCCACTGAAAACTCTGTTGTGCAGGATGCATGGAAGCATTACCATTACAAGTGTATATGTGATGAATAGTTCTTAGTAGTACAAGAATAAGCCCCAAGCAATTTTAGAACTTAGCATATTACAAGCCCAAAAATAAAAAGCATCCTACTCTGAATAAAGAAGTTCAGTAATGCTTAAATAACACGCAGATGCACATGTATACAAGAGCATGTAACTGACAACTAGAAAAGAAAAGATAGAGTTATCCATGTTCCACTTGATTCACATGTACACAAGCACTCCACTTTGAATAGAAAGTTTGTCAAGTACAATATCAATGAAAAAAGTTAAAGAAACGATAGAGTGATCCATGTTCCACTTAATTCACTGCCCTATAGCTATGAAGTGCCTGTAGTTTTAACTATATTGCATTCAAAACCTACAGAAGTAGCATACATTAGAAGAGAGATTATTAACAAAGAAATCTTACCTTGATAACAGAAGTAGCAGATACTGATATTGATCGAAGATTATACCTGCACATGACGGGAGTTTTAGAGGATTTAAAAAGAAAATCATGTATGTCCCTTTATTAGAATAAAGTTTAAATAAAAAATATAAAACAGAACAGTGAATTTTAAGAGAATAAAGAAAATCAACAGAAGCAACGAGATTAAATTTGATATGAAATTGATATGAGGAAGTAGGAATAGGTAACTTACCCCCCCTCAAGAATAACAAGCACCTTTCTCCCAGATAGAGCACAAATCATCTGTGTCATCCGTGCATAGCCAATAGGAGAAACCTAAAAGAAGAAGATATAATATAAATTGATTTCTTAGTTACAGTATTTCATGCAATCTTCGCACCCTGTTGCAGAATCGAGTGACAGTTATAACTGATAATTAAAGACAGTATTTCAAGCAACACAACAAAGCTCATTAGTGACTCGTAAAGATCTAGGCTACCACTATATAATACGTATCTAAAAATAAAATAAAATGTTAATGAAAATATTTATACATCACAGCCTCCGAGAGGGTCACAACGTGCAGCGTCAAATCCAGCAGAAATTATTGTGAAGTCTGGATCAAACTCAGCAGCTGCAAAACAACAAAAGATACAGAAATCAGATCCGAGTTATTCACAAGCAAGCAACATGACATGACTAATAAGAAAATTTTATTTTTTACCTGATTTATACTACGGTAAAACAAATTCAGAAGCACACCTGTTTTGTGACAGTTAGGACAACAAAAAATAAACTTCTTATAAAGCACTATTCATCTATTCTAACATAAAAATTTTGTTGCCTCACAAAAGCATGAAAATGACTTCAGCCTTCAGCTTAGAAATAATCCATGCTCATTGAAAAGAATTCATAAAGTCACTCACAGTGAACAAGAGAACAATTTAACAAGCTCAGTAGCATAGACTGCACATTTAAATGACTTTTCAACTAAAGAGCCCTTGTTTCAAACAGCATTTTACATCGGCACAGTGATGTAAGAAGATTTTTTGATAATATTTATTAAGCTTCTTCATGCAAATAATAAGGAATTAGTGATTCGAATTGCATGGGAATACACATAAAGCTTCAATTAGAAAAGTAATTAATGCATATGACATGGAATGCTTTCAAAACGGAATGCTATAAATAAAGAGCTTAACAATATTAATTTAAATAACTGACAAATTAAGGAAGTCAGCTTTGCTCAGATCAGTGGCTGACGCAAGATGAGATGTTTGGAGTTTGGAGTGCGGATTTCTAAGTAAAAAAAACAAGGTTAATAATTTTTTTGAAAGGAAACAGAAATTTTATTAAAAACTACAATACGGACGAGTAGTCCCAAAAGAATACATTCAGGACAGTTTACAAAACTATACTCCAGTTTCTTTCCAAATCAAAAAAAAAAAAGTTCTTGAACAATTAATTATTAGACACCAAAGGCTAGCCCCATACTTAACTCTTCCACAAAAATCTTCTAGAGATTCAAAACAATCATTGAAGATTCTCATATTTCTTTCAAGCCAATTAGACCATAGAACAGCCAAAACTATGTTTCTCCACAAGATTTTACAACAAAAATTAGCGCATTTTATTTATAAAACACATTTAAAGAGATATATGTATATTTTTTTAATTAGCACAAGCAATTCCCTAACACTATAGCATGTAAGAGAAATTGACAAAATGTCAGAAATCATAGTTACAAGACGAGAAAGGCACAAAAGGATCGAAAAAACATGAGCTGTGCCTCTATGGTCCGGTGACTTATAGAAGAGTTGGAAGTACAATTTGCACAACACTACATATATTGGCACAAAAAACATTCTTATTGGAATTCTTAGCATTTTTAATATTCTCGATTAATAATATCTAGCATATTTATATTTCATTAACTCAAATGTTAATCACAGAACTGATGATTAAAGGAACATCAAAGATATTCAAAAAACTAAGAGAATAATATCAGAAGTTTCTGGGTAAATAGAGGACGAGAGGCAAAGGTCAGAGTCCAGTCAAAGTTGCAAGTGGAGGCCTGAGTTTTGATACATCTTTTCGGTGTAAACTTGAAAAACCATGGTTGATCTGGAGCATTTTTCTCATTTATTTCAGCTGCATGTTTCGTTGACTTAAAGTGACCAAGATCAGAACCTTAAAATTTTACCAGGAATTTGAGGTTATGATATATCAGGGGCTCCGGGCTCGGGAGTATTAAAGGCACACCTCGAGCAGACAGAAGAAAGCACTATAGACACACAGAGGTGTGTGCCTCACCAACTGTGCAAAAGGCACAAAACTCAGAGCCCACTATGGCCTCAGGCATGCCCTTTAACAACCATGTCATTAATACTAACTAAATCAGAGTTAGAGTTAGCATGCACCAAAGAAATGGATTTATGCAATTTTGGTTGGCATGGCATTTGGCTTGAAATTAAATTAGCAGAAAACAAGAGGGTCCAATTCCAAGCAATAACAGTGGAGTAGACTATAATATAACTTAAAAGAAGGTATAACATGTCTTGACCTATAGGAAGCACAACTTGCTGAAATGCAAAGATATAGTCATTGTCACCAACTCCACCACGACTCCATGGAATATTTACACAATATCCTTCAGCGCCCATTGAACCAATCTGCAAAAGTATAATATGGATGTCTCAACTATTCAAAGATCTGAATATACAGGAAGAATAAATTTAGAAAAAAAAGGAGCAGAAAGATTGAATAAGACAGTAGTGTGCCACATGCATGTTCATGCAGACAACTTCCATACAAACTGTTTTGCTGTCATGAAATGAGTAAATATTTGTTTAAAAATATAAATTTTAATCCCGTGCAAATCTGTTTCATTTTATCGTTTCAATGCCATTTCACATAGATGGCTTTCCCTTTCTTGGCACACAAGTTATAAGCAATTTTTTTGGTCACAAATCAGTATTGCAGAGATTCGCTAGGCAGTAGTTGAGTGGCTAAGTGCAGGTATCAAGGCGGCCTAGGAATAATTTTTAAATATTTAAACTTATGTTAATTCTATTTATAATGATAGGGCATATAAAATGTGCTCCAATGGTCAATATAGCACAACGAGAGTCAATTTTAGTCCTTACCAATGGTCAGCAACAGGGCAACAGCAAGAGAGACAGCTAGGGGATTCACGATCTTACAAGGTTTTCTATTAGAAAGGGCTAAACGAAGGTTATTTCAATAATTTTTAGTGTCCCTGTCAATAATACTGCCATCTGTGATCTTTGAGAACAATCGTCCAAGGGCTCTTTTAACTGTCAGACACTATGATCTAGGGTGCATACTCTCTGCCACACCATAATTCTTCACTTTTCTTACTCGCATTGAAAAATGATGTAGGCCACCACCAGCCACCATGACATACAGTCGCAACGGGTAATCTGAAAACGCTCATCTTTTGTTAAATTAACAGCTCTAGGCATGCCCCAGTCCTGCTCAGGCAAACCACAGCATAACACCACAGTCAAGGCTAAAGACACGACGTCCACCAGCTGCCTAACTTCAAGGCGACGACTAGACCAGTTTTGCAACATATTCATACAAAACTGACCGTAACAATGAATAAAGTTTCTATTATGAGTAGTTATTAGTCCTTGAACTTCTGTCAGGAGCCAATCAGACAGTAAATTATTAAGAAACAAAGCCCAAAGCACAGAATCTTGATGATGATCAATTCAAGTTGATGATAATTTAAAAGGAATACTTTTTTGTTTGACCTTGGTTGACTTGAAAATGATGGCTTGAAAAGTAGTGAACAGTACAAAGGTGATTTGGCTTGGGTGATTTGTTTGCTGTGATGGGTTGTAGTAGAGTAGAATTGGAAAAGGTAATGACAATTAGAATATTATACTATAAAAAGTTCAGAGAGAAAGATTGGACGAAATAAAGCATAAATGAGAAGATGAAAAGTGATTGAAAAGCATGAGAGACAACAAAAAGTACAAGGTAGAGATCGAAATTGATGAAAGAGAAAATCAAAAGAAGTAGAAGGAGGGTGAAAAGTATGGGGCAGATAGTGTGTTTCAATTAAAAAAGATACAGATGAAATATGTAGAAGAAGAATAGGTATCAAAAGGTGGGATTTAGTAGATTTGAAATTCGTCCAAATCATACAAGATATGTCTTGCAAAGTAATATCCAGCTTCGCTTTGCAAGCTCAAACTAAACACACTCTAAGTTCTTTCATCCTTCACAAAATGGATAAACAACAAAAGGAATACACATTGGTAGCTAAATGCTTCTCATTGTTTCTTTTGCTGGATAAAAAAATACTATCAGAAACTGCAATATAAATTCTATACTTAGGATTTGACGAAGAGGATAACACTCATAGAAATACATAATAAGAAATGAAGCATCAAGGGTGAAATAGAATCCGTGATAGTGAGGGAACTTTTCCATGTACAAAATCAGGATATATCTATTTTTGAGTACATGTAATGTGACAGAGAGGTTAAACTACCTCATTTGCAGATCCAGTACCAGGATAGAACTTTCCACCCTCATGCCTATGCAAAGATATATACAAAACCTACATAATTTACATAAAAGGCGAAACAAAAGATTTTAGCATGAGTATCAAGTAAAACTGCAAAAGTATAAACACAATGAATATGCAAATATTCATTACTAATAATAGTTCCTTTATGTTATTTGAGAACTTTATAACAAGGCAACACAATGGTATTGAATGATAGGTCTGTCTGTCGCTGCTTCAGTGGTATACACACGTAAATATAAATTGTATAGGGAAGAAGATTATCTTTTACAAACAAAGAACAATGACCAGAACCAATAATCAAAATTATATTAAAGAAGGATCAGTTAGGTATTCAAATATCTCTGCGTAGAAAGTATTGATTTGACCCAATAAGCAGAACCAGGCATTTTACACAGAAGCCCATATTTCTTCTAAAGAAACTTCTAATTGTTCCAAATAAACTGGAAGAGGTTACTTAGCCTATAAGTATTCGGTGCAGAAGTAGAATACATATCCAGAAGTCTTTATAACACAATAGATGATGAAATCATCCTGAAAAACAAAGAATATATAACCTAGACATGATTATATTCAAGGCTTTATACCATAGAAGGTATATTTGTTATTTCATTAGCTTTTGAGTTCAATTGCCTCTAGGCTTCAGCTAATGATGTAGTCAAATCTTGGAACTGCTAAAATGCATCAATCAAAACTAAATGTTTGGTGTTCCATGAAATCTTACCGATTTACTTTTCTCAAATATTTCCTGTGTGCCATTGCCATGATGTACATCCTAGCAAGTAATATATAAGACATGAAGCATGATTAGATGACGCTCAATTATAAGAAAATCTTCAAACAGAAAAAAGTTACCGTAGTTACCCAGTCTATGATTAAGACTTTCTTAGCTCCTGCAATCTGAGCTGCTGATGCAGCAACAGCAGCATTGTTATGAAGGCAAAAACCCATAGCCTGTTTAATTCCAGCATGATGACCAGGAGGACGAACCTGGCTCAAAGCAAATGGAGAAAACAATAAGTCCACGAATGATCCCAATATATTAAAAAGATATCTGTCTGAGCTCAAGCTCTGTAGAGGATCCTAAAATTTTTAATTCTCTCTCACCAATGCAAAACCATTTTTGACTTTTCCAGAACATATAGCTGCAGCAAGATCATAACATAAACCTGCAGCAAGCCTCGCTGCAATTGCTGAGTATTGATTTGCATAGGTATCAGGAGTGAAATAGCTGCAGGCATGGATGAAACAAATTCAGTTTCTTTTTATATGATAGGTATATTCCGCTAACAGCCTAACATGAAGCAAGGGTCCTAGTTCGTATGAAATGAACTCCTCCTCCTATTCATAACTACTACAAATAAACAGAAATAAAAGAATCAGGCTAATTTAAAAAAAAAAAAAAAATTAATAGAACAATACAGTAAACAGAGGTGTTTCATAAGATATGAGAGTGGAAATCACATTCGGCATACCTAGAGAAAGCATGGCTTGTATCTTCAACAGCTTCAATGTTCTCGAGGGAATGGACCTAATATTTAAAGAATGAAATATGGTTACTATTGAATTTATGCACACAATAAATGATAGGTTCAATTATCAAATTAAAATTAGTATGACCAGACCAGCTGACATTTATGGAACCTTATATTGAGTGAAACTTTAGAAATATTGTAATAAGAGTTCAGAACTATATAATTTAACTGTGAATTCAAGAAGTTATCATAAAAAGCTTCAAGCATGGGCTTTACAGAATATAAATATGATCCTATTAGCAATTAAGTTCAGTTTAATAGTATTTTAACCCTTTATAGACCTTCAGGAGTTCTTCTCGAGTAATTTCCCTCGCTGGTATAGCATGGCACCTTCCTGGAAATATATCTAATCGCCAAAGGAATTTAAGTGATGCACAATAACATGACAGCTGAATGTATGCAAATCAGTGCTTAATTATGATAGGTGTGGATGGTGGTTTATTCATAGATATGGGTAACTTTCACTAGACCTGCAGCAGCAAAGCTAGCAGCAATGGCTCGAAGACGATCAGGTCTTTCTGGATGTGGATGAGATTTCTTCACAACCTTCACAGCAAAAGACACAACATAAAGGTCAGGTCTGCAAAAAGAATATCTGAGCTATCTCGTTAACTCTGTGTCCCACAGAAATTGATGATTATGCTTGAAAAATATACTAAATGATTGCATATACAGATAAGAAACTAAGAGACAGTCACTGAAGTGAATTTCCGGAAGCAAGTAGGTCGGTATGCCAAGAAAGATTAAGACAGCAATCTGAAAAAATCATAAGCAAAATGTTGATAGTAAAACCATACTTCTTCATGAAGTAGCATTCTCTCATCAAAGCCTATGGCTGTAAGATTGTCGGATGCAGTACTTTGCTTGTGAGAATCTACACAAGGATAAAGCAAACGAAGAAATTTATTTTTACAACTAAAAATAACCATAATGACAAATTTGAATTTACAGGAGAAAGCAACTGCAGATTAACATTCCATAACGAGTAAGAAATAAAAAATAAACAACTTATAATTCAGGCAAGATACCAATAGATAAAAGAGAAACCTGCAACAAGAATAATTATATTGAAACAGAAAAGGTTTAGCCCCCTCAATATCCAAACATAATTTATTATGTATTCATAAATATGTCAACATAAAGAAAAGGCAGAAATAAAATACTGTTTACGTCAGGATTACAATTATTTCATTTTTGGCAACAAATACAACGTGAAATTGTCTAATCAGCAACGAACGGTCAGATTTTTTTTTCAGAGGTAAATAAACAAAAATATAGATGGTCAGACAAACTGTATCATATGTCTACTGAACCACATAAATACTCACCTTTAGAGTGCACAAGAATGAGGTGAGATTGCTAGGCCAAATTCCCTATAACTCATTCCTTTGAGCATTCTTGTTCTACTGGAGTTGACAGTTAACAATTTGTAATTATTAGTATCAATGGTGCGAGTCAGTTTGTATTTGAAGCAAACTTTTTTAAACAAAACCAATAACAGAACTAAGTCTTTATCCTTCTGTGAATAATTGTTAAAGGCGTGCCTCAAGCAAGGCTCATTCTTTGAGACTAGATATGTTGGTTTTTGGGAGAAAGAGGCGATGTTTAAGAGGCCCTCCTTGCCTCTGTGCCCCTTTGAGTGCCTTTCCTTATGTCAAAAGGGGCGCCTCATGTACAATTCTGAATCTGGTTAATTTTTAGTGATTTTTTTAAAATTTATCAAACATTTCTATACGAAAGAAAAAAAAAATTGTTTTCTTTAGTTAGTTGGTGAGAAAAATTGACTTTTAATCTAGAATTATTGACTAAGGTTTCAATTTCCTCAAACCATTAGGGTCTAGAAAAAGTATTTGAGAACAAATACTCCTTGGCTCCTAGCCACCGCCGCCAACGATCAACTGCTAGAATTTTATGTTTTAAACATTTTCATTTTTTTTTTCCCCCTGTTTTTTATATGGTTTTTGCAACAATGCTTAAAGGTGGGGTTCTTTTTTGCAATTTCTCAAATGTAAGGATTAATTTGCAATATGAGTAAACAATAAACATCATGGTTTTTCTTGCAATTAACCCTTAAAATACTCCCATATCAGTTGCAAAGACTTTCCCATTAATGTATAAGCAATCATTGGAAAATATGACAAAAACCTAAGCTTGTAGGTACACTCTCAATACTTCAACGGATCACTTTCATTCTGCTTGTGCAAGAGCCTTCTTAAACCATAGGTGTATGCCAAGGACTAAAAGGATAGATCTATTAATATGTTCAGTAGTAGATTTCAACAATAAAATTTCAAAATAAATAAATATAAAGACAACAATATGCGACATATACATAGTGGGTATAATAAACATGCAAGATTTTGCTCACAGATAAAGACCCACGGGCAGTTTATTTAAAAAATGGAGTAACTAATTAATATGCATTTATTAGAGGAGTGGGAGAGGAGGAAGAAGAAAAGTATACTAAAAGGAAATTAAGAAAAGTCCATCTTAAATACAGAAGACAAAACCTCGCTCAGCCAAGAGGAACATTACATGTTTTTCTTCAGAATTTATAGTCCTTTTTTACAAAATTTAAATGATGTGGGTCCCATCAGAAAGTAGACAACAAACACACTCCATAATGCTGACAAGTGTCACATGTTGACAGCGGCGGAAGCATTGTTCCCTGAGTATTCTCATCATGACTCTTATTTACGAGTAGAAGCTACATGGGTATTATAATCCGTACACTGAGTTTTGACAATTAATGCATCATATTCATATTCTAGAAATTTGGTCACATCTTGATATAATTGATAAGTCAGAGAGTGGAATAAGTAGGTAAAGTTTAGAGGATATAAACTCCTTATTTGTAAAGGGCGGCAAGAGTGTCGGGAGCATCAACAACTTGACACTGGTTTTCGATCCTAGATTTCATTCGCAAGGAAATGACAAATCATTATTTATATTCCAGAATAAGAAATATTTACTGTTCCCCAACAACCAAAATCTTAAAATTCCTACGTAAATCAAGACAGAAAGAAAAAATACCAATTTTGAAATACTGAGATACTGGTTTTATAGCCTAGATTTCATTCGCATGGAAATAACAAATCGTTATTTATAATTCCAGAAAAATAAATATTTACGGTTCCCCAAAACCAAAATCTTAACATTCCTACATAAATCAAGACAAAGAAAAAAAAAACCAATTTTGAAATACTGATATGGCCCTTTTAAACTGCCACATACCCAAAATTTAAAATATTTAAAGGAATAGTTTAATGATGCCAAAGCTGGTTAGGATGTGATAAAATTTAAATTGGTGAATTTTAATCCTTCAGAATTAATGTAGCGGAACATAACATACTAAGTGATTTTTTTAAAAAAATATATCTTACTAAAAGAGATCCATAGAAATCCAATATTTTGAAGGTAAAATATTCATGCAAAACAAATAAATAATAGCTCCGCTAGAAATAAGAATAATGTGTTTATTAAAACCTTTTATTACACACCTACCAATTCCACCACATGAGCTCTCTCATCCATAAAGGGAAATATAATTGGGGTAGGCAAAGCACACCTCCGTGGGGAGACTTCTTGTCAAGACTATGCAACATGTAAAATTTAATGAATGAACTGATGATCGATTTCTCAACCATAAATTGATGATTGATTTCTCAGCTATAATCTTATAATTGTTTTCCCTATCATAAACTGATGACAGATTTTTCAGCAATAAACTGATGATCGATTTCTCAACCCTAAACTAATGAGTGGTTTCCCACATTAGATGATAATTGATTTCTCATTTATAACTATATAAGTGGCACAAAAGAACAACACCACAACAAGAGCATTTAATAAAGACAAACACAAATAAATCAAAGCATCAAAAGAGAAACTGAGTTGATATATATCCATGTACTATGTAGTTCTAGTTCTCAGATTCCTTGTTGCTTGATAAAGAAACATTGCCTGAAGCAATTGGTGCCCTCAGCGCCTTCCCCGACTTTAGCAGCTTCTGCATCGACTAGCAAATAGCATATTTCACCGGCCACACCATCTGTAGGCTCTGCCCTCTGCATTGATGGCCCTCTATCGATGCCACCCCATTTGGGGTAATTCCAACCATCAATCCCACTTATGTGGATGGGAGTTACAAGTCTGACCCATCGTTTTGCTTGCTCAAGCAGATTAATTTTTCTAGCACAATATGAACCCTCTGACCAGATTAAGTTGGCCCTCATAAGTTGCAATATCTTGCCACGCAATGTTTGGGACCAAACACATTAGCACAATAAGGAAATGATATGAAAATTGTGATATGCTCCCTCCGTCCCCTCAAAACGTATCCATTTTGCCATTTTGGTCCGTCCAATTACAAAGTATGCATTTCCTTTTTAGTAACTACAGGCCTCACATCTAATAACAAAACCCCAAAAAGTTATTAAAAATGGGGATGAAAGGAATAGTATTTAGGCTTACCATGCTCGTGTCAGTATTGTATCAAAGTACACGAAAATCTCGTGTTGCAGTGTGTTAGTGCAATCCATTAATAAATTACATATAACATATGTTTTGTGTTATCGTATAATTTCGAGTCATAACGTCATTTTGTGCTGAATTTTATTATTAAATGATTTTATTTTCTTAATTTTAATTATTAAATTTATTTATTGTGTTGTGTCATGTCACCACAAATTATTATTGTGTCATGTTCATGTTTGGGTTTGCGTTGTTATCAAATCAACACAATAACATGAAATCCTATGAAAGACACATCCATTAATTAGAACCAATCCTCCTGTGAATTGATTCAATGTTTGGGGGACTCTTCTACAACCACCACCTACTACAAACAACCTACATTGACAACTATGTGGAGCTATTTAAGGAACGTGTGGACCAACTCCCATCTCTATTGAGGCCTCCAAGTTTCGGTCGAAAAGTGTATTCCTTATTTTGAGTTGTCTGATATTTTTGCAATAAACCAAAAAGCTGTGTATGTAGCTCAAGCAAGTAGGTTCCCACACCCTACTCAATGTCAACCTAATGCCAGCCCACAACCACTTGCTTCACTTTGCGCCCACGCCTTTCATAGCCAAGCTGCGCCCTCGCATGAATCTTTCTCAACCCCCATGTTTCAAAAATACCTGAGATGTCACGGAAGAAAAAGCAAAAGTATCGGGCAAAAGGTAAATGCTTTCATTGGGACCAAACCTCAAGCCCCTTACACAAACATGCCAAAAACATTCGATTGTCCTCATCGAAGCATTTGAGGAAGATTCAAACAGCCAACTAAATCCTGATCATTGGTATATGACTTTGTGTGTTAGTTATCTTACACTTATAGCTTAATTCTATCAGCATCAGTATTAGAAAGACTATTGCAATAGATATAGTCAGTTTTAAATGCCAACGTAACAAGCACCGATGTTTCTTCATAAGCTCATTGCACCAATCCATGGATTTCACAAGAAGCAATCATAACTTCTTGTATGTGTCAAAAATTTAGGATGCCCTTCTATTCTTCTACATATTTTTTCCTTCCCCTTATGGTTTCGTTTTTGTAGGGAATAGATAATTAACATCTATAGTTAGTTTCTTACTAATAATAGTAATACACATAAGAAGGTGCGAGAAAAAATGCAAGAATAACCTGAGATGCAGTCATTCCATGCATGTATTAAATACGTAGTGAACTTGCCTTTCTATTATATACATTCTTTTTCTCATTTCCTTTTATGGTTTGGTTTGGTTATGTAGGATGCGAAGATGAAACTGATATCCATCTAGAATTAGTTTCTTACTAAATACTAATAATACAAGGTGTAATGAAATATGCAAGGATAACCACTATATGCGGTTAAAAACACATTAAACGAACAAACAAAGCGATTAAATAAACTTAAACCTTCGATCACATAAGCTCTGGGATCATCTGCTGGATATAAGGAGCAAGCCAAGTAGCCATGTTGTAGTATTTCAGATAGTCTATTTTCAAGGCACCCCTTTTGAATAGAAGAATTTCAAACATATATCAGGTTAAAGTAGAATCACCAAAAGAAAAACTCAAACAATGAAATAATAAGTATAATAATAAAATAATAATAATAATAATAATAATAATAATGTTATTAATTATTATTACTGGAAGAAAAGATATGCCTACATTGCAAAATTCGTCCTCCTCGTCTTCTTCAATGTTAGGCATGGTGCAATTTCGGCAGAACCACTTTTGACATTCGGTAATTGAGTCGGAAGGGTCCCAATCACTGTCATCATCCTCGTCTTCTCCAAAATTATACTGGCTGATGTACATTTCTTCAATAGTTATATCACTCTTCCTCTTTCCATTTTTCTGTTTCACAATACCTCCAACTATCATCATCATCATTTATCAAATAATATAAACGCAAAACTCGACGCAAACACAAAACAACCCGTATCCCCAAAACCAGAATAAAAATCACACTGATAGTGGTAAATTTGTTAAGAGTAGAAAAGAAGAGCAAAAAAAAAAAAAAGAAAGTAAATAAGGAGAAGTTGAAGACGTACTTCTTTAACTAAATGCTGTTTAATAGAGGGGGCATTCGAAGCGTCTGGCAGCAAATCCGCGTTGGAAGTGGCCACGGACTCACCATTTTGAAGATGACCTTCAGTCTTTCCGTCGTTGAAATGACTCATTGACTGCTTGTGTCTGTGGGCGGGTGAGGCCAAGCAGCGGGAAAAGGGGAATTGGAAAGACAGGTAGAATACTGTGGAGACCTAGGACTCCAGATTCCTTTAATTTTTTAAGTCGCACTCTTGGGTATTTTCTTTTGGTTTTATAGCCTAAAATTAGATCCCGCTTACAAAATTGTAATTAGAGCATCGCTTATTTTTGAATTCATTCGATACCCTAGCAATGGCACGCACAAAGCAAAATGCTCGCAAATCCACCGCCAGCCGCCACCAAAGCCGCGAGGAATCAGCCCCAGCCACCGGCGGAGTGAAGAAACCCCGCCGTTTCCGCCCTGGGAGAATTAGGGGTGAGAGAGCGTGAGTGTAATCTTTGGTTTATTAGGTCTATCTCCAGCCGTTTGCACCATTTTGCAGCACATTCAGCACAAAAATAGTGTGAAAACAGTAATTCATCTACATCTACAGCAGTTTGCACTACTTTTTCCACTAAAAAATAAATCTATCTTAAATATTCATTTAATTTTTATTTAATTTTTTTCCAACATAATTAAAATTATTATATATTTAATTTTGATATATTTATCTTTAATTTAAACAAAGTAAATATATCTTAAATATTTAAAAGATATTCATTAATTAATAAAATATTAAAAATTAAATTACAAAAAAATAAATAAAATAAATCTATCTTAAATATTACTCCCTCCGTCCCGTTTCAATGTTTACATTTCTATTTTGCGCGTCTCATTTCAATGTTTACGTTTTCCTTTTTAGAAATATGAGACCCACCTAAAACAATTAATATATCATCTAACACTGATACACATACCCACTTCACATTAAATATTATATTTTTCCACCCACTATCTATTAAAATATAATATTTTTTAATCAACGTGCAAAAAACAAACGTAAACATTGAAACGGGACGGAGGGAGTACATATTAATATTACATCATAATTACATATTAATAATAAATATTTTAACAATAAAATATTAATGCAGTAAAATTAAAACAGAAATGCCGAGAAAATATTAATTGGTGTGAAGTATTAACAATAAAATATTAATGCAGTAAAAATAAAAAAATAAGTCTTAATGCAGTAAACTAATACAGAAAATAAAAAAAAATAAAATAAAAAAAAGTCAAGGACGACATCCCAACCGCAAATTGGTGTGAAGTAGATGCCCAACACAAGAATGCCGAGAAAATGCAGTTACTGCTGGAGATAATTTTTCACGGCATATTACCTTTCCACCTCAAAATGCAGTGCTGTTGGAGATGGCCTTAGTGCCATTTTTTAAGGGTAAATTTAGTCTATAGGATAAAATTGTCAGGAAATTTTTAAATTTCTATATAATCTAATTGTGGACATTATATTATTATGCAATTATATTAGCTATTTAATTATTTTATGAACTTAATTAAGTGATCAATTAATGGTAAAAGTTCATGGGCTATAATAACAATGATATGGGCCAAATGATTAGATACTCAATACTATATGATTAGGTGATTTTGGGTGACCCAGTTATGTAGTTGATGAGTGTGTAAATTCACGTAATTTGAGCTTTGATTAATGTGATAATGATGTATGATTTGATCTTAAGACAAGATAAATCGAGATATGTAGTGGAAAGTCACGAATCAGGTGCGTGTGAGGCCGTTTGAGCTGATTTTCGAAGGAAGACGGGACATAAGTGCTCGGAATCGGAAAGTGGAGGAGTTAAGCTCACGGTTCGACCAAAAGAGAGGTGGTTCGACCAGCACTCTTGGTCGAACCAAGCATCAGAAGTTGCGTTTCAGCACGGTTCGACCACGACCTTATGGTTCGACCAGGCATGATGGTCGAACCAAAAGCCTAAAGAGAAGCAGTTATGATTCGACCACGAAGCTTTTGGTTCGACCGGTGGTTCGGGTCGAACCAAACACCTGCCACTTCGTTACAGGCCGGTTCGACCAGGCCGTGAGTGATTTGACCAATGGCCTAGGTCGAACCGATGTGCGGGAAGATTCCGAATTTATATTTTTACACCTTCAGTACGTGTTTTTGCTCAAAAAGCCCATCCAAGGTCCATAAGGAGAGTTAAAGTTATAAAAGGAAGACCCTACGCGCTGGGAAAAAAAGAAGAATAGACCCTTCACCACCTTCATTCTACACAACATCCAAAACCCTACCATCATCCACGGAGCTGTGGAGAGAGATTCGTCTATCAAATCAAGTGAGAACTAAGTGAAGATTCAAGATGGAGAGAGACGCGACGGCGCCCGTATCTAGGTTTACTTCACATCTTAATTTATCTTGTAATTTTCAAAACTATGGGTAAGATCTATCCAACTACCATAATTGTTCTTCGATCAATCATGGGCTAGAACGGCTTCGGTAGTTCTAGGGTTTATGAAGGTTTTATGAGTTAATTGAATTTCCGTGTGTATACTCTTTACAACACTACTTGTGGTTTATTTTATATGAGACTATGCTTTTTAATTCATACTCAGAGTTATTTTGTGCATCATTAATTATTATGTAGAGTCTGAATACATATCTTGATTATTGTTGAATACATATCTTGATTATTGATTGAGTGCGTTCACTACTGAGCATTGATGAGAATAAAAATAAGCGTGTTTTAGTGTCCAATTTAACACCTTGTTTATGGGAATTGATGTCATATATTAGCACAAGTGTCTTATATTCAATATATATGAGAAAAAGGTGCACTTGAGGTGTTTTATTGTGTTTTAGGTGGAAAAAGGGCCAAAAGTGCAAAGTTGGAGAAAAGGTTCAATTTGTGTATGAATGCTAAAAAACGCACGTCCAATATGTAGAATTTTTCTGTATTCTTGTGGAGCTCTAAACTAGAAGTGTGATACATGGTTGGAAAACTACTGAAAAGAGGATCGTGTTGGCGTAAAGAACACCTCAATCGAATTCCAAACGAGAAATTTATGAGCAAAATAGTGACGTCGCGCGAGCTGTGCCGAATAGAACGGATGTTCTACTTTCTATGGCTTGTTACAGATTTAAATCTTAGAGTTTTCTTGAGTTCTTTATATAGATAGAAAGCCAAGGAAGATAGGATCACGTGAGGGCAAGAATCACTCAAATCGGAGCTCGGATGTGGAAGTTATATGCGAAACAGTGAGACGACGCAAGTGTAATTCGACCACGACAGTTTGGTTCAACTAGACATTTTGGTCGAACCACAGTCATTTTGGTCGAACCAAAAGCTTGAAGTGCGAAAAATCATCGATTTCTATTCGTCCATGGTTCGACCAAGCCCTAGGTCGAACCCTAGGTCGAACCACATGCCTGAACAGCGTCGGATCCGTATTTTTATACCCCAAGTGCGTGTTTTTGCGTATTTTTCAAGAAAAAGCCCATCAAAGGTCCATAAGGAGAGCTTACAAGTATAAAAGGGGATGTAGATCACACCAAGAGAGAGGATTGAATATTTGATTGAATTAGAGAGAGGTCACAACAATACTACACCCCACAAGGGGGATCACCCCCCAACCATCATCCACATCCTTTCCTCCATCCATCCATCACTTTGAAGATTCGTCTGTAGAATCAAGAGGGGAACCAAGAGGAGTATTCAAGATGGAGAAGGACACGACGACTCCCACATCTAGGGTTTTATTCGTTTCTTAATTTATCTTGTATTTTCCAGATATACGGGTAAGATCTATCCAACACCCATGATTGTTCTTCGTAACATCATGGGCTAGAGCCTTTTTGGTAGAACTAGGGTTGTGAAGGTTTTTACGAATTAATTGAACTTTCGTGTGTAAACTCCATACAACACTACTTGTGGATTTATTTTATATATGATTGTGCTTTCTTAATCTATATTCACGGTCGTTTTGTGCATCTTCAATTGGTATATAGAGTCTGAATATATATCTTGGTTGTAGATTGAGTGCGTTCACCGCTGAACATGATTCCATGTTATGATTCTAAGTAAGGGGACTCCGAAGCTTCATTAGAACTATCATATATGAATACTTATTAATTGAATTGAATTCGGGTTATTAAGTAGGATAAAGAGGATAATTTTATAGTACCTATAAAGGAAGATCATGTCGGGTTAGAGTACCAATTGGTCAGGAAAATAATTAATACTGAATAGTACCTAGAAAGGGGGGTGGAATTATATCTCTTGCTCTGAGGTTATTCACATGTGTTACACGCATGTTTACTTGTGTCTATAGAGTAGATATGCATGGTTTAATTATGCGTCAATATTCCACAAGGCAGAGTCGGACATCAACACACGGAAGGAAAATTAATGCGTGAAACTAAATTATCCTAGGGCTACCTATTCTCCTACTTGATCCACTTTCGTATTCTTCGAGTGATATTTTATTTTATTTGCTATTTCAATTACTTGTTTAGTAGTTTAATAATTAAATCTCAAATCTTATTGCCATCTTGTCTTAATTAATTTAGTAAATAATTAAATTATTAATACGCCGTTCTTTGGGTTCGATAATTCACTTGGTCGCTTGCTTAAGCTGCTACTAATATCCTTAATACTTGGGGATTAATTTTGCGGGCAAAGAAAATGCGCATCAAGCAGGATTACATGTTATGATTCTAAGTGAGGGGACTCCGAAGTCTCATTAGAATTATCTTATATAAATACTTGTTAATTGAATCTTATTCGGGTTAATAAGTAGGACAAAGAGAATAACTTCATAGTACCTATAAAGGGAGATCATATCGGGTTAGAGTACTTAGTGCACGGGAAATAATTGATACTGATAATACCTTGAAAGGGGGGTGAATTATATCTCTTGCTCCAAGGATATTCACACGTGTCATACACTTATTTACTTGTGTCTATAGAGTAGATTTGAATGGTTTAGTTATGCGTCCATACTCCACAAGGCAGAGTCAGACATTGATACACGGAAGGGAGATTAATAAGTAAAACTGGATGGCCCGAAGGACTACCTAATTTCTCACTTATTCACTTTCGTTTAATCTCTACTGCTTGTTTATTTAATTGTTATTTTAATTATTTGTTTAATAGTTACTTAATTCATCACAACTATATTGCCAACCTAGTTTTAAAAAGTTAGATAATAATTAGATTGAGAAAATGCTCATCAAGTTCTTGGCGCCGTTGCCAGGGATGGCATTAACTATTAGTTTATTATTTCTAGTTTAATTGAAACTATTTTATTCTTGTCTTTATTTTCTAACGCTTATTTTTCTTAGGTGTATGCACACTAGATCAAAGGCAGGAGAGTTAACACCTTTTAATCCAGAGATCGGTGCATCGTCGAGGAAGAAAAAGATGAAGAAGAACAAGAACGTGGAACTAACTGAAGCTCTTAATTTAAGAGTTGAAGTTGATGAGCTGAACTCGCAAGCGATTGAAGCTGCAACCGGAGACAAGTCAGAAGCAGAAGCAGTCAACATGGCGGTGAATTCGGATAATCTTACCATCTGTGAAGTCTTTAAGAATAACGGAGGAGGCAATATAGGACTGTTAGGAGCAAGAGGGGCCGCGACCCTCTATTTTCTCTGAAGTTGGATTCGACCAAGATCATTCTAGTTCGACCAACCCTGTTGGTTGAACCATAGTCGAACTGACCTGTCCGGGAGATGCCATACTTTCTGAAGCACAGTTCGATCACTACACACCTGGTTTGACCAGCACTCATGGTCGAACTGAGGTCGAACCACCTCGTACGACACTGTTTTCTGCGCGTAATGCTTCACTAATGTTAATGCTACTCCAGTACCATCCCAAGGGCAGAATACTGAGCTTATAGTAGAAAAGAAATGGGAAAGAGCAAAGAGATTGAGAGCCAAAAAGGACAAAGCGGAGAAGGTTGGACGTGACGAATGGGGGATTCCTAAGACCAAGATACCTCCTCCGTTTCCTTTCAAGCTAGTCAAGAAGGGATTGGGAGAAAAGTTCAAGAAGTTTACAAATATCATAAACAAGATAAGCTTGAGCATTCCTTTCTCTGAAGCAATCTTGGAGATGCCATACTATGCCTGCTTTCTTACGGATATACTTTTGAATAAGAGAAGTTTGAACGGAATTGAAACGGTGAATTTGTCTGAGAACTGCAGCTTGATCATTTAGAGGAAGCTGCCAGCTAAGCTAAAGGATTCAGAAAGCTTCACTATTCTATGTGAAATTAGAAAGGGGCCGGCACAACGAGCCTTGTGCGATCTTGGGGCAAGCATCAATTTGATGCCATTGTCAATATTTCAAAGGCTTAGTTTAGGGAAGTTGACTCCCACGACAGTGGCTCTACAATTGGCGGATAGGTCTATGACCTTTTTGAAGGGTGTGATTGAAGATGTTCTTGTGAAAGTAGAGAAACTGGTCTTTCATGTGGACTTTCTTGTACTTGAGATGGAAGATGACAAGGATAATGTTCCCCTTATCTTGGGGAGACCATTCCTTTCCACTGCTGGAGCTATGATTGATGTTCAAAAAGGTGAGCTAAGGCTGCGGATGGATAAAGAAGAGGTTCTATTCAACCTTGATAAAGCAATGAAGATGCCGATGGAGATACAGTGTCACGGCATTAATGTGGTGGAGGAGATAGTGAAGGAAGATATGTCTTTGATCCTTTCAAAGGATCCTTTGGAGACATGCTTGGCGAAGTCTCTTACTTTTCCCACCACAGAGTTAGATGAGCTCTCTAATGGGATATGTATTGAAGTTTTTGAGAATCTACTTGCTTTGGGTGATGACAGGTATGAATAAAAAAGAACCAAGATTGAAGAGGTGAAGTGGACTAGGAAGTACTTGCCGTTGGATAGGGAAAGCACAGCAAAAGAGAAGTTGAAACCACTACCGGAGTACTTGAAGTACGCCTATCTAGGTGACAATGAAACATATCCGGTAATTATATATTCTTCTCTAACTGATGACCAACTCGATGAGTTATTAGATGTGCTTAGAAAGTATGAGTCTGCGATTGGTTGGTTTCTTGATGATTTGAAAGGTATTAATCCATCGTATTGCATGCATAAGATAAGATTGTTAGATGAGGCTAAGAATAGCATTTAGAATCAGCGGAGGGTGAATCCCGCTATTCAAGAAGTGATTAGGAAGCAAATCCTAACGTTGCTAGATGCAGGAATTATATATCCAATTAGTGATAGTCCCCATGTGAGTCCATTGCATGTTATAGCTAAAAAGGGGGCATCACTATTGTGAAAGCCGAAGATGGCAAGATTTTAGCCACTAGGATTCCCATGGGATGGCGTGTGTGTACGAATTATAGGAAACTTAATGAAAATACATGCAAAGACCACTTCTCTCTTCCTTTCATGGATCAAATGCTTGATCGTTTTGCAGGGTATGATTTTTATTGTTTCTTGGATGGGTACTCAGGGTATAGTCAAATCATGATTGCACCCGAGGACCAAGAAAAGACTACTTTTACTTGCCTTTATGGAACCTTTGCCTTTAGGAAGATGCCTTTTGGACTATGTAATGCACCTGCTACATTTCAGCGCTGCATGATGGCCATATTTGATGGGTTGATAGAAAAGATCATGGAGGTGTTTATGGATGATTTTTCTATGTTTGGTTCCTCCTTTGATATTTTTTTATCTAACCTATCTACTGTTTTGAAGAGATGTTAAGAAACTAATCTTGTCTTGAATTGGGAGAAGTGCCACTTCATGGTGAGAGATGAGATTGTTCTTGGGAACCATATTTCATCTAAGGGATTGCAGGTGGATAGAGCAAATGTGGTGGCGATTGAGAATCTTCCACCACCTACTAATGAGAAGGGATTGCGGTCCTTCCTTGGACACGCAGTATTTTATAGGAGATTTATCAAAGACTTCTCAAAATAGTCCAAGCCGTTGTCTCACTTATTTGAAAAGGATGTTCCTTTTGTTTGTGATGATGAATGCCTAACAGCTTTTCAAGTTTTGAAGGAGGCACTTATTACTACACCTATCTTGATCGTACTGGATTGGACTCAACCATTTATACTTATGTGTGATGCAAGTGATTTAGCACTTGGAGTGGTGCTTGGGCAGATGAGAGAGAAGAAATTCTGCACCATCTACTATGCGAGTAAGACTTTTGATGCAGCACAAAAGAACTACACTGTCACTAAAAAGGAGTTTCTAACTGTTGTGTTTGCATTCAACAAGTTTTGATAGTATTTGGTTGGCATGAAGACTATAGTATACATGGATCATTGCGATCCGGTACTTGATGGAGAAGAAGGAAGCGAAGCCAAGGATCATTAGATGGGTCCTTCTTCTGCAAGAGTTTGATATGGAGATCTGAGATAAGAAAGGTTAGTGAATGTGTTGGCAGATCGCCTATCAAGATTGGAGACAAGGGAGCATTGTGATGATTCTTTCGAATACATAGAGGAGATGTTCCCTGATGAGAAGATTATGGCGGTGTTTGCTGAAGGAGCGGAGAGAGCTTATGTAATCGCTGCTCAAGGAATGGATCAATGGTACGTGGATTATGTCAATTACATTGCCGTAGGAGAAATTCAATGAGATCTCAACAGGTATCAACTTGCAAAGTTTAAGAGGGATATTGAGACATTTATATGTTATGATCCATTCGTCTACAAGATTTGTACAGATTCTATCATCCTTAGGTGTGTGCTCGAGATGGTGATGGAGAGTGTTCTTGATTTTTGCCATGCACAATATAACGGGAGGCACTTCGGAGCCCAAAAGATTGCAGCAAAGGTACCTCAATCTGCTCTTTATTAGCCTACTTTGTTTAAAGATTGTGAATCCTATGTAGCGACATGCGATAGATGTTAAAGGATTCGAAACATAAGTAGAAGAGATGAGATGCCACTTCAGTCGAACATTGTTGTTGAAATCTTCGATGTATGGGGAATCAATTTTATGGGACCGTTCCCCATCTAATGAATTTCTCTACATCCTTCTAGCAGTGGATTATATTTTAAGTGGGTAGAAGTCATTCCTACTCGCATGAATGATTCAAAGATCATGTTGTCTTTCTGGAAGAAACATATATTTGTCCGCTATAGAGTTCCTAGAGCACTTGTAAGTGATGGAGGTCCCCACTTCGTCAACAAGCTTCTTGAAAGGATTCTCAAGGAATATGGTGTTAAGTATAGGATTACTATACCCTATCATTCTCAAGCTAATGGGCAAGCTGAAGTCTCCAACCAACAAGTGAAAGAAATTTTGGAGAAAGTAGTCGGAACTAATAGGAAGGATTGGGCTATGAAGCTCGATGATGTTTTGTGAGGGTTTCGAACTGCATACAAGACTGTGCTTGACATGTCTCCTTATCAAATTATCTATGGGAAGCCGTGCCACTTACCCGTAGAGATTCAGCATAAAGCTTTTTGGGCATTGAGAAGTTTGAACTTGTGTCTTAAGGATCAAAAGGAGTTGAGGTTGACTCAAATCAATCAACTAGACGAGTTCAGAAATCAAGCTTACAAGAATTTGGTGATCTACAAGGAAAGAATGAAGAAATGACATGATTCGAAGATTACTTACAAGGAATCAAGCAAGGTGATGAAGTATTACTCTTTAACTCTTGTTTGAAGCTCTTTGCAGGAAAATTGAAATCGAAGTGGATGGGTGTTGGATTGTATACTAAAAGTCTAGCTTTAGTATGAACAATGTCATAACAATATTTGAAATGAGAATCATTGATCAAATGATTGCATCTTATAATTTATTTTATATGCATGATGCAATAGTCCATTTACTTTATACTGTAGATAATATGTCGTGCGACAACACGCAGAAGATCATATTATCGGTTTCCTTATAAAGTATAAACAGATGCTCACAACTGAGATAGACGGGGACTCTCTATCGGTATGGTTGTAGTGTGGTTTGGTATTAGCTTGTCTTGGCTATAGAATCACATTAGTGCACTTGTGTGTATTGAGCAGGACCGCCTGAGATCGTTCGACTTATACTGACTTATAGAAGAACTTGATCTCTGTTATTATGGAAGTTCATGCTCTTAATCCCTATACAATAACCTCGACACGTAGGGCAGTATGTATTTCTTTGATTCATCAATGGGTGAGATTTATAAGTATTAAATCAACAAACTCAGTGAGTTGGGAAATAGTGTTGTATCTATGGTGTGCTGTTGATTGTAGAAGGAATCCATGTCCGACATAGGTTGATGATGTCCCCTTGAGGAGCTCATAAGGTTTATCATGTAAATCTTGCAAGTGGATTAATTTCCGGCATGATAATAAGGTTGAGTGGTACTACTCTCGATGAGCTATTAATTAATTTGAGTTGTCAGTAACTTAATTAATTAATGGACATTGTATATCTTAAACATGGGGAGACTATCGGGCTTATAATAAGAAGGAGCCCAGAACATAATTTTGGGATTGGACGGGTAGTGCAGTAATAATATTTTAGTGGACTATATTATTATTATTGGATTTAATTAAAAGCTTTAGGCTAAGCTTGGTTAATTAAATTCAATTGAGGCCCAGTCCAATTTCTCCTCCTGGTCCCTGCTGTAACCCAAGTATACAAGTCATCTCAGTTCCTGTTAAACCTAAGTCTGTGCCTCTTTTGACACACGGGAGAAAACAGAGAGCAGAATGAGAGAACTCTGGGGATTGTTGACCACCCAACACCAGAGTTGACTTTGGGACATACGGTAGAAGATCAGAGGTGTTCTACACTGCTGTTCATCCTCTACATCGACCCAGAAGTCAGGTAAACATTTTAATTGCTTCCGCTGATTTGTTTACCTATTTTACTAACGATCACGTTGAACCGCACGATCCAATTGCCAACAATTGGTATCAGAACGTTGGTTTAGTGGTGAAACGTGACACGTTAGGTAGAGTTTTATTCCAATACATGTGTTTATTGTCGATGGAAAAGCATGAGATTATGGATTATATATGTGTGTATATCATATGTGCTTTTGTCGATTTTACATTGGGCTGTATTGGTTGATAATTGTACAAATTTGAACACGATTCACACACACGGTGATGGTGCGCCTTGCCCACTCGTCGGCACGACCCTGAACGGGACTGAGGACCAAGATAGAAGTCAGTCAGCATCGATGGAAGTCAGACGGCGGGTGACGGGGGTATCGAGGTGATGCCTAGAATAACAGCCACCGATGTCGATCTGGTCATCCATTCAATGCTGGTGGGTGGTGTTCCGAGTCAGGACCCGGGCGAATCCGACCCGATTCCGGTCGGGTCGAAGAAAATTGGCGGCGTGCGATGGGCCTGGAGGCATGGTGTCGTGGCTGATCGAAGCAGGCTGATGGGCAGCGTGTCCATGGATGATGAAGCAGTTGGTGTGAACTGCTGAGAGCAGTGGTCAACGGCGATGGCCTGCAGATGGCTAGTGGCACAACTCCGGTCGGCTGGCGGGATCGGTGCTGCATCATCACTCCCGGGCAGGTGTGCTACTACTGCCGCTTACCGATGCGACAGTGGGGTTGGTATGGCTGCTGACGGCGATTGTCTTCGACGAAGGCTGCAGTGTCGACTCCAATCAGTGATGTTGGATGGCGAGTCAATGGCTGACAGCTGCGCGGCATCGCTTGAAGGCAATTGGGCAGCGTTCTGGCGCTCGTGGCTTGCCGTCGGCGACAGCGGTAATGGCAATCGTCGGCGGAAACACTGATGAACGATGATGAGCGACGGCTGCGTGGTGTCTAATTTTGGCAGTAGGTCGACGTTGATGCTGGGCAGAGAAGTTCGCGGCTGTGTCTGATGTTGTTGCCGGCGACGGCGCTCGGTGGCGGCTTGATTCCGGTGGGCAGGTTCGCCGGCTGCACTAGCACCAGGTTGCGCCGGTGTGCACTGGGGGTTGAAACGCGTGATTGCAGCTGGTGATTTAGGGCAGCAGAGTGGATAGGCTTCTGGGCCTATACTTTATTCATGTTTTGCTGGGCCGGTTTTTTTTGGGTGTTATGGGCTGGCAGGTTTAATGGGCAATTAAAATGCCTGTTGGGCCTCTTTAGCTTATTTCTTGCTGCTTGGGTTTATCAGGCTCAATTTTATCTAGTGTTGAATAGGCCCAATTCAGTAATTAATATGTGGGGTGTCTCAGCTAGGCCTTGTTTTAATTTGGTTTTGGGCTGTTCTCATGGGCCCAATTTTAATTAAAATGGATATGGGCTGTTGGACCTTAACTGCTGGACTAATTTATTTTAATTAATTGTGGGTAATGGGCCAAGCATGATAAATTAGTTATTTATAAATGGGCTAATTTTGTGCTAGTGGGCTTGGTGGATTTAATTTGATTTTGGGCTAAGATTATGGGCCATGGATAATGGGCTTGATTAATTATTTAATCTGCTGCTCATTTTGTGCTTATTTGTTGCTCTAGGGCCCAAATTAATTAATCCACTATTTATGCAATTAATTATGATATATAACTGATTTAATTGTTTTAACTTGACAATTAATTGTTATATATGTAAGGCATGTTCTATGTGATTTACTTATTTAAATTGCTGTTAATAGAAGCATGTCTTAGTTGTATATTTTATTCTGGAATATTATATGCATGTCAAAAACCTTCGGTAATTAAAATAACTAAGTGGGAGAGGGGATTGGTAATAAATTCCCGCAGCCTCCATTATTGGTTTGTTAGCAATGTGAATAGACTTGCGCGTCGGCATTAGAGCATTCCTCCCCATCGGATGAGTTTATTCATGGATTGCTGGAACAGACTTCATTAAATAATTACGTTTGTAATGTGATGCATATGAACTTGCGCGTTGGCTTGGACCTTCCTCCCTATCGGATGAGTTTATATGCGGTTCACTGGTACAAACTTGTAATTGATGACTGTAGGAAGTTATCCGAGCGCGTGTGTACTTCTCCATCTGTAAGGCACACAAGCTTGGGCCGCGGACTTGGGGTCAAATAATGGTGTACACTTAGATGTAAATAATAAGTATCCTCCCCATCGGAGTCACTGCTTTTATTTGCATGGCTAAAGAGGAACCGACTATTAATTATTTTGTCTTAAAGTGAGGTTGACAAATGAAATTAATGGGTAAAACCTTCTCTTGTAAATGTTCAGGTTTGTAAACGTCCACACTATCGTGGCTTGCAGACTCACGATACTTGAGATGTCGGTGAATTTTATTTTATATTGTTTTGAGGGAATCAATATAAAAGGATAAAATTCGAAGATTTGATCGGTAAATTTATTTGTGATTCTCTGAATTTCGAATGGTTTTATTTCACTAATTGTTAACTAATAGACATTATATTTACTTGTCCATATTAACTGATTAGAGAAGAATCTTGGTTTTAAAATTACAGCTTAAGAAAATACATGTGTATTCTCACAAAGGACGTCTCATGATGCCTATTAAAGTTTCTAGTGAAGAGATGAGAGGTTCATAGAAATATGATGGTCTCATGTAACTCTTCGGATACTTGAGTAAATTAAAAGGGCAGAAGATCATGGTTGAATTGATGAATGAATTGGAAAAGCTTGGAATAGAAATTGAAAGGGAAACCTAAATCAATTTATTCTTCACAATTTGCCTGGATGTTTTGAGCAAGTTCTACCTGAAATACGAGAGGTTGTATATGGTAGGAAACTTCTAACAAAACATGTGGCAAAAGAAAGCCATTTTTCATCATGATGTGAACAAGTTTAATATCTTATTTACTAATGGTTTAAACATGATTAGTGATGGCATCTACTGACTCGAAGTATGTAGATACTGGAATCACTAAATGTTATCACTGAGTAAGAATAAGATTTTTAATAACATGGGTAAAACTACAAAGGTAGTGGCTATTGCAGTGGGAGTTGTTTATTTATCTCATGATAAGAATAAACGATTGATTATGAGAAATTATCTTTTCGTATGTTTCATAGAAAGAATTTAATTTCGGTTTCTATGCATTAACGGATGGACACTTCATTTCATTTAAATGACATGGTCATAGTAATGAGGAATGAGGTTATAACCCGTTAAAGTACGTTGGTGGATAAAAAGTATACTCTTGAATCATGTACATCCCACAGATGCAATAAATAGTAATTAAATAATGCATCTTCTAATACGAGTAAGAGAAAGGAACCTTCAGAAATGAACTAAACATACATTTGGCGTCTAAGACTAATTCATTTTACTTGAGTAGGATTCAAAAGTTGATAGCCGATAGACCGTAAGGTTTATCTGAAGTGAAAACTATCGGACTTGCGAGTCTTGCTTGGAAGAAAAAATGATTAACTGTCTTTTCAAGGCTGTGGGGTGTAGAGCCAAAGATATATATGTTGGAATTAGTTCATTCTGATTCAAGCGAACCTAATATTATCCAGGCGAGAGATGGTTATGAATATTCGAAGATTATTCTGGAAACAAATATATTTATATGATGCACTGCATGTCTAAGTTCTTTGATTAATTTAAGAATTGTAAGGCTGGTACAGTGAAGCGTCATGGAAAATATATTAAGTCATTATGATTCAATCATGATGGCGAATACCTCTTGGGATAGTTAGGAGCTATTGATCAGAAGTTGAGATTAAATCTCAAATTAACTACACCGGGTATGCCCCAGCTGAATGGTGTGGTGGGTAGAAGGTATTAGGCTCTTATGGTTATGATTAGATAGACGATGAATTATTTGGAATAATTAAATTCATTTTATGGATATGCCCTAGATACAGTAATTCGTGAAACATTTGTCTGTATATGGGATATCCTAGAAAAATGGAGGGTGATTTATTTAGTCCAAAAGATCGAAGGATAATTCTTAACTCAATAACTAGATTTTTGGAAAAGGACTATGTAATAAATCACAAACCCATGTATATGTTGTTCTAAAGGAAGTGAGAGGAAAACACTAAGTATAAGTACCAAGTGTACAAGAGAATATACCACAAGGTAAACTGCAACGCGTGTCACGTCTGATACACAATTACATGTAGTGCCTTGTCGTAGTGGGAGGGTTGTATGACAACCCATAAATATATGTTTTGGGAGAGTCGTGAGACTTGATCCCTAGTGAACATGGTATTGTCCCACGGATACGACGTAGCACTACAAGATGAAAATGCGCAATCTTAGCAAGATGCAATGAATGTTGAAATAGAATCTACGGATTCTAAATTAAGTTTGGAGCTTAAAGGATCACTAAAATGGTGTAAAAGCCATTGCAAGTAATCATAGGAAATAAAAGAGGATCATACAGAAAGGTGAAAACCTTGGAAGCAAAGCTTGTTGCGAAAAGGTGTACTCAGAAAGAAATGGTTCGATTATGAGGAAACATATTCGCTGGTAGCTATGCTTATATTGATCCGGATCCTTTTATTTATTGCTGCTATGAGGAACAACAAATAGATGTCAAGACAGCTTTCCTGATTGGAAGTCTTGAGGAAAACATCTATGTGAAGCAACCAGAGTAATTCATTGCAAAGTACTAATAGCATTTTGATAATAAGCTTAAAATTATCCAGCGATGGACTAAAGCAAGCTTTAAGATCGTGAAGCATCTGTTTTGATTAGGTAATCCAGTGGCATGGATTTAAATCAATTAGCGGATGAGTCTTGTGTGTTGTAAAGAGTGACGGAAACGTGGTGGTATTTCTTGGACTATATGTAGATAGTATCTTGCTCATTGGAGACAATGAAAGAGTATTATCGGGCGTATGGGTATGGTAAATAAAGCGGTAGAGATGAAGGACTTAAGAAAGGTAAAATATATCCTTTTGATCACGGTAATACGGATCATAAAAAAGGATATTATGCTTATCTCAAGTTTCATAAAATGATACAGTCCATACTCGTTTAGCATGTAAATTTATCTAAGTGAATGTGTCTTTGAGACACAAGAAGAAGATAAAAAGGATGAAAGATATTCCTTATGCTTCGGCGAATAAGGAAGCTTAATCTAAGGAATGCTATGAACGATGTTGGATATCTGTTTTGCTAAATGCAAGAATAGTGGGTATCAACGTAACCCGGAACAAGAATGATGAACTGTGGTAAGACATTTATAAAGTGCCTGAGAAGGACTGGAAATTATATGTGGACTTACTGGACAGATTCACTACTTCTTGTGGATTACGTAGATTCGGATTTTTAGTCAGATTGGACTGTAGTAAATTCTCCTCAAAGGTTATGTGTTTAATTTTAGGAAGTAGAGTCATAATGTGGAGGAGTGTTATATAGAAATATATTTCAGACTCCGGACTCCATCATGGAAAGATGATGAATTGGAGCCTATGAGGCAGTCAAAGTATCTATATGACTCTAGAGACTTCATGATGGACTTTGAAGTGTTTCTAAGTTTGCCCAAGGTAATCACAATTTACATTGATGATATTGGTGCAGTTGCAAACTTGAAGAAATCACAAGTCTATAAGGCAATTAAACACATGGAGCGCGAGTACCACCTGTTACGAGAAATCGTATGATGAGGGGAAGGTTGTTGTCGCCTAGATTGCATCGGATGATGACCTAGTAAACCATTTACAAGGACCTTAAGGCGAGAGCTTTTAATGGTCGTGTAGTGGGAGTAGGAATCAGATGTATGGCAGAAGACATGACAGCATAGTCTTTTAGTTTAAGTGGGAGATTGTTGGATTGTATACTAAAAGTCTAGCTTTAGTATGAACAATGTCATAACAATATTTGAAATGAGAATCATTGATCAAATGATTGCATCTTATAATTTATTTTATATGCATGATGCAATAGTCCATTTACTTTATACTGTAGATAATATGTTGTGCGACAACACGCAGAAGATCATATTATCAGTTTTCTTATAAAGTATAAACAGATGCTCACAACTGAGATAGACGGGGACTCTCTATCGGTATGGTTGTAGTGCGGTTTGGTATTAGCTTGTCTTGGCTATAGAATCACATTAGTGCACTTGTGTGTATTGAGCAGGACCGCCTGAGATCGTTCGACTTATACTGACTTATAGAAGAACTTGATCTCTGTTATTATGGAAGTTCGTGCTCTTAATCCCTATACAATAACCTCGACACGTAGGGCAGTATGTATTTCTTTGATTCATCAATAGGTGAGATTTATAAGTATTAAATCAACAAACTCGGTGAGTTGGGAAATAGTACTGTATCTATGGTGTGCTGTTGATTGTAGAAGGAATCCATGTCCGACATAGGTTGATGATGTCCCCTTGAGGAGCTCATAAGGTATATCATGTAAATCTTGCAAGTGGATTAATTTCCGGCATGATAATAAGGTTGAGTGGTACTACTCTCGGATGAACTATTAATTAATTTGAGTTGTCAGTAACTTAATTAATTAATGGACATTGTATATCTTAAACATGGGGAGACTATCGGGCTTATAATAAGAAGGAGCCCATAACATAATTTTGGGATTGGACGGGTAGTGCAGTAATAATATTTTAGTGGACTATATTATTATTATTGGATTTAATTAAAAGCTTTGGGCTAAGCTTGGTTAATTAAATTCAATTGAGGCCCAATCCAATTTCTCCTCCTGATCCCTGCTGTAGCCCAAGTATATAAGTCATCTCAGTTCCTGTTAAACCTAAGTCTGTGCCTCTTTTGACACACGGGAGAAAACAGAGAGCAAAATGAGAGAACTCTGGGGATTGTTGACCACCCAACACCAGAGTTGACTTTGGGACATACGGTAGAAGATCAGAGGTGTTCTACACTGCTGTTCATCCTCTACATCGACCCAGAAGTCAGGTAAACATTTTAATTGCTTCCGCTGATTTGTTTACCTGTTTTACTAACGATCACGTTGAACCGCACGATCCAATTGCCAACAATGGGACCGTTCATTATTCATAGAGCCTGCGGTGGGGGGAGTTTTGTGATCATGGACAAGGATTGAGACATCATAGCGGCGAATGGGCATCGATTGAAGCATTATAAGTCATCGGATGATTCTTGCGTTGTCTTTGAAGATACCTTGCATTGATATGGTACCGTCGTGACTCTCCGACGTTAAACAAGAGCACCTGTTGGGGGCTTTCCCTCATATTTTATTGTTTTATTACATTAGTGTGAGTAAAAAAATTTTATATTTGACATGCTTACTTATCGAAAATTATATCTCTTTGCAAATTTAGTTTTGACTATAATTTCTACTAAGTTTGGGGGTGTGATGTACTTACCTCATCGTAGCACCGAGATTTAATCTTTTCTTTATAATGTTTATTAGGGGAGTTGATTTTTTGCGGCATATTAATACTTTAATCGGTGTTGATGTGTTGATTTTTTTGCAATTTGCCTAATGTTCAGTGGTGTTTTATTTATTGAGTCGTATGCAGAGTATATATACGATTATTATTGAGTTTTAATGGTGGTTCTCTAGCTTTAGTTTTGCTCTGTTTTAGTACCTAATGATCGTTTTTAAGCTTGAAGTTTGCAAGGGACAAAGAAGAATTAAGTTTGAAGGAACAGGGGCATGGTTCGACCAAAGGAGGAGGTCGAATCAGATGGGTTCAAGTCGAACCAACCAAAAGGCCGCAGTTTGACAAAGGGTTCGAGCCAAACTAGCCATCTGAAAGTTTGTTACAGGCTGGTTCGACCTCGACGTCCTGATTCGACCAACGATTCGAGTCGAACCATAGTGCTGAAGTTGTCCAGAAGCGTGGTTCGACCACCTGGTTCAAGTCAAACCACACAGGTAAGTTGTGTTTAAGTCTGATTTTCAACCCCGTTCCGTACATTCTTCATACCACCCTTACTCGAATCCTCTCCGAACTAAAAACCCTCTCTTCCAAACTTTAATTTTACTCCATTCTACTCCGATTAAACCACTTTCCACCTTTCCCACACTCTAATTCTCACGGATTTGGAGCATTTTAGTTGCGAAACTAGGGTTTTCCGTCCAATTTGGGGATTCCATACTTTGTCCATACTAAGCCATGGCTAGATCGAAAGGTACGTTCTCTCGACTCTATTACCCTAGGATTGATGTTCTATTGCTTGATTTTAAGTGGGTAAGTTTATTGAACTCGTTTTTATATGGATTCATGTCATATGAACAAGTGATGGGTCCGATTTTAATTGTTGATTGTTGTTAGACCTTGATGTTTGCTTGTAATTGTTGAGCAAATTGAGTGGTGAAGTGAAGCATGTTAGAATTTTTAGTTGATTTATGAAGCTTGATAAATGCATGCTTAAGAAAGTGAAGTGATGATGCAATTGTTTAACATTTCTTGTTGAGGAGTTGAATTTGAAGTGAAATTGGATTAGCATGTGTATGATTCATTGTTAAATTTAATGAACACATGGAGATTTGGAGCATGATTATTTGGAATTGATTATACATGTATAGCTTGAAGTCTTGAGTAGAGTTCATGTATAGTTGGTTTTGAAATAGGATTTGTTGCTTTTCTTGCAATTGTTTGGTATTGAAGTATTGTTTTGTAGGAAAAGGAAAGGCAATTAAGATTCGCTCCAAGAAGAGGGAGGATAGGCAGCCTCGTGAAGATGAGGTCACGAAGAAATTACGCCTTAAGGAGAGGCTGCCTAGGAACTTCCACATACGTATGGAGAATTGGGAGGAGATAAAGGATCGATGGGGTGCGATGTCCGATAAGATCGCTCGAATGAGGTACCAGAATGATTGAACCATGATTACAATGAATATCTGTGATGATACAATGTGGATGTTCGATCAAATGGGCATCCATCATTTCATGGAGTTGAAGAGGCCGACGTACTTTCATGTGACTGCGAAGGTTTTGTGCTCGATCACAATAAAGAAGGGTTCTAGTTCTCTCCATTATGAGTGCTCGTTCTAGCTGGGCGGTGAGATGAGAACGTGGATAACTGAGGATTTTAATATTCTACTAGGAACTCCGAGGGGGATTTCTAGGCATAAGAATGGGTACTTCAGGCCGAATGATTTTTGGAGATCGATTTCAGGAAAGGACATAGATTTCAAGACAAAGGAAGCTCATACTTCTTTGATTAGCAACCCTGTCCTTAGGTACTTAGATAGAGTCTTAGGCAACACATTGTTTGCCTGATCAGAGGGAAGTTGCGTATCTAGGGGGAGTTGTATGTTCTTTGGTGTATGTTGAATGGGGTGTAGTTTAATGTGGGTTCGTATTTGATTCAGTAGCTTTACAGATTAAGGAATTCTACTTTTTAGAGAGTGAATATTGGAGGATTGCTTACTCCTGTGGCTGAGTCATACCACATAGATTTCACTGGCATTACACCTATCTTGGAGGATCCGGACATATTCATGAGTGCATGTGTTAAAGTTGGGTTTGCTTATCATCGAGATGGAGACTGGCTTTACACTAGGGGTTTTAAACCCTTTTCTTTCATGTTTCCATATGATGTGAGGGCTTTGACTATGATCCGGAATGATGATAATAGGTTGATGAATACTCTAGCGCACGAGGCTATATCGATTACGTGCTTGAGAAGAGGTGATTGCAGGACTGTGGCTCAGATGTATACTTGATGAGTGTGTAAATTCACTAGTTTCGAGCTTGGATTCATGTACTTATGGTAAGATAAATGGTTGTAATTCGATGTGAATCGATATATATGGTGGAAAGTCACGAATCAGGTGTCTACAAGGCTATTTGAGTTAATTTTCGAAGGAAAACGAGTTGGAAGTGATCGGATCCGGAAAGAGAAAGAAACAGGCATGCGATTTGACCAAGCAGGGGTCGGATTCGACCAAGAAAGAGGGAGTTTGACCAGCACTACTGGTCGAACTGAGTGCGGAAAAGTGCCGTTCGACCACGATAGACGAGTTCGACCAAACCACTTGGTCGAACCATGGTCAAACTCGAAGCCTAAACAGAAGCAGTACCGGTTCTACCAGGAAGTATCCAATTCGACCAGGACTCTGGTCGAATCTGGAATCAGAGGCTGAGTTACAGACGGATTCGACTTGGAGTTCGACCTGCCTGGGAGAGTTCGACCAATCTATTTGGTCAAACTGATGTACGAAAACTTACCAAATTTATATTTTTACACTTTCAGTGTGTGTGTTCGCTTAAAAAGCCCATCCAAGGCCCGTAAGGAGAGTTTACAAGTATAAAAGAAGAGCTTTTGCAGGAGATAGAAGCATTCATCATCCATTCATCACCAGGCCCTACCATCATCTAAAGGAGTCGTGAGGAGAGGTTCGTCTGGTGAGTCAAGTAAGATCATACCAACTAGCCATGATTGTTCCTAGATCAATCATGGGCTAGAACCACTCCGGTAGTTCTAGGGTTATGAAAGTTTTATGAGTTAATTGAATTTCCATGTGTAAACTCCGTATAACACTACTTGTGATTTATTTTATATAAGATTGTGCCTTTTTAATTCATACTCACGGTCGTTTTGTGCATCTTTAACTGTTACGTAGAGTCTGAATACATCTCTTGGTTATTGATTGAGTGCGTTCACCGCTGAGCAGGATTGCATGTTATAATTCTAAGTGAAGGGATTCCGAAGTCTTATTAGAACTATCTTTTATAGATACTTGTTAATTGAATCGTATTCGGGTTAATAAAGTAGGATAAAGAGTATAACTTTATAGTACCTAAAAAGGGAGATCAAATCAGGTTAGAGTACTAAGTGCACAGGAAATAATTGATTATGATAGTAACTAGAAAGGGGGGTAAAATATACATCTTGCTCCGAGGATATTCACACGTGTCATACACTTGCTTACTTGTGTCTATAGAGTACGCTTGCATGGTTTAATGATGTATCCATAAACTATAAGTTAGAGTTGGACATCAACACATGGAAAGGAAATTAATAAGTAAAACTGGATGACCTGAAGAACTACTCTATTACTTACTTGATCACAACCGAATTTTCTCTATTGCTTGTTTATTTACCTTGCTATTTTTACTTATATGTTATTTAGTTTTATAATAAAATCAAAACCAATTTGCCACATAATCTTAGTTAATTAGAATATAGTTGAATTTATAATTATCCGTCTCTTGGGTACGATAAACACTTGGTCACCTATCGAAACTACAATTGATATCCTTATACTTGAGGATTAATTTTGTGTATTGAGAAAACGCCCATCAAGTTCTTGGCGCCGTTGGCTGGGGACGGAATTAATTATTATTTGATTATTTCTAGTTTAATTGAGATTATATTATTCTTGTCTTTAATTTCTAACTCTTGTTTTTCTTAGGTGTATGCTCACTAGATCAAAGACAGGTGAATTAGCGCCGTATAATCCAGAGATCGGAGCATCATCGAGAAAGAAAAAGAAGAAGAATAAGAACAAAAAAGTAGACCCAACTGAAGCTCTTAACTTAAGAGTTGAAGTTGACGTGCTGAATTTGCAAACGATTGAAGCTGCAATCGAAGTAAATTTGGAAGTAGAAGCAATCAACATGGCAGCAGATCCTGATACACTTGCCATCCGGGAAGTCTTTAACTGGAAATGCTGGACTGTTAGAAGTAAGGGGAACTGGAGCTGATTTTGATTTACACCCTGCTCTTATCAACATGATTGAAAGGAGTCCTTTCTCTGGGGGAACATTTGAAGATCCTCATCAACATCTAAATAAGTTCCTTGGGTATGCAAGTACACAAAAAGACATAGGAGTTCATGAGGATGGGAGGAAGATCATATTGTTTAAGTTCTCGCTGAATGAAAAGGCGAGAGATTGGTACGATAATCTTGATGCTGCTGAATATGATACATGGGAGAAATTGAAAGTGAAATTCTTGGAGCGATACATGCCACCTTCAAAGGTGTTCAAGATGAAGCAAGAAATCAATCAATTTTTTATCCATGGCAATTATAAGTTTCATGAAGCTTGAGACAGGTTCAAGGACATGCTTCGTAAGTGTCCACAGCATGGGCTATCTAAAGCTCAATATATCAATATTTTCTACAATAGGTTGGATTGCGATTCTCATGTTTTACTTGATGCTTCTTCTAATAGAGCACTACTTACGAAATCACCCAATGAGGTCGAGTAGCTTTTTGAAGATATTTCGATGAATTCAAGAGATTGGTCGACTGATAGAGTGAGAGGCACTTATGTCCTTGGTAAAGTAGAACAGGTTGAGCATACTATATGAAGTCAGGAAGAGATGATGAAATCGTCTCTAGTCTGACTAACATTAGCAAGCTACTAGAGTCTCAGCAAAAACAGCTCACGAATTTATTTCAGAGAGTACCAATGATATAGCAGGATGGTGGCTATGAAGGAGCTAGCCAAGAGGAGATCGAGGAGGCAAATTACGCCATGGGTCAAAGTATTCAAGGAACTAGGTACCCAAATCAAGGAAATCAAAACTATCAAGGGAACTACAATAATCGTGGTCCCCCGGGTGGTTATCAACAACCAAGGAGGCCGGAGTTTTCATGGAGTAATCCAAATAATGTGGTGCAGCCTCCTATTGGTGTTGATCCGGGAGCTAAGGTGGAAGAAGGAAAGCTTGGCTTTGAGGATACTATGAACAGGTACATGGCGAGGAATGATGCAAGAGTAGACCGGCTTGAGGCCAAGTTAGAGAAGAAGATTGATGATCATCATAAGGATTTGTCTACTCAAGTAAAAGACCTTACATTGTTAATGGGGGAGATGGCTGGAAATGTAAACAAATTGACTCATGTTATTGAGAAAGGAAAGTTACCTTCGCAAAGTATTGAGAATCTAAAGTCTTGTCACGCCATTACATTGAGGTCTGGAACGCAATATGAGGGACCGATGAAGCCAAAATCAAATTCTGAAGCGTCAGGACCCAGATTCAACCCCTATTTGACCAGCTACCCAGATCAAACTAAGTAGGGGAGGTCGAACAGGGCACCTGGGCGACATCAAGATGAGTCAGAAGGTCAGTTCAACTAAAAACAGGTGAGTTCAACCAAAGTCTCTGGTCGAACTAAGGTTGAACTCCACTGTCCAGAGCACTCTGTTTTGTCTGAAGCCCAATTTGACCATGATCGCTTAGATTGGACCAACCCTGTTGGTCGAACCATGGTCGAACCGGCCTGTAAGGGGGAGAACGAACTTTCAGATATTCATGTCAACCATTATTCACCAAGTTCAACCACCTACCCAGGTCGAACTCAGGTCGAACCCACCTGTTCTGCACCATTTTCCGTGTCAAATGCTCTGCATGATGTTGAAGCTACTCCAATGTCTTCCGAAGAGCAGAATACTGAGATTATAGCGAAAAAGAAGTGGGAAAGAGCTAAAAGATTGAGAACCGAAAAGGATAAGGTGGAGAAGGCTGAACGTGATGAATGGGGGATTCCCAAAACTAAGATACCTCCACCCTTTCCTCTCAATCTAGTTAAGAAGGGATTGGAGGAAAAGTTCAAGAAGTTTTCAGAAGTCATAAACAAAATAAGCTTGAACATTCCTTTCTCTGAAGCAATATTGGAGATGCCGTATTATGCTCGCTTTCTGAAGGATATTCTTTTAAATAAGAGAAGCTTGAACGGAATTGAAATGGTGAATTTGTCTGAGAACTGCAGCTCGATCATTCAAACAAAGCTACCAGCTAAGTTGAAGGATCTGGGAAGCTTCACTATCTTATGTGAGATCGGAAAGGGACCGGCACATAGAGCCTTGTGTGATCTTGTGGCAAGCATCAACTTGATGCCGTTGACCACTTTTCAAAGGCTTGGTTTGGGGGAATTAACTCCCACAACAGTTGCTCTACAACTAGCGGGTAGGTCTATGACTTTTCCGAAGGGTGTTATTGAAGATGTTCTTGTCAAAGTAGAGAAGCTTGTCTTTCCTGTGGATTTTCTTGTGCTAGAGATGGAAGATGACAAGGATAATGTCCCTCTTATCTTAGGGAGACATTTCCTTGCTACTGCGGGAGCCATGATAGATGTGCAGAAGGGTGAGTTGCGACTAAGGATGGGTAAAGAAGAGGTCCTTGTTTAACCTTGACAAAGCAATGAAGATGCCAATGGAGATGCAGTGTCACAATATTGATGTAGTGGAGGAGATTGTGAAGGAAGACATATCTTTGATTCTGTCAAAGGATCCTCTTGAGACGTGTTTGGCAGAGTCTCTTACTTTTCCCACTACTGAGTTAGATGAACTCTCCAATGAGGTATGTATTGAATTTCTTAAAAACTTACTTGCTTTGGGTGATGACAGGTATGAGTCGACAAGGACCAAAACTGAAGATGTCAAGTGGACTAGGAAGTACTTGCCATTGGATAGAGAGAGTGCACCTCAAGAAGAGAAGAAAGAGGAGTTGAAACTGCTACCGGAGCACTTGAAGTATGCCTACTTAGGTGACAATGAAAAATATCTGGTAACTGTATCTTCTTCCCTTGATGATGATCAACTTGAGGAATTGTTAGATGTGCTTAGAAAGTATAAGTCTGCGATTGGTTGGTCTCTTGATAATTTAAAGGGGATTAGTCCTTCCTATTGCATATATAAATAAGGTTGTTAGATGAGGCCAAGAGTAGCATTCAGAATCAGTGGAGGGTGAATCCCACTATTCAAGAAGTGATTAGGAAGCAAATCTTAACGTGGCTTGATGCAGGAATTATTTATCCTATTAGTGATAGTCCCTATGTGAGTCCATTACATGTTGTTGCTAAAAAGGGGGCATGACTATAGTGAAAGCCGAAGATGGTTAGACTTTAGCCACTAGGATTCCTACGGGATGGCGTGTGTGTACGGATTACAGGAAACTGAATGAAAATATATGCAAAGACCATTTTTCCCTTCCTTTCATGGATCAAATGCTTGATCGTCTTGCAGGGTATGAGTTTTATTATTTCTTGGAAGGGTACTCGGGTTATAATCAAATGATGATTACACCCGAGGATCAAGAAAAGACTACTTTTACTTGCCCTTATAGAACTTTTGCCTTTAGGAAGATGCCTGCTACATTTCGGCGTTGCATGATGGCTATATTTGATGGGTTGATAAAAAATATCATGGAGGTGTTTATGGATGATTTTTCTGTGTTTGGTTCCTCCTTTGATATTTGTTTATCTAATCTTGCTACTGTTTTGAAGAGATGCCAAGATACTAATCTTGTCTTGAATTGGGAGAAGTTCCACTTTATGGTAAGAGATGGGATTGTTCGGCCATCATATTTCGGCCAAGGGATTGCAGGTGGATAGAGCAAAGGTGGTGGCAATTGAGAAGCTTCCTCTACCTACTAATGAAAGGGGAGTGCGGTCCTTCCTTGGGCACATCGATTTTTATAGAAGATTCATAAAAGACTTCTCGAAATATTCCAAGCCCTTATCTCATTTACTTGAAAAGGATGTTCCTTTTATTTTTGATGAAGAATGTCTAACAACTTTTCAGGTTTTGAAAGAGGCGCTTATTACTGCACCTATCTTGATCACACTGGATTGGACTCAGCTGTTTGTACTTATGTGTGATGTGAGTGATTTAGCACTTGGAGTGGTGCTTGGGCAGTTGAAGGATAAGAAGTTCTGCGCCATTTACTATGCGAGTAAGACTTTTGATGCTGTACAAAAGAACTACACGGTGACTGAAAAGGAGTTTCTAGCTGTGGTATATGCATTCAATAAGTTTCGACAGTATTTGGTTGGCACGAGAATAATAGTGTATACGGATCATTCTGCGATCCGATACTTGATGGAGAAGAAGGAAACAAAGCCAAGGATCATTAGATGGATTCTTCTTCTGTAGGAATTTGATATGGAGATCCGAGACAAGAAGGGTACTGAGAATATTTTGGCGGATCACCTATCAAGGTTGGAGACAAGGGAGCATTGTGATGATTTTTTTTATTACATTGAAGAGATGTTCCTTGATGAGAAGATAATGGCAGTGCTTGTTGAAGGGGCAGAAAGAGCATGTGTTGTGGCTGCTCAAGGGATGGATCCATGGTATGCGGATTATGTGAATTACATTTCCGTAGGAGAAATTCCGAGAGATCTCAACCGATATCAACTTGCTAAATTCAAGAGGGATATTGAGACATTTATATGGTATGATCCGTTTATCTACAAGATATGTACGGATTCCATAGTCCGTAAGTGTGTGCCTGAGATGGAGATGGAAAGTGTTCTCGATTTTTGCCATGCACAACCTAACGGGGGCACTTCGGAGCTCAAAAAACAGTAGCAAAGGTACTTTAATATGCTCTTTATTGGCCAACTTTGTTTAAAGATTGTGAAACCTATGTGGCGACATGCGATAGATGTCAAAGGATGGGGAACATAAGTCAACGAGATGAGATGCCACTTTAGCCAATCATTGTTGTTGAGATCTTCGATGTATGGTGGATCAATTTTATGGGGCCTTTTATTCCATCTAATGGATTTCTTTACATTCTTTTAGCAGTGGATTATGTTTCTAAGTGGGTGGAAGCCATTCTCACTTGTGTGAATGATTCAAGAACTATTTTATCTTTCTTGAAGAAATATATCTTTGCCCGTTATGGAGTTCCTAGAGCATTGGTGAGTGACGGAGGGTCTCACTTCGTCAACAAACTTCCTGAAAAGGTGCTTAAGGATTATGGAGTCAATCATAGGGTTACTACACCCTATCACCCTCAAGCGAATAGGTAAGCTGAAGTCTTTAACCGACAAATGAAGCAAATTTTGAAGAAGATAGTCGGAACCAATAGGAAGGATTGGGCTATGAAGCTCGATGATGTGTTGTGGGGGTTCCGGACTGCTTATAAGACGGTGTTGGATTTGTCACCGTACCAAATCGTCTATGGAAAGCTATGCCACTTACCCGTAGAGATTCAACACAAAGCTTTTTGGGCATTGAGGAGTTTGAATTTATCTTTAAAGGATCAAAAGGAGTTGAGGATGACTCATATTAATCAATTGGATGAGTTCAGGAATCGAGCTTATAAGAACTCGGAGATCTACAAGGAGAGAATGAAGAAATGGCATGATTCAAAGATCTCATACAAGGAGTTCAAGCAAGGTGATGAGGTATTACTTTTTAACTCTCGTTTGAAGCTTTTCGCAGAAAAATAAAAATCAAAGTGGACAGGGCCATTCATTATCCATAGAGCCTGCGGAGGGAGGAGTTTCGAGCTTATGGACAAAGATGGAGACATTATCACAGTGAATGGGCATCAATTGAAGCATTACAAGTCACCGGATGATGCTTGCATCGTCTTTGAGGATACCTTGCACTAGATTGGTACCGTCGTGACTCTCTGACGTTAAACATGAGCGCCTGTTGAAGGTTTTCCCTCCTGTTTTATTGCTTTATTATTTCTTTTGTATGAGTAAGAAATTTTTTATATTTGACGTGCTTACTTATCAGAAATTACATCTCTTTGTAAACTTAGTTTTCTACTATAGTTTCTACTAAGTTTGGGGGGGTGTGATGTACTTATCTCATTGAAGTACTGAGAGTATAATCTTTTCTTTGTGACATTTGTTAGGGGAGTTGATTTTTTGCGGCATATCAAAGCTTTTATCGGTTGCGGTGTATCGATTTTTTGCAATTTGCCTAATGTTTTGTGGTGTTTTGTGTTGTTTTTTAGTATCATATGCGGAGTTACTCATGGATGTCAAGTTTAAGATTGATTCTCGAGCTAATTTTGATCTATTTTGGTACCTAATGTTCGTTTTTGAGCTTAAAGTATGTAGGGGTTGATGAAAATTCGAGTTTGGAGCATCAGGAGGTCAGTTCGACCAGACATGCAGGTCGAACGTGGAAGCCCTGGTCGAATTGGAAATCAGAGAGTTCGTTACAGGTCGATTCGACCAAGCAATGGAAAGTTCGACCATGGGTTCGACCAAAGAAGGAAGTTAAACTAGAGATCAGAGAGTTGTACAGCCAGATTCAACTTGGATAAGATCGATTCAACCAAATGGTTTGGTCGAATCGAGGTCGAATTGCGAACCTAAAAGTTTTGAACAGTCGAGTTCGACCACGACTAAAGAGCTCAACCAAAGTACTTGGTCGAATCGCGATGATAGATTGTCTAGTAAGGGAGTTCGACCATGGATTCGACCACGTCAATCCGATTCGACCACTCATGTAGGTCGAATCCAGGCCAGGTAAGTTGATTTTAAACCCGATTTTCATATTCGTTTGTGCACTTCACATACCACCTCCACTCGAATTCCTTCCGAATCAAAAACCCTGCATTCTAAACTCCAAAATTAGTTGATTTCGCTCAGTTCTAACCACAATCCACACACATTCCACTCGATTCTTCACAATTTTGGACTGTTTTGGTTGTGAAATGAGGGTTCCGTAGTGAAAATTGAGGATTATCACATTTGTTCATTCTAAGCCATGTCCGGTTCAAAAGGTATGTTTTCTTAACCATCTTACCCTAGTATTGAAGTTCTAATCATTGATTATAAGCGGGTATGTTGATTAAACTAAATTCTATAAGGATTCATGGTGTGGTTTGAATTTTTGTGCATAATTTCGTATGAATTGTTGATGGGTTCGATTTTGATTGTGTTAAAACCTGTTAATTATGTGAAGTTATGAGGAATGTGAGCTGTTTGGGATGAAGCATGTTTAATTTTGGGAAAAGTGGTTGAGTTTGAGTAGTTTTCATGTTGGATTGCTTGAATTTGAGTAGTAATGCATGCTTGTGGTTAGTTTAATCTCTTGCTGATCTTATTGCCTACTTGTTGATTGGAATGGAGTGGAATAAGCATGTGGATTGGATTGTTGGATCATTAGGATGGAACATGCTTGTTTGGTTCGACTATGCATTGAAAACTTGAAGTCTTGAGTAGAGTAAATGCATTAGCTTGGTTTTCCTTCCTTGGTTGTTTGTATTGAAGTATTATTTTCAGGAAAAGGAAAGGAAGCCTAGGTTCGATCCAAGAAAAGGCAAGATAGACCGTCTCGGGAAGATGCAGTGACAAAGAAGCTAAGTCTTCAAGAGCAGTTGCCCTTGAATTTCAAGATTCAGATGAATGAATGGGATGAGATCAAAGAAAAATGGGGAGAAATGTTAGATAAGATTGCTCGAACGAGGTATCAAGATGATGGAGTGATGGTTACTATGCACATTCGCGATGATGTTCAGTGGATGTTTGATCAAGTTGGTATTCGTCACTTCATGGAGTTGAAAAAGCCTACTTATTTTCATGTGACTGCAGAAATCATTTGTTCGATTACTGTGAAGAAGGGTTCGACCCATCTCCCATATGAGTGTTTGTTCCAGCTCGGAGGTGAGAAGAGGACATGGTCAGCGGGGGATTTGAATATCTTGTTTCAGACTCCGAGGGGGATTTCAAGGAATGAGAATGGGTATTTCAATGCAAATAGATTCTGGAGAGAGATTTCTGGTAAGGATGTGGATTACAAGACTAGCAGTGCTCGTACTTTGTTGATTCAGAATCTAGTGATCCGGTATATGGATAGAATATTGAGCAATACTCTGTTCGCCCGTTCTGAAGGAAGTTGTGTGGCGAGGGGAGATTTGTATGCTCTCTGGTGCATGCTCAATGGAGTGAGGTTCAATGTGGTCTTTTATTTAATTAATCAGCTATGAAGATTCAAGTGTTCTCCATTTCAGAGAATGAATATAGGAGGGTTGCTTACTTCGGTAGCTAAGTACTATCATATGGACTTCGTCGACATTTCACCCATCTCGGAGGATCCCAATTTGGTGATGAGTACGTGTGTGAAGGGTGGATTCGCCCATCTGAGGGATGGAGATTGGTTCTTCACGAGGGGATCAGAGCCCTTTACTTTCATGTTTCCTTTTGATGTGAGTATGTTGACTACTATCAGGACTGAGGGGAACATGTTGATAAACACACTAGGGCATACTGCTCTCTCCGTCACTTGCTTGACAAAAGGTGATTGGAGGATTGTAGCTCGGATGTATGTTGAGGGGATGATGGAGGAACTTCAGAGAATTGTAGACGAGGGGCATTTTCAGCCGTATCCTCAGCCACAGCCACGCAGCAGTAGGAGCTTGGAGAGGATCGGGTGGATCCGGAGATGGGAGATCCACAGCCACACGAGATGCCACCACGACCCATTCCAGCGGTGCCACAACAGCAGTGGGCTGGTCCGAATGCTTATTTGCAGGAGCAGTTTCGGTTGATTCATGAGCAGTTCGCTACACTGAATGCGAACCAGCAGAAGACGAATAGGCATCTGGAATTGGCAAATGCAAACTACGCAGCACTGGATGGGAAGTACAACATACTGCAAAATAACTATGTGGAGATGGAAAAGAGATTGGAGAGGTTGTTTGCTCATGAGCGCATGATGGATAGGAATCTCAACGCTCTTCATAGAGATGTGGATCGATTGCGCTCGGAGATGAGAGATGGTGATGACGAAGGGGGTGCGAGCAATGATGATGCTTCGGAGGAGTAGGATGCACAGGTTTTTGTACTTTATCTGTTTTATCTCATCTCCCTTCTCTTTTTCTCTTTACATGATGGGTATTTGTGGTGTGAGTGGCATGTACGTTGAATTGATTGGATGTTAGGTTGAGAAGTGATGATTGATACTTGAGGGTGGTTATACTTGTATAGATTGTCTTGCTATGAGGGTTCTTGGTTTAGTATGATGCATTCGTATGTTACACGTGTTAATTTTGATTGATTAGAAGCATGTATGCTTGATAAGTATGTGGATTCATTGTGAAATTGATCTTGGTTATTTACTTTGAGGAGTACTTAGGAATCTATTTACCCATGTGAGAATTTGAGCCATTTAAATCATGCTAGTTCGTGATGATTTATTCTTGAGGGAATCATTCGTATGACCATATTCTAGAACTTGGCTTGGCATCTTGTGTGAAACTTATGATTGAGTAATTGCTAGGACATGATCTTAGGCCATTATTGTGTAATTGAGTCACTTAGCCAAAATTTTACCTTACCTGTTAATATATGTATCATTGTAAGCCCTTTTGAGCATTAAAAAGTTTTTTCTTTGGCAAGCCTTGATAAAAAGCCTTATTAAACCTTTACTTGAGCCTTGTTGAATACTCTATTCATTAGTAGAGAGTTGAGTGCGTAAGTATTTGAAAGAATGAAAAGGTGGAAGCTTGGTTGAGAAGTATGAAAAAGAAAGACGTTGGTTAAATCTTGTTTAGGGGTAGTGCTTGAAACTAGTACCCTGACTGCTTAGAAGGGTAGTGGCCGAAATTGGTACCCTTGCTCAATTGGAAGAAAGATGATGTTGATGCTTGGAGAAAGAAGGAGAATCAAACTATGAAGTTTATGAGAAGAAGATGGAGAAACAGACGAAGCTATATGACGAAGAGCAAAACTCCAAGGTAATTCTCTACAAGTGAATTAGTCACTTTACCTAAATTCTCCTACCTTTACCAAAGAGCCAACATTACAACCCAAAAGCAAGTCCTTTGTGATCCTAGTAAGGAATTTATTATAAGTTGAATTTTGAGACCCTTGCCAAGCTTATAGTTACACGGAAGTATGGATTGAATATGAGCGCAAACACTAACCTATTAAAGTGTACATCTTTTACACTTGAGAGTGAGAGTAAATAGTTATCTTGTGAGCTAGATGATTTTGTACTCCGAAAGGAATGTAATCGAGTGATGTTTTGCATGAATGATGCATATGATGCTAGTAATACTTGTGTTCGATTGATGAATTGCATGTGTGAGTATGAATTGTATTGTTAGTTGGTGAATTTTACACTACTCCTTGGTTTTGATTTCGTTGCCTCGGGACGAGCAACATGCAAGTTTGGGGGTTTGATGAGTGTGTAAATTCACTAGTTTCGAGCCCAGATTCGTGTACTTATGGTATGATAAACGGTTGTAATTCAATGTGAATCGATATATATGGTGGAAAGTCACGAATTAGGTGTCTACAAGGTTATTTGAGTTGATTTTCGAAGGAAAACAAGTTGGAAGTGATCGGATCCGGAAAGAGAAAGAAGCAGGCGTGCGATTCGACCAAGCAGGGGTCAGATTCGTCCAAGGAGGAGGGAGTTCGACCAGCACTACTGGTTGAACTAAGCACGAAAAAGTGCCGTTCGGCCACGACAGGCGAGTTCGACCAAACCACTTGGTCAAACCTGGTCAAACTCGAAGCCTAAATAGAAGCAGTACCAGTTCGACTAGAAAGTATCCGATTTGACTAGGACTCTGGTCGAATTCGGAATCAAAGGCCGAGTTACAGGCGGATTCGACCTGGAGTTCGACCTACCTGGGAGAGTTTGACCAACCTATTTGGTCGAACTGATGTACAGAAACTTACCAAATTTGTATTTTTACACCTTCAGTGCGTGTGTTTGCTCAAAAAGCCCATCCAAGGCCCGTAAAGAGAGTTTACAAGTATAAAAGAAGAGCTTTCGCAGGAGATAAAAGCATTCATCATCCATCCATCACCAAGCCCTACCATCATCCAAAGGAGTTGTGAGGAGATGTTCGTCTGGCGAGTCAAGTAAGATCATACCAACTAGCCATGATTGTTCCTGGATCAATCATGGGCTAGAACCGATCCGGAAGTTCTAGGGTTATGAAAGTTTTATGAGTTAATTGAATTTCCATGTGTAAACTCGGTACAACACTACTTGTGGTTTATTCTATATAAGATTGTGCTTTTTTAATTCATACTCACGGTTGTTTTGTGCATCTTTAACTGTTATGTAGAGTCTAAATACATCTCTTGGTTATTAATTGAGTGAGTTCACCGCTGAGTAGGATTGCATGTTATAATTCTAAGTGAAGGGATTCTGAAGTCTTATTAGAACTATCTTATATAGATACTTGTTAATTGAATCGTATTCAGGTTAATAAAGTAGGATAAAGAGTATAACTTTATAGTACCTAAAAAGGAAGATCAAATTGGGTTAGAGTACTAAGTACACAGGAAATAATTGATTATGATAGTACCTAAAAAGGGGGGTAAAGTATACATCTTGCTTCGAGGATATTCACACGTGTCATACGCTTGCTTACTTGTGTCTATAGAGTACACTTGCATGGTTTAGTGATGCGTTCATAAACTACAAGGCAGAGTCGGACATCAACACATGGAAAGGAAATTAATAAGTAAAATTGGATGACCTGAAGAACTACTCTATTACTTACTTGATCACAATCGAATTTTCTCTATTGCTTGTTTATTTACCTTGCTATTTTTACTTATATGTTATTTAGTTTTATAACAAAATCAAAACCAATTTTCCACATAATCTTAGTTAATTAGAATATTGTTGAATTGATAATTATCCGTCTCTTGGGTACGATAAACACTTGGTCACCTATCGAAACTACAATTGATATCCTTATACTTGAGGATTAATTTTGTGTATTGAGAAAATGCCCATCAATACTGCCGGGATGTATCAGGAGCTGCAAAGGATTGTAGATAAAGGGCAGCAACGATAGCTAGAGCTGTAGCAGCAGCATCAACACGGAGAGCACGATGATGAGCATGTTGAGATGCCTGGAGAGGAGTCTATCCATCCTGGGATGGATATTTCGCAGCAGCATGAGATACCACCACCACCATATCCAACACAGCCACAACAGCAGCATTAGGGTGGCCCTGATGAGTATTATAGGGAGCAGTTCCGATTGATGAATGAGCATCTCGTCAACTTGAACAACAATCAGAAGGAGATGAACCGCCAATTCGGTTTGCTGATGATGAGCTATGCCATGCTCGATATGCGTTACAACGCGCTACATGCTAACTATGTGGTAATGGATCAGAGAATAGGGGACTTGAATGACAATTATAAAGCATTAGATAGAAAGGTGGAGACACTTTAGAGAGATTTTGATCATTGGCGCAGGGGCGAAGATAATGATGATGATGATGCTCCACAGGAGTAGAGGGCGCCATGTTTTCATCTTATCTGCTTTATCTCATCTCCCTTCTCTTTTCTCTTTACAGGATGGGTATTTTGTGGTGTGAGTGGCATGTACTGATTTTATACTGATTATGATGTTGGATTGGTGATACTTGATTTGGATTGATATGATGGGTTCTTTGCTAAAGTATGTTGCATTCGTATTTTGCATGTGTTGATTTTGTTGATGAGAAGCATGTATAACTTGTTAAATATGTGGAGTTCATTGTGGAATTGATCTTGATTATATGCTATGAGAAGTGCTTAGGAAATCTATTATCCATGTGAGAATTTGAGCCTCATGAGATATCCATGCATGGTAGTTTATTCTTGTGAGAATCGTTCATATTACCGTATTCTAGAACTTGGCGTGGAGTCTTGTGTGAGACTTATGATTGATTAATTATTAGGACATGATCTTAGGCCATTATTGGTTATTTGAGTCACTTAGCCAAATTTTACCTTCCCATATACTGTATAAATCATTGGAAGCCCAGTTGAGCCTTTAAAAGCTTTTTCTTTGGCAAGCCTTGATAAAAAGCCTTTATTTATCCTTTACTTGAGCCTTGTTGACTACCCTATTCATTAGTAGAGAGTTGAGGTGAATAAATGCTTGCTAAAATTTGAAGAAAAGAAAGAAATGAAGAAAATATTGGTTGAGCGATATGAAGAAAAGGAAAAAATATGGTTAAATCTTATTTAGGGATAGTGCCTGAAATCGGTACCCCGACTGCTTAGAAGGGTAGTGCCGAAATTGGTACCCTTGTACTTTAGAGAAAAGAAGATGTTAGTTCTAAGTGAAGAAGGAAAAGTTGAATCGCAAAGATCATGAGAATAAGATGGAGAAGAAGAAGTTGTTTGATGAAAAGCAAAATTCCAAGGTAATTCTCTACTAGTGAATTAGTCAATTTATCTATATTTTCCTACCTCTACCAAAAAGCCAACATTACAACCCAAAAGCAAGTCCTTTGTGATCCTAGTAATGAATTGATAATAAGTTGATATTTGAGAGCTTTGCTAAGCTTATGGTTATGTGAAAATATGAATTGAGTATGAGCGTATATATTAACCTATTTAAGTGCACATCTTTTATACTTGAGAGCGAGAGTAAACACTTGTCTTGTGAGCTAGATGACTTAGTACTCCGAAACGTATTATAATTGAGTGATGTTTTGCATGAATGAAATGTATGATGCGAGTGGTACTTATTTTATGTTGATAGAATTGCATGTGTAGGTATGTATTGTACTTGACTTGATGGCCTTGTGAATTTTAAACTTACTCTTATAATTTTGATTTCGTTGCCTCGGGATGAGTAACATATAAGTTTGGAGGTTTGATGAGTGTGTAAATTCACGTAATTTAAGCTCTGATTCATATGATAATAATGTATGATTTGATCTTAAGACAAGATAAATCAAGATATGTAGTGAAAAGTCACGAATCAGGTGCGTGTAAGGCCGTTTGAGCTGATTTTCGAGGGAAGACAGGACATAAGTGCTAGGAACCGGAAAGTGGAGGAGTTAAGCTCACAGTTCGACTAAAAGAGAGGTGGTTCGACCAGCACTCTTGGTCGAACCAAGCATCATAAGTTACATTTCAGCACGGTTCGACCACGACCTTATGGTTCAACCAGGCATGATAGTCGAACCGTGGTCGAACCAAAATCCTAAAGAAAAGCAATTATGATTCGATCATGAAGCTTCTGGTTTGATCGGTAGTTTGGGTCGAACCAGACACCTGCCAGTTTGTTACAGGCCAGTTTGACCAGGTTGTGAGTGAATCGACCAATGACCTAGGTCGAACCGATGTGCGGAAAGCTTCCAGATTCGTATTTTTACACCTTCAGTACGTGTTTTTGCTCATAAAGCCCATCCAAGGTCCATAAGGGGAGTTAAAGTTATAAAAGGAAGACCCTACGCAGCTGGAGAAAAAAGAAGAATAGACCATTTGCTACCTTCATTCTACATAATATCCGAAACCCTACCATCATCACGGAGCTATGGAGAGAGATTCGTCTGTCGAATCAAGTGAGAACCAAGTAAAGATTCAAGATGGAGAGAGATGTGAATTTGAGTGAAAGATTGACAAGGAGGAGTCTAGACAACCATGTGAGGAAGGGAATTCTGAGGATCATATACTTGTGACCAAGAAAGGTAAGGTGCTGAGTGTAGACAAGAAGAGGGAAAGGAAGTATTTGAAGGTGAGGATGCGAGAAGACCGCCCTCTAATCATGTAGTCTAAAAATGGTATACCATCGTGACCCTCCGATGTTAAACATGAGCACTTGTTGTGGGCTTATCCCTTCCGTTTTATTACTTTATTTCTTTCGTGTGAGTGAGAAGTTATTATATTTGAGGTGCTCACATTTCGGCAATTACATCTCTTTTCAAACCTAGTTTCGACTTACGTTTTTACTAAGTTTAGGGGTGTGTGATGTACTTACCTCATCTTATGAGCACCGAGGATATAATTTTTCCTTTCGTTGGTTGTTTGTTTGTTAGGGGGTTGATTTTTTGCAGCGTATTAATATTTTAACCAGTATTGGTATGTCGATTTTTTGCAACTTACCTTATGTTTAGCGTGTTGTTTTTGTGTGTTTCATAGTGTTAATGGTCGAGTTTTTAATTTTTCATCTTTGATTTTTCTGGTGTCTCCTATTTTATTATTGATGAATCATGTGATGATGAGGTGTGTTGAGTTTTGATGATAGAAAAGGTAAAAGAGTGGCAAGACGAGTTCTACACTGAGGTTTGACCTAACTGAGTTGAACAACTCGAGGAACTCGTAAACATTTTGAAGAAGAAAAATCAGGTGCCCTCGTTTCTTTATTCATAGGAGTGGAAGGATTGATTTTCTAATTTTGGTGATCCATGTGAGCTTATATTTTTAAATTGTGCTTAAAATTTATATGCTTTTGAAATTGATGAAGAAAGTGTACTTGAGTTATATTGTAGTATGAAGTTCTAGTTTACTTGTGGGAAATTGTTTACCATGAAAAGTGCTCTGTTACTTGTTAAAAACCCATGTGAGATTTTGAGCCTTATTCATGTAAATAATCACATGATAATTCTTTTCTGGTGAGTATCATTCTTGTGCGTGTATTCTAGAACTTGCCTTGAGTCTCCTTGAATATTCAAGGTTAGTCTAGTAGATTATGGAAATGATATTAGATCATCTTTGATTTATAGCCCATCTTTCCCATATACTTTACCTGAATTCATTAATTCCCTTTTCAACCCATTTGAGCCTTTTTAAATCCATTATTTTGATAACCAATAAAGCTTAATTGAAGAGATTATTGATTTGAGGGATGATAAGGATGATGAAGGAAGAATCTTAAGGATCAAAAGGAAAATTCTTGGAGTAATGCTCAAATCTAGTACTATATGGAAACAAACACCCTAGGGTAGTGCTTAAATCTAGTACTCTATGGAGGATGTGAGAGGTAGTGCCCAAAACTGGTACCTCGAGAGAAAGGAAAAAAAAGTAAAGGAATGGAGAATGATAGAGTTGAAGAGCTAGAAAAAGTTTGGAAAAAAATGTTGTGCTTGAAAGAAAAAGATGGAAGATTTTGAGGAGAATGTTGTGTTTGATTGAAGTGATGAGGAAAATAACAATCGAGAGAGAATGCAGCTTGATTGATCCGAGTTTTGAGTCACTTATCCGTAAATTTTCTATCTTTTCCAAAGAGCCTACATTACAGCCAAATAAAAGACCTTTTTGATCCATGATTTGCTAGCTACAAGTAAAAGGAGAGTTGAGGCAATAGGCAAGCTTATGGTTACGCATGTACTTGAATTGAATCTGAGCGTAACTTCCTCTTCCAAACTCAAATTTTAGTGATTTTTACACTCACGCGATCCTCTTTTCCTTGGATTTCTATCTATATAAATAACTCACAGAAAATCCAACATTTGAATATGTAACAAGTAATGCAAATTGGAACAGTTGTGCTGAACAGGAACAGCTTGTGTGACGTCACTATCTTGATCATAACTTTGATGTTTGGATTCCGATTAAAGTGTTTTCTTATGCCAAAACGACCCTCTCTTCTGTGGATTTCCAACCATGTATCACACTTCTAGTTTTAAGCTAAAAAAAAAGAATAATTACACAAGTTGGACATGCATTTTCCAGCATTCTTGCACAAGTTACACCTTTTCTCCAAGTTTGCACTTTTGATCCTTTTTCCATCTAAAACACAATAAAACACCTCAAATGCACCTTTTTTCTCACATATATTGAATATAAGATACTTGTGCTAATATATGACAATAATTCCCATAAAAAAGTGTTAGATTGAACACTAAAATACGCTTATTTTCACTCTTATCATAACATAGAAGGAATCACTCCATTTTCATGCAACCATGGGTGCCCCAAGAGCATGCTATATGATGTTTTAGCATTAATGAAATGAAACAGAACTGTTGAGACCATCTCATCTATCATTAGTCCAAGACTGTTGTACCAAGTGTTCTCTGACCTTCTTGATTGAACCCATGAATCGTCAATGGACTACTGCCGAGTTCGTTGGTTGGAATCCCCAATTTCTTTAATGTCATCAGGGGCAAGATATTGACCGCTAAACCTCCATCAATTAATATTCGATTCACCCTTTGCTCTTGGGTACAACCAATTACGAACAAGGGTTGGTTTTGAGATTGTGAACTGAGCAGTAAGTCTTCTTTTGTGAAGGTAATCTTCATAACATGGGTCTCACTTTCACCTCCACGCTCAACCTTGAGTAGTTGAGCTTCGCTTGCCATGTGACATGAAGAATAATTTTCTCCGTCTGCAGAAGTAGAGTTTGCAGTTGCATCTTCATCTAGAAAAATCTTCCCTTGCTCCACCAATCGCATAACTTTGTCTTTAAAGATAAAGTAAGCTTTGATAGAGTGACCCACCAGTCTATGATACTTGTAGTATTTTGGATTGTCAGTTTGTCCCGCCTCTTCTGGTCGCTTTATTTTAGGAAGCTCGATAAGTTTGTCTCTAGTAGATCATCAAATATGCTTGGGATATCCGAATCCAAGAATGGGTACTTCCTTTCTTGCATCTCTTTCAAGGTCAATCTTCTTTGCCCCCTTTCTTGGGACTCATTCTTTACTTTATCATCTTTTTCATTCTCATTCATTTGGAACTTGACAGTTGATGAATTTGTTGCCATAGACTCTTTTTCATAAGGTTTGTTGTAGATTCTGCCCCCTTTCCTGGCCTCTTGCTTTTCTTTGTACTTGTGGGGTCCAGGAATCGGTGGCTCTATAACTCCACTCATACTTAGCTCCATGTCATGAGCTCTTGTGGCCAAGTCTTCATACATTTTAGGTTTAATCCCTTGAAGTATGTAACGAAGGCCCCACTGTATTCCTTGTGTTCACATCTCAATGGCAGAAACTTCAGACAGTCGATCTTTACAATTTAAGCTCAGATTTCTCCATCGATTAATGTACTCAATTACTGGCTCTTCTCTTAATTGACGAGTGTTAGTCAATTCTATCATGCTAACTGTTCTTCTAGTACTGTAGAAATGGTTATGGAATTTCTGTTCCATCTGATCCCAACTGTCTATAGAATCGGCGTCCAAGTCGGTGTACTATTCAAAAGTATTTTTCTTTAGAGAACGAACGAATTGTCTCACCATATGATCTCTGTAAGTTCTAGCATCATTGCACATTTCAATGAAATGTGCTATATGTTGCCTTGGATTACCTTTGCCATCAAACTGTTGGAACTTGGGGGGTTGATAGTTCGGTGGCATCTTCAAGTTGTCAACCCTCCTAATATAAGGCTTAGCATAAGTGAAAGAAGGCTTGGAGCTCTCTTCGAATTGGTCCTTCATTGTCCCATGTATAATGCTTTTTAGTTGGCTGATAGGAAACATTCCATCATGGAAATGTTCAATTATTCGTCAATCACATTTTTCCTTGTCGACTGACGTTTCCCGGAGTCATTTACTTCATTTTTTTAGCATCTTCATCTTATTTTTCATTTGCCTGGCTTGTTTCGGCACCAACCATTTTCTCCATTAGTTTGAAGATCAAAGTACTTTGTTCTTGGTTCTGTTTGGCAAGTTTAGCAATAGATTCAGTTAAGCTTGCCAATTGTTCTTCGACAGACGAAGTGTTTGTTACCATAGTCGATGCTATGGATGAATCAGATGATGGACTTTCTTTAGATAGAGGAGTTGAGCTGGCAAGGTTGCCCTCCTTATTTTTATCATCCTTATCATTGTAAGGTATTCCTTTAATGATAAGTCCAACCGAAGAATTTGTCTCCAAAGAGGCTTCAGACCACACCTTCTTTGACATGCTTCTGGTTGTAATATTAATGTCTTCAACTTATAGTTCTGAAGACTTGGAGACTGAAGCTGATTTGGTGACTTTGACTCTTAGCGGAGCCATCTTACTTTGCTTATGTGAGGAGGAGATGAGAGGTAGAAATTGTTCCACCGGGCGTGCCAACATTTGTAACAACAAATTTTGTATTTATTAAATAATAAACAAAAAAAAAAATTACAATGATAATCCGAGATGGATTAAACTTGAGAAGTTTAGTAAATAACTTCTAGTTATCCTCTGATTCCTTTCTTGCATTGACTATCTTGACCTTCTCAACTTTCAGAGCCGAATCTTAGGATGAAGCTTGTCTGTGCTAGGGTTTGACTTGAAGCTTTGTTCGGATCAAACGTTGACTTGAAGATTTATCGTGAAGAATGCTGTTCAATTTGATAGAACACCATTGACTTTACGAGTAATGAATTTGATTTGAAGAACGCCAGATCAGAGAAGCTTAGCACCTTGATCTCTGATCAAAGTCTGTTCTTGACTTGAATATAACTTGAACTTGACTTGAAGATCTTAAATGTTCTTGACTTGAAGATCTTGAACTTGATCTTCACTTGGTCTTGATCTTGATATTCACTTGACTTAGTCTTGATCTTCACTTAACGTGGTCTTGATCTTCACTTGGATCTTGATCTTCACTTGATCTTTATCTTCACTTAGATCTTGATCTTGTTCTTGTTGGATTGTATACTAAAAGCCTAGCTTTAGTATGAACAATGTGTTAACAATATTTGAATCTAGAATCATTGATCAAATGATTGCATCTTATAATTTATTTATATGTCGATGCAATAGTCCACTTACTTTATATTGTAGATAATATGTTGTGCGACAACACGTGGAAGATTATATTATCAGTTTCCTTATAAAGTATAAACAGATGCTCACAATCGAGAAAGATGGGGACAATCTATCGGGATGGTTGTAGTGTGATTTGATATTAGTTTGTCTTGACTATAAAATCATATTAATATGCTTTGTTTGTATTGAGTAGGACCGCTTGAGATCGTTCGACTTATACTGACTATATAGGAGAACTTGATCTCTGTTATTATAGATGTTCGTGCTCTTAATCCCTATACAATAACCTCGACACGTAAGCCAGTATGTATTTCTTTGATTCATCAATGGGTGAGATTTACATATATTAAATCAACAAACTCTGTGAGTTGGGAAATAGTGATGTCTCTATTGTATGATGTTGATTGTAGAAGGAACCCTTGTCCAATTAAATAGGTTGATGATGTCCCCTTGAGGAGTTCATAAGGATTATCATGTAAACCCTGCAGGTGGATTTATTCTGGCATTATAATGAGGTTGAGTGGTACTACTCTCAGATGAGATATTAATTAATGGAGTTGTCAGTAACTTAATTAATTAATGGGCATTGTATATCTTAAACATGGGGAGACTATCGGGCTCATAATAAGAAGGAGCCCATAACGTAATTATGGGATTAGAATGGTAGTGCATTAATAATATTTTAATGGTATATATTATTATTATTGGACTGAAGTATAAGCTTTGGGCTAAGCTTGGAACTTAAGCCCAATGGAGGCCCAACTCTAATTTCTCCTCCTGGTCCCTGCTGTAGCCTATATATAGGTCATCTCAGCTATCCGGAAACCCTAACTGAAAAGTTAATCATGTCTAACACTGTGAGGAGGGTGAGGGAACTACAGATTGAGAAGATCTTGAGGATCGTCGCCCACACGATGTCGAAATTGGACTTGGGAATACAATAGAAGTCCAGAAGGTCGTTTACTGCTGCTGTCCACCAACTTGCATGATTTTAATAAAATCATACAGAAGTAATAATTAGACATGTGATATACTGACGGAAAGCCACTTAAGAGAGGATCATTTTGGCGAATAGATCACTCAAATCGGAGATTAGACGTGAGAGTTATGCCCAAAATGGTGAGGCTGCACAGGCTGCCGGCGAGAATTCATCTTCTCCAACATACCTTGATGAAAGGCAATAAGTTTCTTGTTATCATGCTTCCGCTGACTATTAGAAATGTCTGAAACCCTAACAGTTCATGTTAACCAAACAATCGAATGCCAACACCTATCACAACGTTTGATGTACTTCTTGCAATCCTTGAACAATATTGGCAAAAACAAACCCGACTGTAGAATCTTAGCCCCCGTCTTTTGAATTCCAAAGTGTTCTCCACAAGGTGAGTTATGGCACATCTCCATCTCACTTGTCTTTTCTTCCTCCGGAATACACCTCCGTATGATCCCATTGGGCAATTCCCATAAGTACTCCTTGACATCTTGAAAGAAAATTTTCTTTCGGTACTCGGGAAGATGATCCAGCTTGAGGCCACAAGCTAAGTAATTGACGAAATCCTCATACCACGGCCTTCCGATCTCACATAAAATATACATCCTTTGAAAATCAACTTGAAGGATCTCTTCATCCGGAAAAACAACTTTAATAAACTCCATGGTGCCTTCTTCATCAATATTTTCCAAACGCGACAAATGGTCGGCTATGACATTTTCAACCACCTTTTTATCATGTATCTCCAAGTACAACTCCTGAAACAAAAGAACCCAAAGAATTAGTTTTGGTTTAGCATATTTCTTGTTCATCAAATACCTAATAGCCGCATGACCCGTATAAACAATGGTGTTCGTGCCAACTAGGTAAGAACGAAAATTTTCAAATGCATAAACCACCGATAGAAACTCTTTCTCCATTGTGGTGTAGTTCTTTTGATTAGCATTGAATGTCTTTGATGCATAGTAAATAGCTTTAAACTTCTTCTCCCTTACTTGTCCGAGCACAACTCCCAACACATTGTCACTTGCATCGCATTGGAGTTCAAAAGGCTCGCTCCAATAGAGAGACAAGTATTGGTGAAGAAATTAAAGCTTCCTTAAGCACCCTGAAAGCATCAAGACACTCATCATTAAATTCAAATGGAGCATTTTTTTCAAGCAACTTACATAGAGGTTTAGCTATCTTAGAAAAATATTTTATAAAACGTCGATAGAACCCGGCGTGACCAAGGAACGATCTAACCCCTTTTTCATTTTTTAGTGGGGGAAGATGTTCAATGGCTACAACCTTTGCCCTATCAACTCCCAAACCTCTTTCTGATATATGATGCCCAAGTACGATACCCTCTTGAACCATAAAATGGTATTTTTCCCAATTCAAGACTAAGTTCGTATCTTGACAATGATGCAACACCATAGAAAGTTTAGACAAGTATATATCAAATGAAGATCCAAAGATAGAAAAATAGTCCATAAAAACTTCCATTATATTTTCAATCAATCCACCAAAGATGACCATCATGCATCATTGAAAGGTAGCGGGGGCATTGCACAACCCAAAGGACAATTTTCAAAAGCAAATGTGTCATACGGACAAGTAAAAGTTGTTTTCTCTTAATCCTCGAAGGCTATCATGATTTAGTTGTACCCCGAATAACCATCTAGAAAATAATAATACTTGTACCCCGCCAATCTATCAAGCATTTGATCAATAAAAGGCAAAGGGAAATGATCTTTATGAGTATTTTCATTAAGCTTTCGATAATCACAATACACTCTCCAACCCGTTTTCACCCTTGTAGCAAATGTTTCATCATATTCAGTTTTAATAATGATTAACCCCCCCTTTCTTAGCCACAACATGCAATGGACTTACATGAGGACTCTTACTTATATCAAAAATAATCCCGACGTCTAATCATTTTAAATTTCTTTACGAACAACATCTTGCATAATAGGATTCAAACGACGTTGGTGTTGCACACATGTTTTATCCTCATCAATCAACCTAATATGATGTATACAAGTAGTAGGACTTATACCTTTCAAATCATCAATACTCAAACCAATAGCACTCTTATGCTCTCTATGCACTCTCAACAATTTTTCAAGTTCTAAAGGTGCAAGAGATGACAATACAATTTCTGGAAAAGTATTGTTGTCCCTCAAGTAAGCATACATGAGGTGATCGGGTAATGACTTCAAGTCCTCATTCCTTTTTTCTACTTTTTATTCTTCACTAGTAACACCTCCAATGGAAGATAATGTTTCTTTCCATAGAACATCATCTTGGCTTCATCTTCTTGCACTTTCCTACAAGCATTTAAATCATGTAAGCAATTAATAAAATCATCTTCTTCTAAGCAACATAAAGAAGGGTTAGAGCTAAAATAGAGAGAGAGTAAGAGAATGGCTTATGCTTGTCTCGAGGGGATCCTTGGACAAGAAGAAGGGTATATTCTATTGAACAATTTCATCGATCATTTAAATTCTTCTACATTCTTCCCTTTCATCCGGATGCCTCATAGCTCTCTTCAACGAAAACACCACCTCTTCTTGATTGACTCTCAATGTTAACTCTCCTTTATGAACATCAATCAATGCTTTCCTCGTAGCTAAGAATGGACGGCCCAATATTAATGGAACATTTGCATCTTTGTCCATGTCAAGTATTGTGAAGTCCACCGAAAATATGAACTTTCCAACCTTCATGAGCACATAATCAACTACTCCCTAAGGATAGGTCAAAAACCTATCCGCAAGTTGCAAAGTGATAGAAGTAGGCTTAACTTTTCTTTTGCCAAGCTTCTTGAAGATAGACATGGGCATCAAATTGATACTTTCTCTAAGATCACAAAGAGCTCTATGCACCTCACTCTTTCCCATCTCACATGGAATTACAAAACTCCCTAGATCCTTGAGCTTCGGAGGTAACTTGTTTTGGATAATAACACTACACTCCTCCGTTAAATTGACGATCTCATTCTCCACTAAGCTCCTCTTTCTTGACATGATATTCTTCAAGAACTTGGCATAGTTAGGCATTTGCTTCAAGGCGTCGGCAAATGGTATGTTGAGGTGGATCTTCTTGAAGACCTCTAGGAACTTTGCAAATCTCATCAAACCCCTTCTTCAAAAACTTATGTGGAAAATGAATAGGCACTTGAGTCTTGGGAATGCCCCAACTATCCCTTTCCAACTCCACTTCATTTTCCTTCTTTTTCAATGCCTTAGTCTTTTGCCACTTCTTTTCAATAACTTCCTTTTTACTCAACTCCGGCTCAATATTTGCTCTTGCTTCAACATCAATTTCTTCTATTAGCCCTTCTTCAATCAAATTTTCCTCATTCCCCTTTTCTTCTACCTTCTCACTCTCCATAGACATAGAAAGCCCTTCATAATTTGTTCCACTTCTTAAAGTAAGTTTCTTTACATTGCTCTTTTGGATTGACAACGGTAGTAGAGGAAAACTTTCCTTTTTCATTTGCACTCAAAACATTAGCAACTTGCCCTATTTGATATTCCAAGGCTTTGAACCTTTTATCATTGGCTTCATTGGTCTTTCTCATTGATTTGTCTTGAGCCTTGTTCAATGCGATCAACTTTTCAATTTGCTCATCGGTTGATGCTTTTCTCTCTTGATTTTGGTGCCTTAGCACCTAGAGGATAAGTAATAGCATTGTTGGGGTTGGAGTAAGAAAGGTAGTCTTGCCTCCTTTGTTGTGGAAAAGAATTTCCACCACTTTGATTGTTGAAACCTCCTCCTTATCAAGGTGGGTAATTTCCTTGATTTTGGTTGAAAATACATTGTTAATTATTTTGGTAATTACCTTGATAAACTCTCCCTTGCATGTTGATGAGCGTTTTCTCAACACACAAAATTATCTCCAAGTATGAAGGATATCAATTGTAGTTTCGATAGGTGACCAAGTGATTATCGAACCCGAGGGACGGATTATTATCAATTCAATTATATTCTAATTAACTAAGTCTATGTTGGCAAATTGATTTGGAATAGTTACAGAATTAAATAACATATAATTTAAATAGCAAATTGAATAAATGAGCAATAGAGAAAATACAGTTGTGATCAAGTAAGAAAGTAGGCAGTTCTTCGGGTCACCCAGTTTTACTTATTAATTTTCTTTCCATTTGTTGATGTCCGACTCTGCCTTGTGGTCTATGGACGCATCACTAAACCATGCAAGTTCACTCTATAGACACAAGTAATACTGTGTATGACACGTGTGAATATCCTCGGAGCAAAAGATATAATTCACCCCCTTTCTAGGTACTATCAGTATCAATTATTTCCCGTGCACTTAGTACTCTAACCCGATATGATCTTCCTTTATAGATACTATGACGTTATACTCTTTATCCTACTTATTAACCTAAATAATATTCAATTAACAAGTATTCATATAAGATAGTTCTAATAAGACTTCGGAATCCCTTCACTTAGAATTATAACATGTAATCCTGCTCAGCAGTGAATGCACTCAATCAATAACTAAGATATGTATTCAGACTCAACATAACAGTTAATGATGCACAAAACGACTGTGAGTATAAATTAAAAGGGCACAATCTTATATAAAATAAACCACAAGTAGTGTTGTACGGGGTTTACACATGGAAATTCAATTAAATCATAAAACTTTCATAACCCTAGAACTACCGGAGTGGCTCTAGCCCATTATTGATCTAGGAACAATCATGGTTGATTGGTATGATCTTACTTGACTCGCCAGTTGAACCTCTCTTCACGACTCCTTGGAACGATGGTAGGGCTTCGGTGGTGGATGGATGATGAATGATGATTTTCTCCTACTAAATCTCTTCTTTTATACTTGTAAACTCTCCTTATAGGCCTTGGATGGGCTTCTTGAGCAAACACATGCATTAAAGGTGTAAAAATACGAATATGGTAAGTTTTTGCACATTAATTTGACCAACAGGCCAGGTCGAACTCTCCTTCCCTGGTCGAACTCTAGGTCGAATCGACCTGTAAGTTGGTTGCGGGTCCCGAATTCGACCAGTATCCTAGTCGAACTGAATACTCTTTGGTCAAACTGCAAGTGCTTCCATTCAGGCTTCTGGTTCAAACACGGTTCGACCAAATGGCTTGATCGAACGGCACTCCTGGCGCTTCTTCTCCAATAGTTTGACCACAGGTGCTGGTCGAACCATCTTCTTCTTGGTCCAACTCAGCGCCTGCTTGGTCGAATCCTCCTCTGAATCTCCCTTTTTCCGGATCAGATCACTTCTAACTCATTTTCCTTCGAAAATCAACTCAAATAGCCTTCAAGACACCTGATTTGTGACTTTTCACCATGTATATCGATTCACATCGAATTACAACCATCTAATAGACCATTATTTCATGAATCCAGGCTCGAAACACGTGAATTTACACACTCATCAAACCCCCAAACTTACGTGTTGCTCATCCCGAGGCAATGCAATCAAGACCATAGAGTTGTGTGAAATTCACTTAGCCACGACCTTAAATTAAATGCATATTCATACATGCAATTCCATCAATCAAAAACAAGTATCACAAGCATCATATATATAATTCATGCAAAACATCACTCAATTATACCGCAATTCGGAGTACGAAGTCATCTAGCTCACAAGATAAGTATTTACTCTCACTCTCTAGTGTAAAAGATGTACACTTCAATAGTTAAAATAAGCTCATATCAATTCATACTTTCGCGTAACCATAAGTTAGCAAGGATCTCAAAAATTGACTTACAATTAACTTATTACTAGGATCACAAAGGACTTGCTTTTAGGTTGTAATATTGACTCTTTGGTAAAGGTAGGAAAATTTAGATAAAGTGACTAATTCATTAGTAGAGAATTACCTTGGAGTTTTGCTTTTCATCATACAACTTCATCTTTTTCTCCATCTTCTTCTCATAATCTTCATTGTTTGAATTCTCCATTTTTTTTCTTAGCATCAACATAATCTTTCTTTAATGAGCAAGGGTACCAATTTCAGGCACTACCCTCCTAAGCAATCGGGGTACCAGTTTCAGGCACTACCCCTAAACAAGATTTAACCATACTTTTCTTTTTCATGCTTCTCAACCAATCTTCTACCTTCTTCATTCTTGCTAGCACTTATTCACCTCAACTCTCTACTAATGAATAAGGTATTCAACAAGGCTCAAGTAAAGGTTTAATAAGGCTTTTCTATCAAGGCTTGCCAAAGAAAAAGAATTTTAAAGGCTCAAAAGGGCTTCCAGTGATACATATATTATAAGGTAAGGTAAAATTTTGGCTAAATGACTCACATAAACAATAATGGTCTAAGATCATATCCTAGCACTTCATCAATCATAAGTTTCACACAAGACTCCAAGTCAAGTTCTAGAATACGGTCATATGAATGATTCTCTCAAGAAAAAATTATCATGATCTAGCATGATTCATATGGCTCAAATTCTCACATAAGTAAATAGAATCCTAAGTACTCCTCATAGAATATAATCAAGATCAATTTCACAATGAACTCCACATACTTATCAAGTTCTATATGCTTCTCATCAATAAAATTAGCACATGTAACATATGACTGCAACATACTTAATACTAATAACCCACATATCATGACAATCCATACAAGTATATCCAACCAATACCACCCTCAAGTATCAATCATCACATCTCAATCTAACATCAAATCATACCAATATATGTACATGCCACTCACACCACAAATACCCATCCTGTAAAGAGAAAAAGAGAAGGGGGATGAGATGAAACAGATAAAGAGCAAAAACCCAGTGCAACCTTCTCCTCCGGAGTATCATCATCCCTTGCACCCTCTTCGTCATCACCGTCACTCATTTTCGTGCGCAACCGATCCACATCTCTATGAAGAGCATTAAGCTTTCTATCCAATTCGCACTCATCGGCATGTATTTTCCTTAGTCTCCTATCCATTTCCACATAATTGTTCTGCAGCGAGTTGTACCTCGCATCCAGTGCTGCATAGTTCGCATTCGCCAACTCCAGCTGCCTATTTGTCTCTTACTGGTTCGCATTCAGTGTGGCGAAATGCTCATGAATCAATCGAAACTGCTCCTGATAATAAGCATCAGGACCTGCCCACTGGTGCTGTGGCACTACTGGAATAAGACGTGGTGGCATCTCGTGCGGCTGCTGATCTCTCATCTCCGGATCCACCTGATCCGCTCCATGCTCCTGCTGCTGCTGTAGCCGTGGCTGAAACTTTCCTTCATCCACAATCATCTGAAGCTCTTCATTCATCCCCTCAGCATACATCTGAGCTACAGTCCTCCAATCACCTTTTGTAATGCAAGTGATGGAAAGAGCATCATGTGCCAATGTATTCATCAACTTGTTACCCTCAATCTGGATAGTAGTCAGCTCACTCACATCAAATGGAAACATGAAAGTAAAGGGCTTAGATCTCCTAGTGTAGAACCAATCTCCATCGCGAAGATGAGCGAATCCACCCTTCACACATGTGCTCATCACCAAGTCCGGGTCCTTAAGGATGGGTGTAATACCGGCAAAGTTTATATGATAATACTCAGCCACAGAAGTAAGCAAACCTCCTATGTTCACTCTTTGAAATAGGGAGCTCCTGAACCTGTATAGCTGATGAATAAGGTACGATCCCACGTTGAACTTCACTCCATTAAGCATACACCAGAGGGCATACAACTCTCCCCTCGACACACAACTTCCCTCAGATCGAGTAAACAGTGTGTTGCTCAGGACTCTATCCATATATCGGAGCACAGGATTCCGAATCAACGAAGTACGAGCACTACTACTCTTGAAATCTATATCCTCCCCAGAAATCACTCTCCAAAAGTTATTCGCGTTGAAGAATCCATTCTCATTTCTAGAAATCCCTCTCGGATTCTAAAAAAGCGGATTTAACTCCTCAGCCGACCACGCCCTCTTCTCACCTCCTAGCTGGAATGTACACTCATACGGGAGATGGCTCGAACCCTTCTTAACAGTCATCGAACATAGCACCTCAGTAGTCACATGAAAGTATGTCAGCTTCTTCAGCTCCATGAAGCAACGAATCCCCACTTGATCAAACATCCACAAGATATCATCTCGGATGTGCATTGTAACCATCGTCTCATCATCTTGATACCTAGTTCTAGCAATCTTGTCAGACATATCACCCCATTTATCCTTGATCTCCTCCTAATCATTCATCTGAATCTTAAAATTCATAGGTAACCTCTCCTAAAGCCTTAGCTTCTTTGTCACTGCATCTTCACGAGACGGCCTATCTTGCCTCTTTTTAGAATGAACCTCGGCTTCCTTTCATTTTCCTGGTATGATTAGACCAACTGGAGTGGTCGAACGGGCTTGTCATGGTCAAACCACATTTTTAGAGACCTTCAGCGCCTCAGTTCGACCTTGATTCGACCAAATGCCTTGGTCGAACTCCTTTGTTCAAACTTTCAAGTCCGCGATTCGACCTTGGTTCGACTTGAACCTTTGGTCGAACCAAACCCATCTTGGTCGAATCTGCCTATACAAAATTCTCTGATCTCCAGTTTGATCTCCGTCTTGGTCAAAGTCTTGGTCGAACTTACCCCTGCATGGTTGAATCCACCTATAACAAAGTCTCTAATCACTAGTTCGACCTGAGATCTTCAGTTCGACATGCATCCTTGGTCGAATCAGACACCTGATGCTCCAAAGTAGAATTTTCTTCATCCCCTACACACTTTAAGCTAAAAAATGAACATTAGGTACCAAAACAAAGCAAACTTAGCTCGCCTAAACTCAATATTCATGTGTAACTCCGCATACGACACTAAAAAACAACACAAAACACCACTAATCATTAGGCAAATTGCAAAAAAATCAACGCACTAAAACCTATTAAAGTTTCAATATGCCGCAAAAAATCAACTCCCCTAACAAACATTGCAAAGAAAAGATTATACTCTCGGTGCTTCAATGAAGTAAGTAAGTTTGCAAAGAGATGCAATTTTCGATAAGTAAGCACTTCAAATATAAAAATTTCTTACACGAAAGAAATAAAGCAATAAAACCGGAGGGAAAGCCCCCAATAGGCGCTCTTGTTTAACATCATAGAGTCACGACGGTACCAATCTAGTGCAAGGTATCCTCAAAGATGATGCAAGCATCATCCGGTGACTTGTAATACTTCAATCGATGCCCATTTGCCGCTATGATGTCTCTGTCTTTGTCCATAAGCTCAAAACTCCCCCCTTCGCAGGCTCTATGGATAATGAATGGCCCGGTCCACTTTGATTTCAATTTTCCTGCGAAGAGCTTCAAACGAGAGTTAAAAAGTAATACCTCATCACCCTGCTTGAACTCCTTGTATGAGATCTTTGAATCATGCCATTTCTTTATTCTCTCCTTGTAGATCTCCGAGTTCTTGTAAGCTCGATTTCTGAAATCATCCAATTGATTAATATAAGTCATCCTCAACTTCTTTTGATCCTTTAAAGACAAGTTTAAACTCCTCAATGCCCGAAAAGCTTTGTGCTGAATCTCTACGGGTAAGTGGCACGGCTTTTCATAGATAATTTGATACGGTGACATATCCAACACCGTCTTATAAGCAGCCCGGAACCCCTACAAAACATCATCGAGCTTTATAGCCCAATTCTTTCTATTGGTTCCAACTACCTTCTCCAAAATTTGTTTCACTTGTCGGTTGAAAACTTCAGCCTGCACATTCGGTTGAGGGTGATAGGGTGTAGTAACCCTATACTTGACACCATAATCCTTAAGCACCTTTTCAAGAAGTTTATTGACGAAGTGAGACTCTCCATCACTCACTAGTGTACTAGGAACTCTATAGCGGGGAAAGATATGTTTCTTCAAGAAAGACAACACAGTACTTGAATCATTCACACGAGTGGGAATGGCTTCCACCCACTTAGAAACATAATCCACTGCTAATAGGATGTAGAGAAATATATTAGATGGGGGAAAAGGCCTCATAAAATCGATCCCTCATACATCGAAGATCTCAACCACAATGCTCGGCTGAAGTGGCATCTCATCTCTCCTACTTATGTTTCCCATCATTTGACTTCTATCGCATGTTGCCACATAGGTTTCACAATATTTAAACAAAGTAGGCCAATAAAGAGAAGGTTGAAGTACCTTTGCTGCAGTCTTTAGAGCTCCGAAGTGCCCCCTGTTAGGTTGTGCATGACAAAAATCAAGAATGCTCTCCATCTCCATCTCGGGCACACACCTACGGACTATGAAATCTATACAAATTTTGTAAACAAATGGATCATACCATATAAAAGTCTCAACATCACTCTTGAATTCTGCAAGTTGATATCGGTTAAGATCTCTTGGAATTTCTCCTACGACAATGTAATTCACATAATCTGCATACCATGGATCCATTCCTTGGGCAGCTACCACACATGCTCTTTCCGCAACTTCAACAAACACTGCCATTATCTTCTCATCAGGGAACATCTCTTCTACATATTCAAAAGAATTGTCATAGTGCTCCCTTGTCTCCAACCTTGATAGGTGATCCGCCAAAACATTCTCCGTACCCTTCTTATCTTGGATCTCCATATCAAATTCCTACAGAAGAAGGATCCATCTAATGATCCTTGGCTTCGTTTCCTTCTTCTCCATCAAGTATCGGATCGCAGAATGATCCGTATACACTATCATCCTCATGCCAACCAAATACTGAAGAAACTTGTTGAATGCATACACAACAGCTAGAAACTCCTTTTCAGTCACCGTGTAGTTCTTTTGTGCAGCATCAAAAGTCTTACTCGCATAGTAAATGGCGCAGAACTTCTTTTCCCTCAACTGCCCAAGAACCACTCTAAGTGCTAAGTCACTTGCATCACACATAAGTAAAAACGGCTGAGTCTAATCCAGTGTGATCAAGATAGGTGCAGTAATAAGCGCCTCTTTCAAAACCTGAAAAGTTGTTAGACATTCGTCATCAAAAACAAAAGGAACATCTTTTTCAAGTAAATGAGATAAGGGCTTGGAGTATTTCGAGAAATCTTTTATGAAACTTCTATAGAAATCGGCGTATCCAAGGAAGGACCGCACTCCTTTTTCATTAGTAGGTGGGGGAAGCTTCTCAATTGCCACCACCTTTGCTCTATCCACCTGTAATCCCTTGGCTGAAATATGATGGCCAAGAACAATCCCATCTCTCACCATGAAGTGGCACTTCTCCCAATTCAAGACAAGATTAGTTTCTTGGCATCTCTTCAAAACATTAGCAAGGTTAGATAAACAAATATCAAAGGAGGAACCAAACACAGAAAAATCATCCATAAACACCTCCATGATCTTTTCTATCAACCCATCAAATATGACCATCATGCAACGCTGAAATGTAGCAGGCGCATTACATAATCCAAAAGGCATCTTTCTAAAGGAAAATATTCCATAAGGGCAAGTAAAAGTAGTCTTTTCTTGATCTTCAGGTACAATCATGATTTGATTATAACCCGAGTACCCGTCCAAGAAACAATAAAACTCATACCCTGCAAGACGATAAAGCATTTGATCCATGAAAGGAAGGGAAAAATGGTCTTTGCATGTATTTTCATTCAGTTTCCTGTAATCCATACACACACGCCATCCCGTAGGAATCCTAGTGGCTAATGTCTCACCATTATCGGCTTTCACAATAGTCATGCCCCCCTTCTTAGCTACTACATGCAATGGACTCATATGGGGACTATCACTAATTGGATAAATAATTCTTGCATCTAGCCACGTTAGGATTTGCTTCCTAATCACTTCTTGAATAGCGGAATTCACCCTCCTCTGATTCTGAATGCTATTCTTAGCCTCATCTAACAATCTTATTCTATGCATGTAATATGAAGGATTAATACCTTTTAAATCATCAAGAGACCACCCAATCGCAGACTTATACTTTTTAAGCACATCTAAAAATTCCTCAAGTTGATCATCATCAAGGGAAGAAGATACAATTACCGGATATTTTCCATTGTCACCTAGGTAAGCATACTTCAAGTGCTCCGGTAGTGGTTTCAACTCCTCTTTCTTCTCTTCTTGAGGTGCGCTCTCTCTATCCAATGGTAAGTACTTCCTAGTCCACTTGACCTCTTCAACCTTTGTCCTATCCGATTCATACCTGTCATCACCCAAAGCAAGCAAGTTTTCAAGAAATTCAATACATACCTCATTGGAGAGTTCATCTAGCTCCATAGTGGGAAAAGTAAGAGATTCCGCCAAGCATGTTTAAAGAGGATCCTTCGACAGGATCAAAGACATGTCTTCCTTCACGATCTCCTCCACCACATCAATATTGTGACATTGCATCTCCATGGACATCTTCATTGCTTTGTCAAGGTTGAATAAGACCTCTTCTTTATCCATCCGCAGCCGTAATTCACCCTTCTGCACATCTATCATAGCTCCTGCAGTAGCAAGGAAATGTCTCCCTAAGATAAGAGGGACATTATCCTTGTCATCTTCCATCTCAAGCACAGGAAAATCCACAGGAAAGACTAGCTTCTCTACTTTTACAAGAACATCTTCAATAACACCCTTCAGAAAAGTCATAAGACCTATCCGTCAACTGTAGAGCAACTGTTGTAGGAGTTAACTCCCCCAAACCAAGCCTTTGAAAAATAGACAAAGGCATCAAATTGATGCTTGCTCCAAGATCACACAAGGCTCTACGTGCCGGTCCCTTTCCAATCTCACATAAGATCGTGAATCTTCCCAGATCCTTCAACTTAGATGGAAACTTCCTCTAAATGATCGAGCTGCAATTCTCAGACAAATTCACTGTTTCAATTTCGTTCAAGCTTCTCTTCTTCAAAAGTATATCCTTCAGAAAACAGGCATAATATGGCATTTCCAAGATTGCTTCAGAGAAAGGAATGCTCAAGCTTATTTTATTTTTAATCTCTGAAAACTTCTTGAACTTCTCTTCTAATCTCTTCTTGACTAGCTTGTAAGGAAACGGTGGAGGTATCTTTGTATTGGAATGCGCCATTCATCACATTAAACCTTCTCCGCTTTATCTTTTTCGACTCTCAATCTCTTGGCTCTTTCCCACTTCTTTTCCGCTGTAATCTCAGTATTCTGCTCCTTGAAAGGTACTTGAGTAGTATCATCATCATGTGGAGCATTCAACGCAGAAAATAGTGCAGAACAGTATGGTTCGACCTGAGTTCGACCAGGGTTGCTAGTCGAACTGGGTGAATAGTGGTCGAACTCAGAACCGGAAAGTTCGTTCTCTCTCTTATAGGCTGGTTTGACCAACGGGGTTGGTCGAACCATAGTGATCGTGGTCGAATCTGGCTTCAGACAAAACAGAGTGCTCTGGACAGTGGAGTTCGACCTGAGTTTGACCAGAACTTTTGGTCGAACTGACCTATTTTTGGTCGAACTGGTCTTTTGCAACTTTCGACTGTCGCCCAGGTGCCCCGTTCGATCTTCCCTGTGTAGTTCGTCCATCTATATTGGTCGAATTGGGGTCGAATCTGGCTCCTGTCTCTTCAAACTTCGATTCCAACCTCATTGGTCCCTCATACTGCGTTCCAAACCTCAATGTTATGGCATGACAAGACTTTGGATACTCAATACTTTGCGACAAAAACTTCCTTTTCTCAATAGTTTGAGTCAACTTATTCATGTTTCCTGCCATCTCCCCCATCAACAAAGTAAGGTCTTTCACTTATTTAGACAAATCCTCATGATTGGCATCAATCTTCTTCTCTAATTTGGCCTCAAGACGATCTATTCTTGTATCATTTCTCGCCATAAATCTGTTCACCGTATCCTCGAAACTTGGCTTTCATTTTTTCACCTTAGCCCCCGGATCAACACCAATAGGAGGTTGCACCACATTATTCAGATTGCTCCATGAAAATTCTGGCCTCCTTGGTTGTTGGTAATTACCCGGGGGACCACGATTGTTGTAATTCCCTTGATAATTCTGGTTTCTTAATTTGGGTACATAGTTCCTTGAATACTTTGACCTATGGCATAGTTTTCCTCCTTGATCTCCTCTTGGCTAGCTCCTTCATAGCCACCATCCTGCTGCATCATTGGTACTCTCTGAGATAAATCTGTGATCTGCTTTTGCTGAGACTCTAGTAGCTTGCTAATATTAGTCAAGCTAGAGACGATCTCATTATCTCTTCCCGACTTTACCATAGGATGCTCAACCTGTGCTAATTTACCAAAGCCATAAGTGCCTCTAACTCTATCAGTCGGCCAATCTCTTGAATTCATCGAAATATCCTCAAAAAGCTTCTCGGCCTCAATGGGTGACTTCGTAAGCAATGCTCCATTAGAAGAAGCATCAACTAACACACGAGAATCGCAATCCAACCCATTGTAGAAAATACTGGTATATTGAGCTTTAGATAGCCCATGATGTAGACACTTCCGACGCATGTCCTTGATTCTGTCCCAAGCTTCATGAAACTTCTCATTACCATGGATAACAAATTGATTGATCTCTTACTTCATCTTGAACACATTTGAAGGTGGCATGTAACGCTCCAAGAATTTTACTTTCAACTTCTCCCATGTATCACATTCAGCAGCATCAAGATTATCGTACCAATCTCTCGCTTTTTCATACAGCGAGAACTTAAACAATATGATCTTCCTCGCATCCTCATGAGCTCATGCATCTTTTTGTGTACTTGCATACCCAAGGAACTTACTTAGATGTTGCTGAGGATCTTCAATTGTCCCCCCAGAGAAGGGACTCCTTTCAATCATGTTGATAAGAGCAGGGTGTAAATGAAAATCAGCTCCGGTCCCTCTTACTCCTAACAGCCCCGTATTGCCTCCTCTGTTGTTCTTAAAGACTTCACGGGTGGCAAGTGTATCTGGATTCGCTGCCATGTTAACTGCCTCTACTTCCAAATTAACTTCGGTTGCAGCTTCAATCGTTTGTGAATTCAGCACGTCAACTTCAACTCCTAAATTAAGAGCCTCAGTTGGGTCTATGTTCTTGTTCTTATTCTGCTTCTTTTTTTTCTTCCTTGACGATGCTCCAATCTTCAGATTATAAGGCTCTAATTTACCTGTTTTATATCTCGTGAGCATACACCTAAGAAAAATAAGTGTTAGAAATCAAAGACAAGAATTATATAATCTCAATTAAACTAGAAATAATAAACTAATAGTTAATGTCGTCCCCAGCAACGATACTAATAACTTGATGAGCGTTTTCTCAAAACACAAAATTATCCCCAAGTATGAAGGATATCAATTGTAGTTTCGATAGTTGACCAAGTGATTATCGAACCCGAGGGACGGATTATTATCAATTCAATTATATTCTAATTAACTAAGACTATGTTGGCAAATTGATTTGGAATAGTTACGGAATTAAATAACATATAATTTAAATAGCAAATTGAATAAACAAGCAATGGAGAAAATACGGTTGTGATCAAGTAAGAAAGTAGGTAGTTCTTTGGGTCATCCAGTTTTACTTATTAATTTCCTTTCCATGTGTTGATGTCCGACTCTGCCTTGTGGTCTATGTATGCATCACTATACCATGCAAGTTCACTCTATAGACATAAGTAAACATGCGTATGACACGTGTGAATATCCTCGGAGCAAGAGATATAATTCACCCCCCTTTCTAGGTACTATCAGTATCCATTATTTCTCGTGCACTTAGTAGTCTAACCCGATATAATCTTCCTTTATAGGTACTATGATGTTATACTCTTTATCTTACTTATTAACCCGAATAATATTCAATTAACAAGTATTCGTATAAGATAGTTCTAATAAGACTTCGGAATCCCTTCACTTAGAATTATAACATGTAATACTGCTCAGTAGTGAACACACTCAATCAATAATCAAGATATGTATTCAGACTCTACATAAAAGTTAATGATGCACAAAACGACTGTGAGTATGAATTAAAAGGGCACAATCTTATATAAAATAAACCACAAGTAGTGTTGTACGGAGTTTACACATAAAAATTCAATTAACTCATAAAACTTTCATAACCCTAGAACTACCGGAGAGGCTCTAGCCCATTATTGATCGAGGAACAATCATGGTTGATTGGTATGATCTTACTTGACTCGCCAGTCGAACCTCTCTTCACAACTTCTTAGAATGATGGTAGGGCTTCGGTGGTGGATGGATGATGAATGATGATATTTTTCTTCGAAAGCTCTACTTTTATACTTGTAAACTCTCCTTACGGGCCTTGAATGGGCTTCTTGAGCGAACACACGCATTAAAGGTGTAAAAATATGAATATGGTAAGTTTCCGCTCATCAATTTGACCAACAGGCCAAGTCGAACTCTCCTCCCCTGGTCAAACTCCAAGTCGAATCAACCTATAAGTTGGTTGCGGGTCCCGAATTTGACCAGTATCCTGGTCGAACTGAATACTCTCTGGTCGAACTGCAAGTGCTTCCTTCAAGCTTCTGGTTCGACCACGGTTTGACCAAATGGCTTGGTTGAACGGCAACGTCGTGGTCGAACGACACTCCCGGCTCTTCTTCTCCATCAGTTCGACCATAAGTGCTGGCCGAACCATCTTCTTCTTGGTCGAACTCAACACCTGCTTGGTTGAATCCTTCTCTGAATCTCCCTTTTTCGGATCCGATCACTTCCAACTCGTTTTCCTTCGAAAATCAACTCAAATAGCCTTCAAGACACCTGATTCACGACTTTTCACCATGTATATCGATTCACATCGAATTACAACCATCTAACACACCATTATTACACAAATCTGGACTCAAAACACATGAATTTATACACTCATCACATGTATAGAACATCGTCTATCCTTGGCATAAACATCGTCCATTTCTCTCCACTCACACTACTTGAAGGAAGCATCCCTTAATCAACTTGCCCTTCAACATTACTCATGCTTTGATTGTTCATAACTTGGTTCAAATTCATTTGTCTAACAACCTCCGCCGCAATCATCTCAAAACTTGGCTCAATGTTCATACTCTTAATGCTAAATTATTGTCCTTGGCCAATATGCTCAAATCCATAATATCTACTAACTCTCTCCGATAGCCATTGATAGACATTTGTAGCAATTTCATTAAAAATTCTTATAGCCATTTTTGGAGTTACCCCTAAGACCGATCCATCGGCCGATGCATCTACAAGAACCCTTGCACCATTTACCAAACCTTGATAGAAGAATCCTACTTGTTGATTTTCCAGAAATTCATGTTGTGGGCACTTTCGAAGCATATCTTTAAACCTTTCCCACGCTTCATAGAAACTTTCTGGAGGTAATTTCTTGAATTGAGTGATCAACCTCTTCATTTGAAGCATCTAAGCTGGTGGAAAATACTTGTTCAAGAATAATTGTGCAAGCTATTCCTATGTGTTGTACGTACCCGGAGTAATAGTAGAAAGCCAAGTTCGGGCACAATCTTTCAATAAGAATGAGAATAACCTCATCTTGATGCAATCTTCGCTCACCCCATTCATCTTCACGGTATTGGCTATCTCAATAAATTGAGCTAGGTGAGCATTAGGATCCTCATTTGGTCCTCTACCAAATTTCTTGACACTTATCATTTGAATTAAGCCCGCCTTAATCTCAAAATTGTTGGCATTGATTGTGCATCTTGTGGGATGACCCTTGGCATGAAGAAATCCCGGATCACCCTTTGATCGATTTGAGGTCCTTGTTGCACCGGAGGAGGAGGTGGTGGCACATAAGCTTGTTGAGGTGGGATATAAGCTTGTGAAAAGCCTTGTTGAAGTAAATCTTGTTGAATCATCCCTTGAAGTAAGCTTGATTGTTTGGAAACCCAAATTCAGAAAGGCTTGTTGAGGGTTGGCATTGAATTGTGCATCTTGTGCATAATCTTGCAAATGCACATTTTGCACACTGTCTCCACCACGTTCCCCATCAACAAGATTATCAACTTGATTGTCCTCCATTGAACTACTATTTTTGGATTTGTTCTCATTCCTCAAAAAGTGTGTTCAATTTCCAAATCAATAGGTTCAACTCGTTTCCCCCTTGATCTAGTTTGCATGCACCTTTAAAAACAAGAAGAGTTAGAACAAGAATTTTCTAAAGAAAAATAAAATTAAGCAATAAAAGTATCTCTAGTAAGATTATGCAAAATGCTCCTTTGTTAAACTACTAGTACCGTTGCCTCCCCGGCAACGGCGCTAGTTTCTTGATCGCAATTTTCCTTACGTATGAATAAAGCAAGAATACTCTATCATTGTGTAGAACGAAGTGACCACATAATAAATTATTGAACCCAAGGGAAGAACGCACTAGAATTTAAGCGATCTCGCGTTCATTGTAATTTTATAGAGATGAATCATAATTGGATTGTGATTAAACAAGTAATTAAAGATCTAAACAATTACCAACAATTAAGTAAGCAAATGAAGTTAAACAAAGATGATAGATGTTCTAAGTTAATTAAAAGTGAGACTAACAACACTAGAGATGTGGCAATTCTTGGATTAATGCATCAAATTTTACATGTATCATGGGCTAACAATTAAGAGCAATCACTAATTCCGCCTAAACTCTCTCTCGAGATGGATAGGATGTAGATCCTTACTAGGGTCCCTAAATGGGTCGTAGGATTGAGTCTCAAACAAACGATTGTAACTAGGTACTATATTTAATTTGAGTTGGTTCCCCTCACTGGATAAACTGACCTCTCGATCTAGCAAATCGAATGTTCTATCAAATGGTTCTAAATCTAAAAGGACATCTCTATCTTATTTTAGATTAATGCACATGAAATGTATGACAAAATGATTCAATTAATTATCCTAAACACATAATTTATTTCTCAATCTAATTACATGCTTAAAACAACAAACCGCACAAATCATCATAAACATCAAGATCTACAACATCAATGATAGAAAATAAATAATCAACACATAAATTTAAATGCATAAATCCCAAAATTATCTAACACCATTCATGTTGCTCATCTCACAAAGGAGATTAGCCTACTATAATCATAAAGAAAACAATATAGACCACTGTATCTTCACAAATCATAGTAAAACTATAAGTTTCAATACAAGAATTGGATGAAAACTCCATTGAAGTGTTTCAATGGTGATTCCCTTCCTTTCCTTGCAATCTCCTCTCTCCCTTGCCCCTTTTTCTCACTTGGATGGTAGTTTTGATGGAAGGATTATAGAAATATGGTATGGATGAAGATAATGGTGTAAAATGTCAAAAATGATGTGTGGTGTGTATGAGCAGCCAAAACCCTGCAAATTCTAATGGAAATATTGAAATTGGGGGGTATTTATACACCTTGGGATCTTCTAGAAGCACGCTGGTTTAATTTTAGAAAATTGCTAAACTCGACTCGAGTTCAGCAGCTCGACTCGAGTCGAGACAACACTTCTTGGAAGGTTGCGATGTTTGACGGAGCTCGACTCAAGTGAGTTGTTCAACACGTGTTCCTCACATGAGCTCAACTCGAGCTTCAGAGCTAGGGCACAGGGGATGTCGAGCAGGCGTCTCTAATGTATACATTCGACCATCGGAGGTCGACCTCAACAACTCGACTCAGGCTAGGCGCGCGGACTCGACCTGAGGTCGTGTCGAGTTTTGCATTCTTCTTCTCGTTTCTGCTCCCAACTCTGTTTTCACCTGTTTGTCATACATTTAAGCTCATTTTCACACATTTCTATAATAACACAAAACATCGCCAAAATATACACAAATACGGATATAATAATACAAAAATACACATAAAAGACACTAAAATTTAGATGAAAATAGCGACGATCAGTCCACAATATATATATATATATATATATATATATATATATATATATATATATATATATATATATATATATATATATATATGAGAACCTTAAGTCCTAACTTGCTTGTTGATCTCAAAATAACCATATATTATTGACCATTACTAAATACCTCATTTTCAAATACAACCCAACATTGTCAATGATTGTTCATGACTCTTGTTAATTGTCATTGCATATGAAACAATGTGGGGAATTGTCTTCTTTGGAATTTGAATAGCAATCTAATATTCGTGGGTGTTAGTGTAAGCCTTAGTATCAATACAATATCACCTACATTATTGCCAGACAACACTCTTGCTTGAAGGACACATTATCCCAAATTTTTTATCAACATCCTTATTTCATTGCACAGACCTTTGGAGCGATCGATATTGCGAAGAAGCATAACAGGGTGTGTCAACCTCTAGCTTAAACTCATGATTTGGGACTCCTTACTTCAGAGCACTTTAGTGATTTTAAGAATTCAGGTTTGTGGATGTCCGTAAGTATGTTGACATTAGCGTTGGACTTACATGCAGAATCTGAGCTCAACTACATTTTAAATGAATTTATTAAGTTATGCATGCGCAGTACGGACATATAAAGTATACATATACTCCTTAAGATATATATATATACACACTAGTGTGAAAGCTGCGTACTAAGCGGGATATTTAATTATTACACTTATTTTTTATAATTAAATAATTAATTTGTGTCATATAACGATTTAACATTAATTAGTGAGATTTTTTTAGTAGCTAGACAACTTCTTTTATCAATGTAAAGAATTACAACAAATTATAACTTTTAACTTTTGATAATGTGACATATAATTAAATCATGTGAAAAGATAATATATATGTACATATATTCTAGTTTTTTTAAAGAATCTTGACTTGTATTTTTATTTTTATTTTAATGTTATGTTATAACGTAATCTAATTGAAAATTATTTATTGCTCTTTTCGGCTCTCTAAATGAATGTGCAACCACATAGGGGTAATTTCGTCTCTTACTGTATATTTATGTAATTGATAGTATTTCCTTTTTTTTCATTGTATGTAAATTAAATTAAGATCAAAATATGTACCTTCTAGTAATAAATTCTTAATTTTATTGTTTGTTTAAAATAAATATCAAATATTTCATAATTAAATTAAGGCAAAGCCTTGTGTGAGACCGTCTCACGTAAGCCCTTACGTGAGACGGCCAGAAAGTGATAACTTTTATGAAGAAAAGTGATAATAAATTAATGAAAAGTGATAATGTTCTTTTATGAATAATTTATAGTATAAATAAAAAGTGATAACATTTTATTGCAAAAGTGATAATGATTTATAGCGAAAGTGATAACTATTTTAAAAAGTAAAAAATGGTCTCACGTGAGACGGTCTCACGCAAGACCTACCCTTAAATTAAAATAATCATTTTAAATTTAAATAAAAAAATCTCTGTTTATTCTTTATTTTTTTCTATACATGATCTGATTTGATTCTAATTAATCAATTTATATTGAAAATTTATTTATTAATTGCAATTATTGATACTAAAGTGAATAAATTATAATAAGTGTATAGAAAAAAGAAAGAAAGATATTCATAAATTATTTTTAAAAAGGAATATTATGTAAGAAAAATAATTGAAAGTATACATTATTTTAAAAACTCTGCAAAGACTTCTGTGAGACAGTCTCACGTAAGCCCCTTACGTGAGACAGACTGAATGTGATAATTTTTATAATGAAAAGTGATAATGCTATTTCATAAACAATTTATAGTATAAATAAAAAGTGATAACATTTTACAGCAAAAGTGAAAACTATTTTAAAAAGTGTAAAATGATCTCACGGGAGACGGTCTCATGTAAGACATACCCCAAAAACTCTACTATAACATTCTTAATATATATATATATATATATATATATATATATATATATATATATATATATATGATAAATTAGGTCAAACATTCTATAATTAACTAAAATAAAATTATTAAAATATGTTAAATAGTTGCTATATATATATTTTTTTTGAATATACATAATATTATAAAGGATGGGTATTGCGTGAGATCGTCTCACATGAAACCATTTTATACTTTTTAAAATAGTTATTATTTTTGCTATAAAAGTTATCACTTTCGCTATAAAATGTTATCACTTTTCATTTATATTATAAATTGTTCATGAAATAACATTATCACATTAATTTAGTATCGCTTTTTATTATAAAAGTTATCACTTTCAGACAGTCTCACGTAAGCCCTTACTTGAGACGGTTTAACATAATTCTTTACCTATTATAAATAATATTTAAGTGGAGTATTATTATGTACTAATGATAATGGTCATGTATTTCTTAATTAACTATATAATAGTTGTTATTTTTGAAAAAACTAATGTAAATTATATAAAATATAAATAAAATTAATTTATACTCCATGTAATATTCTTTTAGATATTCATAAATTCGTAATGAATTAATTTAAACTTAATTCTATTAGTTTCAAATAATAAAAGAATTAAAGAAAATAAATTCTATAATTCATATGTAATATTTGAATAACTAAGATATAAATAAATAAATATTAACTACTAAATTTATAAAATTAACAAATATTTGCAAAGTGGATTTTAATGTTATTGATATGAAATAATAATTGAACTTAAAGAACTTAATTTTTTGATTCTTTATGTGAATTAGTTTTTCAACATCATATTCTCTAGAGGTAAATCGATTCAAGAATTTTTGAATTGATCATCTTTTACTTGAAGAATATTTGAATTGATATTGTCGGGTGCCCAGCGGGTATAAGTATGTTTACGTCAGTGATGTTGTCCTAAGTGTAGCAACACTTTGTACAACACCGACTGTAATCAGAATAATAAACTTGAATACAAGATTGTAAGTTTGTACATCGGAAGACTTAACACACGGATTACTCAATCTTTCCACAAACTTATAATTAAGTTTGTGGCAGCCTCATGGCATAAATATCACTAACTTGAAAAAAGTGATTACAAAAACATATCCTAAAAGTAAACTACATAATTGTTCCTATAAATTTATTAAAAGTGTGTTGTGTATTTTGTGATCTCGGTTATTTTCAATAAGATTATTATCATACAATATATATAAATTTAGGTAAAAATTTGGGTGAGACCGCTCACATATCTCCTTATGTGAGATATATCATCCATTAACCCAACTAAATAACTTTAAAGTGCATTGTCTGGTTGTTATGAAATTAGAAAATTAAAAATTTAGTTATAGAGTAAAATTAATTGGACCTAAATAAATTTAAAGTCCTTGGTTGATATCAAATTAAAAAATTTTAAAATTAATTATGAAACAGAAATTAATTAGGCCTTACATATATATATTTTTCTACGTTGTTCTTATTTAATTTATATTTTTATTATTTAAAAATATAATAATTTAAAATTTATATTTAATTTAAATATTATAAATTTATAAAATATGATAATATATTTAAAAAATAATTACATTATTTTTAATAAAAAATAATGATAAAATAAAAGTGATAACTTTTTATCTGAATTATATTATAAATAATTCATATAATGTTAAAGACTTATGTGAGTCCGTCTTTCGAATGACTTCTACGAGAAGGATAAGAAGTGATAACCTTTATAAGAAAAGTGATAATGGTGGTGTGAACTATTTCATGAACAATTTATCCTATAAATGAAAAGCAATAATATTTTAATAAAAATCGATAACATCATTAATAAAGAGTGATAAATAATTACAAAAGTGAATTTTCAAACAGTTTATAAATTTATAAAACGTGATAATATTTTAATAAAAGTGATAATAAGGAAAAGTGATAACCGACCAATTGAACTATTTCATAAATAACTAGTAGGACAAGTAAAGAGTGATAACATTAATAAAAAGTGATATGTAATCAATAAAAAGTGATAACCGTACGCGTCCAATTGCCCAATTTTATGAACCATTCGTGATACAAATAAGAGAGACTCTCTTGTGAGACAGGTTTATGTGAGACAGATAGTGAGACGGGTCGATCAGTTGTTAAAGTATGCTTGCTATATATGTAAAGTATGTTAATTTGTAGTTAAAGTATGTTTGTAGTAAATCATGCTATAACACTTTAAAAACATACTTTAATTTATTATTTATCATACTTTAAAAAAACATACTTTAACAACAAATTAACATACTTTACCTATATAGCAAACATACTTTAACAACGGGTCGACTAGTCTCACAACCCGTCTTATGAAATTACCGTCTCACAAGACTTTGTCTTCAATGAAAATTTATAATAATTTTAATAAAAAAAGATATTTGATCTATAAAAAGTGATAATCAATCAAGTAAATTATTTTATGATCAATTCGTAAGAAGTGATAATATAGATTATAAATTTTTTAAAAATAAAAAATATAAATTTTTAATAATTAATAGAATAATTTATTGAAAAACACGAAAAATAAATGTTTCAATTGAAAATAACAATGACAATGCTTTATGAAAGCGCCTGCTTCTTTCACCCTAATAAATTTTTACTTTTAATCATAATTAATAAATATAACCAAATAGGGTTCTTTTTATTTAACTATTTTTAATCTAATTTAAAATATACTGTCTCACATATGGGAATCCGCCCAAGACATACCCAATAAATTAAAGGTCATTTGTTGCGTACATGGATCAAGTGTAACCCTTTATAAATTAAACACGTGTGATATTAATATTATGTTGTGTTATAATCAATATAATTATATAGACATCTCGCGCATGGTCACACACATAGGAGTATATGAGGTTTTATGTTGGGATGGTATTTATATTTATATTTATTTTTTTATATTATATGAATACTATAGTTTTTAGTTAAATCGACGTTATACGACCCTTATTTGTTATAACAAATAAATGTAAGTATAAAAAATTAACAATTCATGAATTTTCATTAATATTTATATTTCACAACGTAATCGTATGTTATAAACAATTTCAAATAATATGTCTCAATTAACTTATCCTTATGCTAATATTTATATTTTCAAATCTAATTAAGTGTTTTATTTTAATTTTTTATTGTTCAAATACATGCAAATTATAAACATATTAGTGTAATTTTAATCAACAAAATTGCAATAGTGGTCCCACCCGTCACAGTCATATTTGGTTTTGGACCCAATAATTTTGGTTCCAATCCTAAAGGTTTTTTTATTGTTTTCATAACCGGACCGGAGATCAAACCAGTAGTTCAAATGGTTCGAGGTTCAATCGGTCGGACCGATCGAACCGGCAGTTCAATCGAAAAAATGAAAATTATATATTTTTAATAATATTTTATTATTTTAAATATTATTTTACATTAACATACTCTATTTATTATATATATATAATAATAATCCTACAAATACAAAGTTTTTAATAAATACAGTAAAGAAACACAATACATTTGTAGTTATGGGGTACAATAATATATATATATATATATATATATATATATATATATATATATATATATATATATATATATTTAACGTAGCTTTAACATTGAGCAATGTATAAATTAGATTTTTTTAATGAAATATAATAGATCAATTAATATGCTATGAAGATTAATTAATTGACTTCATATTCAAATTCAAATTAATTAAAACGAATTAAATTGCCTAAATTGCTAATTAATTTGAGTAACTAATTAGTGCAATAAATCCATCAATCACATACTCTAAGGCCCTAAACACGAGACGTTGCCTTTCTCGAGCCCAACACTTCATTGTTCCAACTTCCAAGAGAGAGAAAGCACGAGTTCTCAGCCTTAAAAAAAATTTGTATAACCGGCGGTTACCAGTTCATCCGGTTCGTCTGATTTACCAGTTCAAACCGATTCTGACCGGTTTTGAGCAGTTCAACTCAAAAAATGGTTTTGGGGTCATTCCGAACTGGTTCCGACACTGGTTCCCAGTTCAATCGATTAAACCGATCGGTCCGGGATGATTCTGAAATCACTAGTTTTCCATACAATTTTGGTCCCACACATTTCTTTTTTTGCATTTTTTACCCCATGCCGTCAAAAACTAACGGCCCTCAATCTCGCGATACTCACGTAGACATTAGCATTATTGATCAAAATAAATTGGGAGTTTTCACTCCCGAATTCTTAACTCTACCCCAAATCTCCTATGCCCAAATTTCTAACCACGCTGCATACACATGTATGGATAAAATGATCTCTAAAGTCACTGGAAAAGTCATAATCATCAACGTCAGCACTATTATCCTTGATAAGATGGAAGTACTACAAGGCGCTGCCAAGTTTCTCGTCTAACTTTCCAACTCTCAGGACGTCGTTGCTAGAGATGGTACTATGTCTTAGCTGGCATTCCTAAAAGTAACGCCAACCTGATCAGCGCTACCCAGCTTGGGCTGAACAAGCTGGGCCTTGGCATCAACACCATCATCGTGATCGTCGATTACTTGACCACGACTCCCAAGATGGGAGCCCAGTAGATTAGAAAAGCACAAGGGGTATACGTGACAAGTTCGGTAGACGGGTTAACTCAAATGATGGCGTTCATGGTGATGATGGAAGGAGGGGAATTTGGGAATAATCTCGACTTCTTTGAAGTGTACAAGATCTGAAGCACCATGTCACGGTTGTCCGTCATGGGAGGGACCGAAAAGTTCATGAACGCGTGCGAGTGCGGTTCATAGAGGTTCGATCACTGATTTCGGCGAGTCATAGCATTGCTGATGCTGTTGAGATGCTGTTTAGGATCACTGTTCATCTTACTTACTGATCATTGGATGCGTGTGCATGTTGTGGAAACACACAAAATTAATTAGTTCTTGATTAATGGTTGTCTGTATTGATATTGGGATGTTGATCAACTTTGATTTCTAATTTGTTTCAAACACACAAAATGACATCATTTGTACCAAGAACACATCAATTTTTAATTTATTACTTCCGGTGTGTTTGAAAATTTGGGCAGAGAAGATTTGAGGGAAAAATTAGGGTTGGGAATTTGGGAGTGAAAACTCCTATTTATTTTGATAAGTAACAATGCTAATTTCCATATGAGTACCACACGATTGAGGGCCTTTAGTTTTTTATGGCATGGGGTAAAAAATACAAAAAAAGAAACGTGTGGGACCAAAATTGTCTGAAAAAAATCTTTAGAACTGAAACCAAAACTATTGAGTCAAAACCAAATGGGACTATGACGGGTGATGAGATTGAAAATAAGCGTGTTTTAGTGTCCAATTTAACACCTTTTTTATGGGAATTATTGTCATATATTAGCACAAGTATCTTATATTTAATATATTTGAGAAAAATGTATACTTGAGGTGTTTTATTATATTTTAGGTGGAAAAAAGATCAAAAGAGTAAAGTTGGAGAAAAGGTGCAACTTGTGTATGAATGCTGAAAAACGCACGTCAAACTTGTGTAATTTTTTTGTGTTCATGTGTAGCTCTAACCTAGAAGTGTGATACATGATTGGAAAGTCATATAAGAGAGGTCGCGTAAAGAACACCTCAATCGAAATCCAAACGAGAAGGTTATGATAAAAATAGTGACATCGCGCAAGCTGTGCCGAACAGAATGGTTGTGCCACTTTCCATGGCTTGTTACACCTTCAAATGTTAGAGATTTTGGGATTTCTTTTATGGATAAAAATCCAAGGAAAAGAAGATCGCGTGAGCATAAGAATCACTCAAATCGGAGTTCGGATGTGGAAGTTATGAGCGAAACTGTGAGGCTGCGCATGCAGTTCGACTGTAGTTCGACCAGAACCACTTTGGTCGAATCGGGATGCGGAGATCTATTTTCAATGGAATTTTTAATCCCTGTGTATGTATTTTCGTATTTTCCAAGAAAAAGCCCATCCATGGTCCATAAAGAAAGTTTACAAGTATAAATGGGGATGTAGATCACATCATTATTCATTGGGAAAACACAACACAATCATCCTACACCCCACAAGGGGGGATCACCCCCCGACAATCATCCACATCCTTTCCTCCATCCATCCATCACTGTGAAGGATCATCTGTGGAATCAAGAGGAGAACCAAGAGGAGTATTCAAGATGGAGATGGACTCAACGACTCCCGCATCTAGTGTTTATTTGTTTTCTAATTTATCTTGTATTTTCCAGACATATGGGTAAGATCTATCCAACCTCCATGATTGTTCTTCGCAACATCATGGGCTAGAACCGTTTTGGTAGATCTAGGGTTTCAAAGGTTTTTATGAATTAATTAAACTCTCTTGTGTGTCCTCCGTATAACACTACTTGTGGATTGATTTTATGTATGATTTTGCTTTCTTAATCCATATTCACAGTCGTTTTGTGCATCTTTAATTGGTATATAGAGTCTGAATATATATCTTGATTGTAGATTGAGTGCGTTCACCGCTGAACAGAATTCCATGTTATGATTCTAAGTGAGAAGACTCCGAAACTTCATTAGAACTATCATATATGAATGTTTATTAATTGAATTGAATTTGGGTTAGTAAGCAGGATAAAGAGGGTAATTTTATAGTACCTATAAAGGAAGATCATATCGGGTTAGATTCCAGATGTGGAAAATAATTGATACTGATAGTACCTAGAAAGGGGAGTGAAATTATGCCTCTTGCTCCGAGGTTATTCACACGTGTGATGGGTGTTTTCTCAACACACAATTTTAATCCCCAAGTATGAAGGATATCAATTGTAGTTTCAAAGATGACCAAGTTAAATATTGAATCCACGGGACGGATAAATATTACTTTAGTTATTTTCTAGCAATTATGACTACGTTGAGAATTATAATTGTTGGTTTGAAAACTAAGTAACAATTAAAATAGCAAATATATAACAAGAACAAGAGAAGAGTAGTTGTGATCAAATAAGATGATAGGTAGTTCGTCAGGCCATCCAGTTTCATTCGTTAATTCATACTTTCGTGTGCCGATGTCCGACTCTGCCTTGTGATTTATGGACGCATCGCTAGACCATACAAGTCTATTCTATAGACATAAATAGATAAGCTCTTGACACGAGTGAGTATCCTCAGAGCAAGACGTATACTTTACCTCCCTTTCTAGGTACTATCATAATCAATTATTTCCCGTGCACTTACTACTCTAACCCGATTTGATCTCCCTTTTTAGGTACTGTAAATTTATACTCTTAATCCTACTTGTTAACTCGAATTCAATTCAATTAACAAACATTCATATAAGACGGTTCTAATAAATCCTCGGAATTCCTTCACTTAGAATTATAACAATAAACCCTGCTCATTAGTGAACGCACTCAATCAATAACCATGTTATGCATTCAGACTCTACACAACGATTATTAATACACAAAACAACTATGAGTATGGATTAAAAATGCACAATCTTATATAAACTAAACCACAAGTAGTGTTGTACGGAGTATACACACGAAATACAAATCAACTCATGAAACCTTCATAACCCTAGAACTACGGAAGTGGCTCTAGCCCATGATTGATCTAGGAACAATCATGGTTAGATGGACCAATCTTACTTTAATCTCCAGCTGAACCTCTGTCACAGCTCTCCTGATCTCCTCTTACGCGTCACGATCTTACGCTCTCTTGTATTGTGTTGTTCGTGATTATTTGACGATATATGATGATGTCTTTCTTGACTGCATGAGCCTTCTTTTATACTTGTAATCACGTCTCTAGGGCTTGGAATGGGCTTTTAAAGTGATCCCACGCGTTTTGGCCTCGAAAATCCAGATAAGGTAAGTTCTCGCACGACGGTTCGACCTCAGCAAATAGGTCGAACCACTGGCCGCAGGTGGAACCACAAGTCGAACCCACCTACTGGAAGTATTTTTCACTTGGTTCGACCTCTTATACAGGTCGAACCCTTCGGGTCTTGGTCGAACCACAGGTCGAACCCCAACACTGGACAATTTCTGCTCCTGGTTCGACCAACTATCAGGTCAAACCCCAATGTCGTGGTCGAATCACACTTCTCGCGAACTGGTTCGACCATGGTTCGACCTGATAGACAGGTCGAACCATTTGAGTCGTGGTCGAACCCTCCTTCTGCACACTTTGCAATGCTGGTTCGACTTGTAGGAGAGGTCGAACCCTCCTCCAACAGGTCGAACCCATCTCTCTCCTTGGCGGTTCATGTGGTCTCGACTTTATCTCTTCGATTCTTGGCACTTCCACTCCGATTTTGCTATGAAAACCACTCAAATAGCTCCACTAACACCTGATTCATTCTAATTCACAATATATATAGGTTTTCCACCTATTTCCACCTCAAAACTCTCCAAACTAGCACAAAACATGATGTCAAACTTGTGAATTTACACACTCATCAAACCCCCAAACTTACATGTTGCTCGTCCCGAGACAACCAAATCAAACCACAGGAGTCTTGTATAATTCACCAAGATCAAGTACAACACATATCACACATGCAACTTCATTAAATCAAACAAGTATTAATTGCTTCATATATATGACTCATGCAAAACTAATCCAATCACACATCATTTGGAGTACTAAGTAATCTAGCTCACAAGATAAGTATTTATTCTCTTTCACTCAAGTGCGTGAGGCACTATATAGGTTAATATAAACACTCATATCAATCCATATTCACGCGTAACCATAAGCTTGGCAAAGGTCTCAAAACTCAACCTACAATCAACTCTTCACTAGGATCACAAAGGACTTGTTTTTGGGTTGTAATGTTGGCTCTTTGGAAAAGGTAGGAAAATTTAGGTAAAGTGACTTAAGACACTAGTAGAGAGTTACCTTGGAGGTTCTTGATTTCTTCTTCTTGCTGCAATCTCTCCTCCAACTTCTCCTCTTCTTCTCATGAATTTTCCTTCTTTTCCGTGCATCAACATCATCTCTTTAGATAATTCGAGTATAGGTTTTAGGCAATACCCTTGATGAGTGATATTTTCACCTAGATTTTAGTGTCTTTTTATATGTGTTTTCGTATTATTTTACCCGTATTTTATGTACTATTTGGTTGTGTTTTGTGTTTTTATGGAAATGTGTGTGAATGACCTTAAACCTATAATTTTCACTTTTTATTGGATGCTAGATATGATAAGGAAGATGTAGGAAAAAGCGGATCTCAATTTGGAGTTGAAACGAGGGAGAACGAGCCAAAACAGTGAAGGAAACAGGGCAGCAGCAACACGACTGGCCGTGTCGGGAGCACGAGTCGTGTCGCAGCACACGACTCGTGTTGCTAACACGGGCCTATCCAGAATGGCCGTGCGGCGACATCTATTTATCCAACACGACCACCACTTGGTCGTGTTGCGGAGCTCGACTCGTGTTGCAGCACACGACCCGTGTAGCCAACACGGGCCTGTAAGCGATGGTCGTGCGGGAGCATCAGTTCACACAACACGGGCACCTTATGGCCGTGTTGCGCCACACGACTCGTGTCGTGTCAGGGATCAGAAAAATTCAGAATCCTTCTAGAAGCTTGTCAAGGAGTATAAATACCCCTCCATTCAGATTTTATGAAAAAAATCCGATTTCCACCACTTCCACACACACCTCACACACCATTTCTTCCATTTTCCACCATCATCTTCATCCATTCTTCATCCACCCATCTACACTTGATCCCCTCCATCAAATTCACCATCCAAGTGATCAAGGAAGCAAGGGAGAGTGAGATCACAAGAAGAAGAAGGAGATCTCCATTGAAGCACTTCAAAGGGGGGAATCTAATTCTAATTTTTGTGCATTTCTTTATAGATTGATCATGTTTGTAAGGATCTTAATGTCTATGTTAATTTTCTTATGGATATGAGAGGCTAATCTCCTTTGTGAGATTAGCTCCATGATTGGTGTTGGATAATTTAGTTTTTTTTTATGCAAATTGATTTTAATCTTGAATGGGCTTTGTGTTATTTCTATCATTGATTGTTGATTGCTTGATGTATATGATGATTTGTGTGATTAATTGTCATGGGCATGTGATTAGATTGAGAAATCAATTATGTGTTTAGGATAGTTCATTGAATCATTTCATCATACACTTCATGTGCATTAATTTAGAATGAGATAGAGATATCCTTCTAGATTTAGAACCCTTTGATAGAACATTTGATTAGCTTAATCGAGAGGTTGGTTGATTAAATGAGGAGACCCAAACAATTAGTGAATTCATAGTACCTTAAAAGGGAATATTGCTTATGATTTAGTACCTAATTAGGGAACTCATAGAGTAATTAGTACCTAGTGGGAGGTGTTTGCTATTGTCTCGATCCTATGTGCGTTTGGAAGCCTTGTTGAGGGCCTACATCCTATCCATCTCGAGAGAGAGTTTAGGTGGAATTAGTGATCGCTTCTATACCTTGTCCATGAGAGATTAGAATTAATTGGATGATTACTTAATTATCTATGCCATGATTGTTGTTAATCTCATCCTTGCATCATTTGGAACCATCTTATCTTTGCATTCATTTTATCCTTATTTCTTGCTTTAGCATAACTGCATTCATTTGCTCCTATCCGCTCCTTTCCGTCGTCCTTATAAAATCACGATAAACTTGAGATCGCTTAAACTCTAGTACCTTCCTCCATGTGGTTCGATAATTTCTTTAATTGGTCATGCCCACTATATTATGGCTAATCAAATGGCGCCGTTGCCGGGGAGGTAACGGTCGCTAGTAGTTTGACGAAGGATTGTTTAGAGTGGTCTTAATAAGGACATTTTTTTTTTTTGCATCTTATATTTGCTTTGGAAAATTTTGTTCTAATTTTTCTTTCTTTTATAGGTGCATACCTTGAGAAGGAAGAAGAAGGAGAGCAACCCCAAAAATATGAGCTACATGGATACTCTTTCAGATATGGTGAATAGAAGTGTTCATTCCGCTATGAACACACAAGAAAATTTTCAAGGATTTCAAATGCCAAATTGGGAGCCTAATTTGCAACCGGATTACGGAGTACAAGATATGCAATTCCAACAACAAGGTTATGAGAATTTTGGAGTTCCTCATCAAATGCATCATCAAGTATACCCTCAAGGTGTGGAAGATGGTTTTCAAGGAAATTTTTCTAGAAATCAAGATGGAAATCAACCACAACTATGGGGAGATTTTCAAGACTCCAACACCTCTTATTCCGCCCAACTTGACTATAGAGAGAAGCTTAGAGATGAGTTGATCGAAAAGATTATGGAGCGTATGGAGAAGGATAGTAAGTCTAATCAAGCGTGGATTGATAGAATCGGAAACTTGTGTGAAAGGATGATGAATACAATGGTAGCATTCAATGTTAAGTTGGATTCATTGGAGCACCAAGTAAGTCAAATAGTGTCCACCGTGGAGAAACTTCAAGAAGAGAACAACAAGCCTTCTACCTCCGGAACTAAAAGTGAATGCATGGTCATTAAGGATCGGAACAAGACTAGTTTGGGGGTTGATGAGGTTATAAAGGAAAGAAGAGAAAGGATGCCTAAGTGGGTGAAAGCTAAAGAGTTGAAAGAAGAGTTGAAGGGGGAATTCGATAGATTTGTCGAGTCTCTTGAAGAGATGGTAGAGAAAGTCAAGATTCAAAATCAAAAAGAGATTCATGCCATTATGGAAGAAAGGAAACCTCCGGAAACTAAGATCATGGATTCTACTCCCCACAAGCCAAAACCTTCTCATTCTATTGAAATTTCAAATTCTCTTAAGAACTTCCATGATTTCATTGATAAAAATTTATTTGGTGATTGTAGGAAAAAGGTTGCAAGAGGGCACCAACACTTGTCAATGCCCAAATTCTTACCGGGGGATGTGGTTGAAGTTCAAAATTCACATAGAGCTCCATGGAAGAAGTGGAACAAGTGGAAAGGGCCATTTCTTGTGAAGAACGCCTTCGGAGAACAATTGCTTGAGCTATTTAACAAGAAGGGAACCGTTCTAGTGGTTGAACGGGAGAGCACAAGGCACTACTTCAAGAAGAAACCTATGATAGTGCCTAAGGACTATTCAAGACCACCATGAGCTAAAGACTATCGTCCGGCTTGAAGCACGTTAAACTTAGCGCTCGATGGGAAGCAACCCATCATTATCTTTATTGCTTTATTTAATGCTTTCAATAAGGATTGTGGATTTGTTATTTCTTGCATTTTTGGCATGTAGGTTGATTGTGCTTGTGAGGAATACGCGTATTGAAGACACGAAGAGTGCTTGATTTGAAATGTGATAGTAAGTCACACAACTTTTTGCAAACTTACCTCGAAACTCTTGTTTCAATTTAAGTTTGGGGGGATATGGCATGGTGTGACATACCTTGTTTTGAAGCCATATACTTTTCGTATTTTTGGGCTAATTTTGAATTTTTCTCATGAGCATTGGTTTGATTTTGGTATGATTGGTCGTGTTGAAGTGCATGATAGTCCATATTTTTAATGAAATTGTTGAGCTAATGGTTTTGTTGAGCATGTATGAAGGGTATTGGAAGCACGAATTGAGCTCAGAGCTAACAACTTCCACTATCAAATGCTTATTGAGGGAGTTCATTCTACGCCCTACCACTTTTACGTGCTTAGCATAATTTGATTTGATTTGTATTGATGTGATTAGCATGCTACTTAATTTGTTATGTTTTGGGATGTTTGCTTTTCGTAAGTTAGGATTTCCTTTTCAATAAAGGTTGGGATGATTGTGAGCTTAATTGATTATGGATGTTATGAATGTATACTTCATTGTTTTATGATGGTGATTTTTATTCTTGCATGTTATGTATTTTTGGTTATTTCTTGTTTGTTGAGTCTTTATTTTATGTTTCGTGTGCATTTTTATTCTTGTTTAGGGAGTGTTTGATGGATTGTTTTTGGAATGTCGTGAGTCATTTTTGAATATGAGTGATGATATGTTGTGGTAATAAGTGATGACAAGTTATGATTAAGAATATCTACACTTTCGAATTGTGACATGTTTTATTTAACTTGTTCAATTTTGAGATGAATGTGGTGTAATAAGTTTCTTAAGGTCCAATGCATAAGCTTGTGAGTATTTGAACCTCAACCGTGCATACATGGTATTTTCTTCATGAGTGGATTGGTTGTGTTTGATAAGCTAGAACTTGCTCAAGGACTATAGGAACGAGCCCGATTTGTGGAGATTAGTGACATGATCTAAGGCCATCCTTGTTATTATAGTCATTAAAAGAAGCTAAAAATCTAAGAAAAGTTGATGATTAGTGCTTGTGATTACCAAAGTTGAGAAAGGAAGAAAGAAAAGTGGAGAAGTTGAGGAAGTTGATCATCTCTTCGATTACTTACATTTGTTAGTCACTATTATCCATACTCTTCCTACCCTACCAAAGAGCCTATCATTACATCCTTAATAAAAGACCTTTTTGATCACTAATGAAAACTTTGGTGGTTTGTGAATGTAGTCCACGAGCAAGCTTATAGCGAGTCGAGCCAATCGATTGATGAGTGTTGATTTACCTACTTTAAAGAGTGTTGAGTGAAATTTATAACCTATGTGAGGCTTGGACTAAAAGGGACTATATTACACTTTTATTCTCTTTAGATTGAACTTGTTAATTTTTCATGTTATGAGTTTAATGTTGTAGGATGCCTTAGCATAATTTGTAATTCTTGTTGCTAATGATGTGTTGTTACTTATGTTCGTTTAGTCTTTTCCTAGGTGAAAATCACTCTCCTTGGTTTATCATTTTCGTTGTGCGGGGACGCACAACACTTTAAGTTTGGGGGTGTGATGAGTGATATTTTCACCTAGATTTTAGTGTCTTTTTATATGTGTTTTCGTATTATTTTACCCGTATTTTATGTACTATTTGGTTGTGTTTTGTGTTTTTATGGAAATGTGTGTGAATGACCTTAAACCTATAATTTTCACTTTTTATTGGATGCTAGATATGATAAGGAAGATGTAGGAAAAAGCGGATCTCAATTTGGAGTTGAAACGAGGGAGAACGAGCCAAAACAGTGAAGGAAACAGGGCAGCAGCAACACGACTGGCCGTGTCGGGAGCACGAGTCGTGTCGCAGCACACGACTCGTGTTGCTAACACGGGCCTGTCCAGAATGGCCGTGCGGCGACATCTATTTATCCAACACGACCACCACTTGGTCGTGTTGCGGAGCTCGACTCGTGTTGCAGCACACGACCCGTGTAGCCAACACGGGCCTGTAAGCGATGGTCGTGCGGGAGCATCAGTTCACGCAACACGGGCACCTTATGGCCGTGTTGCGCCACACGACTCGTGTCGTGTCAGGGATCAGAAAAATTCAGAATCCTTCTAGAAGCTTGTCAAGGAGTATAAATACCCCTCCATTCAGATTTTATGAAAAAAATCCGATTTCCACCACTTCCACACACACCTCACACACCATTTCTTCCATTTTCCACCATCATCTTCATCCATTCTTCATCCACCCATCTACACTTGATCCCCTCCATCAAATTCACCATCCAAGTGATCAAGGAAGCAAGGGAGAGTGAGATCACAAGAAGAAGAAGGAGATCTCCATTGAAGCACTTCAAAGGGGGAATCTAATTCTAATTTTTGTGCATTTCTTTATAGATTGATCATGTTTTGTAAGGATCTTAATGTCTATGTTAATTTTCTTATGGATATGAGAGGCTAATCTCCTTTGTGAGATTAGCTCCATGATTGGTGTTGGATAATTTAGTTTTTTTTTATGCAAATTGATTTTAATCTTGAATGGGCTTTATGTTATTTCTATCATTGATTGTTGATTGCTTGATGTATATGATGATTTGTGTGATTAATTGTCATGGGCATGTGATTAGATTGAGAAATCAATTATGTGTTTAGGATAGTTCATTGAATCATTTCATCATACACTTCATGTGCATTAATTTAGAATGAGATAGAGATATCCTTCTAGATTTAGAACCCTTTGATAGAACATTTGATTAGCTTAATCGAGAGGTTGGTTGATTAAATGAGGAGACCCAAACAATTAGTGAATTCATAGTACCTTAAAAGGGAATATTGCTTATGATTTAGTACCTAATTAGGGAACTCATAGAGTAATTAGTACCTAGTGGGAGGTGTTTGCTATTGTCTCGATCCTATGTGCGTTTGGGGGCCTTGTTGAGGGCCTACATCCTATCCATCTCGAGAGAGAGTTTAGGTGGAATTAGTGATCGCTTCTATACATTGTCCATGAGAGATTAGAATTAATTGCATGATTACTTAATTATCTATGCCATGATTGTTGTTAATCTCATCCTTGCATCATTTGGAACCATCTTATCTTTGCATTCATTTTATCCTTATTTCTTGCTTTAGCATAACTGCATTCATTTGCTCCTATCCGCTCCTTTCCGTCGTCCTTATAAAATCACGATAAACTTGAGATCGCTTAAACTCTAGTACCTTCCTCCCTGTGGTTCGATAATTTCTTTAATTGGTCATGCCCACTATATTATGGCTAATCAACCCTTCTTCTCATGTATATGCCATCAGCTGCTAAGCTTCATGCACCATGTATAAAAACAATCGTGGTACCAGTTTTGGGCACTACCCCTAAACAAGATTTAACCATGTTCTTTTCATCCAACCATATTCTATCTTCCTTTTTCTTCTTGCAACACTTACTCACCTCAACTCTCTCTACTAATGAATAGGTTAATCAAGGCTCACGTAAAGGTTTATAAGGTTATTTATTTCGGCTACCAAAGAAAAAGCTTTTAACGGCTCAACGGGGCATCCAAAGGTTAATAAGATCATTAGGAAGGATAAAATTTAGCTAAGTAACTTAATCACAAAATAATGGCCTAAGATCATGTCATAGTAATTTATTAATCATAATTTTCACACAAGACTCCAAGCCAAGTTTTAGAATACGTTCATATGAATGATCCTCTCAAGAATAAAATAATCATGATCAAGCATGATTATCAAGGCTCAAATCCTCACATAGGTAAATAGAATCCTAAGTACTCCTCATAGCACATAACTAAGATCAATTCCACAAGAATTCAATATACTTATCAAATTATGCATGCTTTTCATCAATAGAAATTAACACATGAACATATGAATGCACAAAATCAATAAGCTCATACCCAATCAATCATACAAGATATCACTTATACATTCCACTCACGCATGAATCACAACCCAACCTGTAAAGATAAAAAGAAGAATGGAGACAAGATGAATCGGAGGAAACCAAAGAAAACCTGAAAAACTACTCCTCCGGAGCATCATCATCCTCATCAACATCATCCTCATCATCAAGTCTCCACTCTACAATCTGATGCAGATCACTGATGTGTCTATCCAAGTAATCAACTCGATCACCCAACTTACCAACTTTCTCATTCAAGGCAGTGTACCTCTCATTCAGCGTAGCATAGTTGGTGTTGGCGAGCACGAGCTACCGGTTCGTCTCCTGCAGGCTAGCAACGATCGCGACTAGCTGCTCATGAATAAGGCGGAGCTGCTCCCGTGTATCATTTGGGACAGCCCGCTGCTGCTGCGGTGCTGGCTCGTGTAGAGGTGCGTCGTGCTGCACTTGCATCTCCTCATTCTGCTGCTCCTCCTCTAGATGCTACTCTTCAGGCTGCTGTGGTGGACGGAACTCTCCTTGATCAACAATCTACTGTAACTCTGCCATCCTACCATCCGCACACATCTGCGATACAGTCCTCCAATCACCACCCGACTTCACTGTCAGGGATAAGGCGTTGTGTCCTAGAGAATCCATCAACTTGTTCCTCGCCACTCGAATGGTTGTCAAATTGCTCACATCAAAAGGGAACATGAAATCGAAGGGCTTGAGTCCACTCGTGAAGAACCAATCTCCATTTCTGAAATGGGCAAATCCTCCCTTCATGAATGTAAATATCGCCAAATCGGGCTCTCCTCTAACTGGTGTGATGCCTGTGTAATCCAAGTTATAATGCTAAGCCACGATCGTCAGTAACCCTCCAATATTCACCTTTTGAAACCCAATGGTCCTGAATCGATGTAGCTGTGCAATGAAATAAGCTCCAACATTAAACTTCACCCCATTTAGCATACACCACAAGGCGTAAAGCTCTCCTCTAGACACAACACTCCCCTCTGAGTGGGCGAACAATGTGTTGCTCAAAACACGATCCATGTACCTCAAAACTGGATTCTTTATTGAGGAAGCACGAGCCTGTTTGATCTTATAATCTCTAATCTCCCCTGTGATCTCCCTCCAAAACCTATTAGCGTTGAACACAGCATTCTCCAAATGAGGGATCCCCAAAGACGTCTCAAACAGCTCATTAAAATCCTCAGACGTCCATCTCCTTCTCGCTCCACCTAGCTGAAACGTACACTGATACGGGTACCCAAGCGGGTCCTTCACCATCTCAAATGAGCAAACTACTTCTGTTGTAACATGGAAGTACGTCGGCCTCTTTAATTCCATAAACCTCCGGATACCCACTCGATCGAACATCCATAAGATTTCATCCCCGATTCTCATTGTCCTCATCGCCTTATTATCTTGGTATCGAGTGCGAGCTATCTTGTCTAAGACTTCTTCCCACTTTTCTTTGATCTCATCCCAATCTTGCATTTGAATCTTGAAGTTTTTGGGTAAACGATCTTGTAGCCTCAGCTTCTTTGTCACCGTATCAACATTCGAAGGCCTGTCATGCCTCTTCTTCGATCTTGCTTCCTCTGCCTTACCTTTACCTTTACTTGATCCTTGTCCCTTTCCTAAAAACAAATACTTCAATACAACCAACAAGACAAGAACACAAGTATTTGACTAGCATATCCTATACTCTACTCAAGACTTCAAGCATCCATGCTTAATCAACTCCAACTATCATCTGAACACCACTTGCTTATTTAACATGCTCAAAACATCTTCAATCACACTCTCTTTAATCTTCAAATCATAAACAACAAGCATGCATCAACCAATTCAAGCCATTCAACAAGAATTTCAACAACTGAACTTCATGAACAACTCCAATCAACAATTCAAACCTAATTAACATGCGCATTCTTCTAGATGCATTATATCCTTGATCAATCCATAATAAAACTCAAGTTGTATCCATAATCAAGCAATCTCAAACCAATAAACATGAATTCATATGAATCGATTCAACAATATCCATTATCACCATGAAATTCAACCAAGATCAACATCAATCAACTTACCCATGACACATTTCTTGCAATAAACTTGAATCCTAGGGTAATTGAGTTGAAAAAAACGTACCTTTAGTCTTGCCCATGGTTAACAATCAAAAATTGGCACACAACACTCAAAACGCGCGACTGAAGCCCTAATTCGCGATGAAAATCGCCCAAATCCACGCCCAATTCAAGAATCAAGAGTGTAGTGTTTTGTAATCGATGCTAAATCAAGTGTAATTGAAGAATTTGTGCAAAGGTGTAGAGGTTTGGAGAGGGTTCGAGGTTCGGTGAAATTAAAAAGTGATCGAACCTTTCTGAAAAATTAAACTTAAATCGCGTACCTGACTTGGTTCGACCTCGGGTTCGACCTGCGGAACAGGTCGAACCACGAATGACGAGGTCGAACCTACCTTCTGGACAACTACTCCTCTTGGTTCGACCTGGGTTCGACCTTCTGAACAGGTCGAACCATTCTTGTTTTGGTTAAACTTATCACCTGAAAAATAAAGTGCTCTGAACGGACCGGTTTGACCTTGGGTTCGACCTTCTGAACAGGTCGAACCATAACGGCTTAGGTCGAACCACCCTACTGTAAGTTTTAGGTCACCGAGTTCGACCTTGGTTTGACCTGTTAGACAGGTCGAACCATCAATGATGAGGTCGAACCACCTCACTGGATGATTTTTTACACCAGTTCAACTTCCTCTGCTCGGTTAGAACTCCTGGCACTGGTCGAACCTACCGTGGCTTTGGTCGAACCACCCTTCTAAGCTTCAAAACTGAGTGTTCTTCAATCCCTACACACTTCAAACTTCAATACGAATCATTAGGTACCAACTAGAGCACAACTTCATCAAAAATTGTTCCACAAAATATTATTCATGAGTAACTCCATAAAAGAAAAAACAACCAAAACCCTCTAAACATTAGGCAAGTTGTAAAAAATCGTCACATCAAAATCGATTAAAATTTTAAATATGGTGCAAAAACCAACTCCCCTAACAAACATCACAAAGAAAAGATTATACTATCGGTGCTTATTGAGGTAAGTACATCACACCCCCCCAAACTTAGTAGAAACGATAGTCGAAACTAAGTTTGCAAAGAGATGTAATTGCCGATAAGTAAGCACTTCAAATATAAAAATTTCTTACACACACGAATGAAATAAAACAATACAATAGGAGGGAAAGCCCCCTACAGGTGCTCATGTTTAACGTCGGAGAGTCACAACGGTACCAACTTAGATCAAGGTATCCACAAAGATGACACAAACATCATCCGGTGACATATAATGCTTCAAGCAATGTCCATTCGCCGCAAAAATATCTCCATCCTTGTCAATGAGCTCAAAACTCTCCCCTCCTAAGGCTCGATGAATCATGAATGGTCCCGTCCACTTCGACTTCAACTTGCCAGCAAAAAGCTTTAAACAAGAGTTAAAGAGTAATACCTCGTCTCCTTGCTTGAACTCCTTGTACGAGATCTTCGAATCATGCCACCTCTTAATCCTTTCCTTGTAGATCTCTGTATTCTTGTACGCACGAATCCGAAACTCATCCAAAAGATGGATGTGAGTAATCCTCAACTCCCTCACATCCTTGAGTGTCAAGTTCAAGCTTCGCGAAGCCCAAAACGCTTTATGTTGAATCTCTACAGGTAAGTGGCACGGCTTCCCATAGATAATTTGATATGGTGACATATCTAACACCATCTTGTCGCGGTCCGGAACCCCCACACGATATCATCGAGCTTCAAAGCCCAATCCTTTCTATTGGTTCTGACCACTTTCTCCAAAATCTATTTGACTTGACGGTTAGAGACCTCCGCTTGCCCATTCGCTTGAGGATGATAGGGTATAGTAACCCTATGCTTAACACCATACCCTTTAAGCATCTTCTCTAGAAATTTATTGACGAAGTGCGTACCTCCATCACTAACAAGTGCTCTAGAGACTCCAAAGCGGGCAAAGACATGCTTCTTCAAGAAAGATATAATAGTTTTCGAATCATTCAAGTGAGTAGGAATCGCTTCCACCCACTTAGAAACATAATCCACTGCAAGTAGAATATAGAGAAATCTATTAGATGGGGGAAAAGGCCACATAAAATTGATACCCCACACATCAAAAATCTCGACCACTATGCTCGGCTGAAGCGGCATCTCGTCTCTCCTACCGATGTTCCCCATGCGTTGACATCTATCGCAAGACGCCACATAGGTCTCACAGTCCTTGAATAACGTAGGCCAATAAAGAGCAGACTGAAGTACCTTGGCTGCTGTCTTTTGAGCGCCGAAGTGCCCCCCGTTAGGTTGTGCATGGCAAAATTCGAGAACACTCTCCATCTCCATCTCGGGCACACACCTACGGATGATAGAATCCGTGCAAATCTTGTACACAAATGGATCATACCATATGAAAGTCTCAACATCTCTCTTGAATTTAGCAAGTTGATATCGGTTGAGATCCCTTGGAATTTCTCCCACAGCAATATAATTCACATAATTCTCATACCATGGATCAACTTCCTGCGCAGCAACCACGCACGCTCGCTCAGCCCCTTCAATAAAAACGGCCTTGATCTTTTCATCCGGGAACATTTTCTCAATATACTCGAAAGAATTATCACAATGTTCCTTAGTCTCCAACCTCGAAAGGTGATCCGCCAACACATTATCAGAACCTTTCTTATACCGGATCTCCATGTCAAACTCTTGGAGTAGAAGAATCCACCTTATGATCCTAGGTTTCGTCTCCTTCTTCTCCATCAAGTACCGAATCGCTGAATGATCCGTGTACACAATAGTCTTCATGCCAACCAAATACTGACGAAACTTATCGAATGCGTACACAACAGCAAAAAACTACTTTTCAGTCACCGTGTAATTCTTTTGTGCTGCATCAAAGTCTTACTCGCGTAATAAATGGCACAGAACTTCTTTTCCTTCAGCTGCCCAAGCACCACTCCAAGTGCTACATAACTTGCATCACACATTAGTACAAACGGTTGAGTCCAATCCGGTGTGATCAAGATAGGTGCAGTGATAAGCGTCTCCTTCAAAACTTGAAAAGCTGTTATACATTCTTCATCAAACACAAAAGGAACATCATTTTCAAGTAAGTGAGATAAGGGCTTGGAGTATTTTGAGAAGTCTTTTATGAATCTCCTGTAAAAACTGGCGTGTCCAAGGAAGGACCGCACTCCTCTTTCATTGGTCGGTGGTGGAAGCTTCTCAATTGCCACCACTTTAGCACGATCGACCTGCAATCCTTTGGCTGAAACATGATGCCCAAGAACAATCCCATCCTTCACCATAAAGTGGCACTTCTCCCAATTCAAGACAAGATTAGTCACTTGACATCTTGGAGGAGGGTTCGACCTCTCTAGTAGAGTGGTGAGTATTCCCGCCTGTCACGCGGGTGACCCGGGTTCAATCCCTAGCAACGGCGCCAAAAACTTGATGGGTGTTTTCTCAACACACAATTTTAATTCCCAAGTATGAAGGATATCAATTGTAGTTTCGAAGGTGACCAAGTTAAATATCGAATTCACGGGACGGATAAATATTACTTTAGTTATTTTCTAGCAATTATGACTACGTTGAGAATTGTAATTGTTGGTTTGAAAACTAAGTAACAATTAAACTAGCAAATAAATAACAAGAACAAGAGAAGAGTAGTTGTGATCAAATAAGATGATAGGTAGTTCGTCAGGCCATCCAGTTTCATTCGTTAATTCATACTTTCGTGTGTCGATGTCCGACTCTACCTTGTGGTTTATGGACGCATCGCTAGACCATGCAAATCTATTCTATAGACATAAATAGATAAGCTCTTGACACGAGTGAGTATCCTCAGAGCAAGACTTATACTTTACCTACCTTTCTAGGTACTATCATAATCAATTATTTCCCGTGCACTTAGTACTCTAACCCGATTTGATCTCCCTTTTTAGGTACTGTAAATTTATACTCTTAATCCTACTTGTTAACCCGAATTCAATTCAATTAACAAACATTCATATAAGACGGTTCTAATAAATCTTCAGAATCCCTTCACTTAGAATTATAACAATAAACCCTGCTCATTAGTGAACACACTCAATCAATAACCATGTTATGCATTCAGACTCTACACAACTATTATTAATGCACAAAACAACTATGAGTATGGATTAAAAACGCACAATCTTATATAAACTAAACCACAAGTTGTGTTGTACGGAGTATACACACGAAATACAAATCAACTCATGAAACCTTCATAATCCTAGAACTACCAAAGTGGCTCTAGCCCATGATTGATCTAGGAACAATTATGGATAGATGGACCAATCTTACTTTAATCTCCAGCTGAACCTTTGTCACAGCTCTCCTGATCTCCTCTTGCGTGTCACGATCTTACGCTCTCTTGTATTGTGTTGTTTGTGATTATTTGACGATATATGATGATGTCTTCCTTGACTGCATGAGCCTTCTTTTATACTTGTAATCACGTCTCTAGGGCTTGGAATGGGCTTTTCAAGTGATCCCACGCATTTTGGCCTCGAAAATCCGGATAAGGTAAGTTCCCGCACGACGGTTCGACCTCAGCAAACAGGTCGAACCACTAGCCGCAGGTAGAACCACAGGTGGAACCCACCTACTGGAAGTATTCTGCACTTGGTTCGACCTCTTATACAGGTCGAACCCCTCGGGTCTTGGTCGAACCACAGGTCGAACCCCAACACTGGACAATTTCTACTCCTGGTTCGACCAACTGTAAGGTCGAACCCCAACGTCGTGGTCGAATCACACTTCTCGTGAACTGGTTTGACCATGGCTTGACTTGATAGACAGGTGATTAACCATAACTTGTAGTCGGGTTGACTAATTCAAGAATTTATCGAACCACAGGGAGGTCGATGCTAGCACTTAAGCGATATCACGTTTATCACGATTTTATAGAAACGAATCATAGATGGATGGTTTGGGTAACAAGTAATTAAATGAAAGTAGACAAACAATAATCCAATGACAAGATAAAATTGATGAATGAGTGGTTTTCCAAATTGAGTAGAAGTGAGATTAACAACACTAATGAAGTGGTAACTTATGGATTCATGCATTAAACTCATATGTATCAAGGGTTAAGACTAAGGGCCAACACTTATACCACCTAAACTTCCTCTCGAAATGATTAGGATGTAGATCATTTGCACAATCTCAAAATAGCTCAAAGGTTGGTTCTAAATTAAACTATTCCAACTAGGTACTAAGTTCAATTATAGAATCCCTTCATATAATCAATTGACTTCTCAATCTAACTAATCACATGTTCCATCAAAGGGTTCTAAATAATAAAGGACTTCTCAATCACTTTACCATCTATAATGCACATGAGGTGTTTGATGAAATGATTCACTTGACTATCCTAAGCACATAATTGATTTCTCAATCTAATCATATAATTAGAACAATCAAACACACAAAACATCATAGATCTCAAGATATATAAGCACCAATGATAGAAAATCAAATATCCCCATCAACATATGAATTTAATTACATAGATCCACAAATTAACCAACAACCTTCATGTTGCTAATCTCACAAGGGAGATTAGCCTACAATCTTCATAAGATCCATAACATAGACATTATAATTCTTACAAATCATGATAAACTAAAGGATTAACACAAAATTGGAATGAAAACTCCCTTGGAAATGGATCCAATTGAATCTCCCTTCTTCCTTTGGTGATCACCCAAGCTTCCTTGCTTCTTCACTTGATTTGGATGGAGGAAATGATGGAGAGATAATGTAGATCTCAAAATGGATGAATGGGATGGAGAATATGGTGTGAAATCAAAGGAATGGTGTGTGAGGTGTGTGGGAACAGTAGAATTTTCGGATCTCCTCCTTAAAATCTGAATGGAGGGGTATTTATACCCTTATGGGCCTTCTAGAAGGATTCTGATTTTTTTCTGGTCCAAGACACGACACGAGTCGTGTGGCGCAACACGGCCATGAGGTGCCCGTGTTGCGTGAACTGATGCTCCCGCACGGCCATCGCTTACAGGCCCGTGTTGGCTACACGGGTCGTGTGCTGCAACACGAGTCGAGCTCCGCAACACGGCCAAGTGGTGGTCATGTTGGATGAATAGATGTTGCCGCACGACCATTCTGGACAGACCCGTGTTAGCTACACGAGTCGTGCACTGCGACACGGCTCGTGCCACCGACACGGCCAGTCGTGTTGCTGCTGCCCTGATTCCTTCACTGTTTTGGCTCGTTCTCCCTCGTTTCAACTCCAAATTGAGATCCGCTTTTTCCTACATCTTCCTTATCATGTTTAGCATCAAATAAAAAGTGAAAATAGTAGGTTTAAGCTCATTCACACACATTTCCATGAAAACACAAAACACAACCAAATAACACATAAAATACGGATAAAAATATACGAAAACACATATAAAAAGACACTAAAATCTAGGTGAAAATATCACTCATCAACAGGTCAAACCATTTGAGTCGTGGTCGAACCCTCCTTCTGCACACTTTGCAATGCTGGTTCGACCTGTAGGAGAGGTCGAACCCTCCTCCAACAGGTCGAACCTACATCTCTCCTTGGCGGTTCGTGTGGTCTCGACTTCGTCTCTTCGATTATTGGCACTTTCTCTCCAATTTTGCTATGAAAACCACTCAAATAGCTCCACTAACACCTGATTCATGCTAATTCACAATATATATAGGTTTTCCACCTATTTCCACCTCAAAACTCTCCAAAACTAGCACAAAACATGATGCCAAACTTGTGAATTTACACACTCATCAACGTATTACATGCATATTTACTTGTGTCTATAGAGTAGATTTGCATGGTTTAGTGATGCGTCCATAGTCCACAAAGAAGAGTCGGCCTGCACTTGAGAGGGAAGTTAAGTAGCAAAACTGGATTACCCTAGAGCTACCTATTCTCCTACTTGATCCACTTTCATATTCATATAGTGCTATTTTATTTTATTTGTTATTTAATTTAAGTATTTTAGTTGATAATTAATTCCACAACTCTTATTGCCTTTCATCTTAATTAATTTAGTAAATAATTAAATTGGTTATACGCCGTCCTTTGGGTTCGACATGTAACTTGATCGCTTGCTTAAGCTGCAATTGATATCCTTCATACTTGGGAATTAATTTTGTGTGTAAAGAAAATACGCTTCAAGTTTTTGGCACCGTTGCCGGGGACGGCTGTTATTATTAGTTTAATATTTCTAGTTTGATTAAGACCTTTATTTGTGATTATTTAATTCTATCTAACCTTAATTTATTCTAAGGTACTTGTGCACTAGGAAAATGAGAGGAAAGAAAGAAGGAATAACACATTGAGCTAACCATGGCCGGAGCAAGGCAGAATCCAAATAATATTGCCATACGTGAAATTTTTATGAACTGTGGAATTGGTAACATGGGGTTGGTAGGAGCAAGGGGGAAGATTATGATTTTGAGATACATTAGAAAATAATCCCTTTTCTAGAAGTCAATTTGAAGATCCATCTCAGTATCTCAGAAGATTCCTTGGTTATGCAAACACTCAAAAGGGTGTTGGAGCTCATGATAATGCTAGGCGGATCGACCTATTTAATTTCTCTTTATTTGATAGGGCAGAAGCTTGGTATGAGACTCTTGATGCAGCAGACTGCACTACATGGGACCAACTGCAGCAGAAGTTCTTGGAGAGATACATGCCATCCTCAAGGATCTTTAGAATGAAGAAAGACATTACTCAATTTGTTATGAATCAGATTAGAAATTTTATGAGGTGTGGGACAGGTTTAAAGACATGCTCAGGAAGTGCCCACATCATGGAATTTCTAAAGCTCAGTACATAAGCATCTTCTACTATGGATTGGATTGTGAGTCGCGTATTCTTATTGATGCATCATCAGGTGGAGTGATGTTATCTAAGACATCACTTTAAGAAAAAAAGTTATTTGAAGACATCTCTATGAATTCACGTGACTGGCCTTTAGAGAGAGATAGAGGATCATATATACTTGGTAAAGTGGCGCAGGTTGAACATCAAGTTGTGAAACCGCATATGGATAATGAGATCGTCTCTAGTTTAGCTAACATCAACAAGCTACTAGAATCCTAGCAGAGGCAGATTACAGAGTTGACACAAAGGGGGCCTAGTATGAAGCAGCACAAAGTAAAGAGTGTTGAAGCTACCTTCAATCAATACATTGCAAGAAATGATGCAAGGGTTGACCGCACCGAAGCAAGTATGAATGTTAATCACGCAGATTTATCGAAGTAGTTGAAGGACCTTACCTTTATAATGGTTCAGATGGCCGCGAATGTTAATCAATTGATACAAACATTGAAGAATAATGCCATCACATTGAGGTTCGGGACACAGTACGAAGGTCCGATGAAGCTTGTGGACAAAAACAAAGAGAGCAGGGCTCCTGTTCGACTAGCCACAGTCAGTTAGACCAAACCTGATGGTCGAACTATGGTCGAATAGTTTTTGGTAAAATAGAGAATTGATACTCTATTTTTTGGCTCGCCGTTCGACCAAGGCACTCCCGTTTGAACAGATCACTCTGGTCGAACCAATGTCGAACTTACACCTATGAAAAAGAAAGATCGAGTTCAGTTTCCAGAGCCTCCATTCGACCAGACTCATCTCATTTGATCAGACCTCTCTGGTCGAATTGCGGTCGAACCAGCACCTTCTGAACTGGACAGACTAAACCCGTTTTCAAGTACCCAGTTCAACCAAACTCATACCATTCGACCAGACCAATCGGGTCGAACCATGATTGAACTGTGGCAATCGACCCCCGTTTTTGTGCAGAACGCTATACCTGATGTTTAGAATGTTCAAGAAGGAAAGCTTAGACTGCAGATGGATAATGAAGATGTGGTTTTCTCTCTTGATCAAGCAATGAAGATGCCCATGGAGACTCAATCATGCAAAAGCATAGATGTGATTTTTAACTTCTTAAATCTTGATTTTAATAGGACAGATGATTCTGAATTCGAGTGGAAGATTGACAAGGAGGGGTCTAGACAGCCATGGGAGGAAGGAAATTCTGAGGATCATATATTTGTGACCAAGAAAGGTGAGGTGTTGAGTATAGACAAGAAGAAGGAAAGAAAGTATTTGAAGGTGAGGATGCGAGAAGACCGCCCTCTGATACAGTAGTTAAAAAGGTTACATTCATCGTGACTCTCTGACGTTAAACATGAGTGCCAATTGGGGGCACATCCCTTCCATTTTATTGCTTAATTTCTTTCGTGTGACTGAGGATTTATTATATTTGAGGTGCTCACGTTTCATAATTACATCTCTTCTCAAACTTAGTTTCGACTTATGTTTTTACTAAGTTTGGTGGGGTGTGAGGTACTTACCTCGTCTTATGAGCACTAAGGGTATAAATTTTCTTTCGTTTATTGTTTGTTTGTTAGGAGGTTGATTTTTACCGCGTATTAATATTTTAACCAGTATTGGTATGTCGAGTTTTTACAACTTACCTAATGTTTAGTGTGTTGTGTTGGTGTGTCTAGTGTGTGGAGTCAACTAGATAGTCAATTGAGTCTTTCTTATAGTTATCTTATTTTATTATTGATGAATCATGTGATGATGAGGTGTGCTTGAGCTTTGATGATAGAAAAGGTACATGAGTGGCAAGATGAGTTCTACGCTGAGGCTTTGACCTGACCAAGTTGAACAACTCGAGGAGCTCGTGCATTCATTGAAGAAAAATCAGGTGCCCTCATTTCCTTATTCTAATTGTTATATGTGCTTTTAATTTATAAGTGTGGAAAGATTGAGTTTATTTTTTGGTGATCCATATGAGCTTATATTTTTAAATTGTGCCTTAAATTCATATGTTCTTGAAATTGATGAAGTAAATGTACTTGAGTTTTATTGTGGTATGAAGTTCAATGTGTACTTGTGGGATATTGCTTACCATGAAAAATGCTCAGTTACATGTTAAAAACCCATGTGAGATTTTGAGCCTTGTTGATCATGTACATAATCACATGATATTTTCTTTTCTGGTGAGTATCATTCTTGTGCGTGTATTCTAGAACTTGCCTCTTGTCTTACTTGAAACTATATATGTGTTAGATGATGGGAGATGATTTTAGGCCATCCTTGAATTTATGAGTTACTTAGATAAATAATTCCCTATCGAATGATGTTTATCCGTAGTTAGCCCCGTTGAGCCTAAAATCCTCATTCTTTGGTAGCTTACGAGAAATAACCACTTTGAGCATATGAATTTTTTTAGTCATGATTGTCCTTCTAGAAGAGAATTAATGGCTTTTCAAACTGTGTTGATAAAGTTTTATGATAGTTTGGGAAGGAATGAAATTGGTATTGAAACAGTGATTGAGCTTGAAAATGCATCAAAGGAAAATCATGGAGTAGTACTTAAATCTAATACTCTATTGAATCGAACACCCTAGGGTAGTGCTTAAATCTAGTACCCTATGGAGGATGCACGAGGTAGTGCTCGAAACTGGTACCTCGAGAGAAAAAAAAGAGAGAAGGAAAAAAAAAGAAAAAAAAAGAAAAGGAAAAAATGTTGTGCTAGAAAGAAAGAGAAAAAGACAAAAGAGTTGAGAAGGATGTGTGCTTACTTGAAGTGGTGAAGAAGAATGAAAGATCATGATGGATTGCGACTTGATTGATCCGAGTTTTGAGTCAGTAATCCATATATTTCCTACCTTAACCAAAGAGCCAATATTACATCTAAAAGAAAAGTCCTTTTTGATCACATTGTCAAATCATACTTTTAGTGGTGGAGAGTTTGAGATATTTGGCCAACTTATGGTTACGCATGCACTTGAATTGAATCTGAGCGTAAACATCTTAACCCATAAGTGTACATCTTTTACACTTGAGTGCGAGTGATATATACTTTTCTTGAGAACATGTTAATAGAGCATTTGAATTAGTGGTGATTATCATCACTTGTATGCTATGAATTGATTATTACACGTAATGAGAGTTGCATGACCTAAGTTGAGGATAATTGTATTATGAATGGGGTATGAGTCATGGTCCTTGTTTCCCCGCTAATTTTCTTACTCTCTTTCTCTTAATTTTTATTTTATTGCCTTGGGACGAGCAACGGGTAAGTTTGGGGGATTGATGAGAATGAAAATAAGCGTGTTTTAGAGTCCAATTTAACTCCTTTTTCCTGGGAATTGTTGTCATATATTAGCACAAGTATCTTATATTCAATATATTTAAGAAAAAGGTGCACTTGAGATGTTTTATTGTGTTTTAGGTGAAAAAATGATCAAAAGAGCAAATTTGGAGTAAAGGTGCAACTTGTGTATGAATGCTGAAAAACGCATGTTCAACTTGTATAATTTTTCTGTATTCATGTGGAGCTCTAACCTGGAAGTGTGAAAAATGGTTGGAAAGTTACAGAAGAAAGGGTCGTGTTAGCGTAAAGAACACCTCAATCGGAATCCAAACGAGAAGGTTATGATTAAAATAGTGACATTGCGCAAGCTGTACCGAACAGAATGGTTGTGCCACTTTTCATGGCTAGTTACACCTTCAAATGTTGGAGTTTTTGGGATTTCTTTATATGGATAGAAATCCAAGGAAAAAAGGATCGCGTGAGAGCAAGAATCACTCAAATCGAAGCTCGGATGTGGAAGTTGTTGGCGTTTGGATCTTTTGGTTAACGTGAACCGTTAAGGTTCCATGCGTTTCTATATCAGCGGAAGCAATAAATCATAGAAATGTATTACCTTTCACCAGGATAGGATATATGTTGAAGAAGAAGGATTCTCGCCGGCAGCCTGCGCAGCCTTACAGTTCTGGCCATAATTCCCTCATCCGATATCCGATTGGAGTGATCTATGCGCCAAAATGATCCTCTCTTCCATGGCTTTCAAAAATGTATCACACGTGCTATTTGGACTTATACACGATTTTAGAAAAATCAGTGAATTTGATGGATAGAAACAGTAAACGACCTTCCGGTCTTCTGTTGTATTCCTAAGCCACGCTTGACGTTGGTGTGGGCAACGATCTACAAGATGAACTCAATCTGCAGTCCTAATCTTTCTCTCACGATTTTATGCATGTGTTACTGATTATCCAAACTACTGAGATTGGCTATTATATAGGCTACAACAGGGACCAAGAGGAGAAATTAGGGTTTGGACCTCCTATTGGGCTTAACCATCCAAGTTTAGCCCAAAACTTATACTTAAGTCCAATAATAATAAATCATTCCACTAAAGAAATATTATTGCACTGCCACCCTAATCCCAAATTACGTTTATGGGCTCTTTTTTATTATGAGTCTGTTAGTCTCTGATGGGTGTTTTCTAAACACACAATTTTAATCCCCAAGTATGAAGGATATCAATTGTAGTTTCGAAGGTGACCAAGTTAAATATCGAATCCACGGGACGGATAAATATTACTATAGTTATTTTCTAGCAATTATGACTACGTTGAGAATTGTAATTGTTGGTTTGAAAACTAAGTAACAATTAAAATTGCAAATAAATAACAAGAATAAGAGAAGAGTAGTTGTGATCAAATAAGATGATAGGTAGTTCGTCAGGCCATCCAGTTTCATTCGTTAATTCATACTTTCGTGTGTTGATGTCCGACTCTACCTTGTGGTTTATGGACGCATCGCTAGACCATGCAAATCTATTCTATAGACACAAATATATAAGCTTTTGACACGTGTGAGTATCCTCAGAGCAAGACGTATACTTTACCTCCCTTTCTAGGTACTATCATAATCAATTATTTCCCGTGCACTTAGTACTCTAACCCGATTTGATCTCCCTTTTAGGTACTGTAAATTTATACTCTTAATCCTACTTGTTAATCCGAATTCAATTCAATTAACAAACAATCATATAAGACGGTTCTAATAAATCCTCGGAATCCCTTCACTTAGAATTATAACAATAAACCCTGCTCATTAGTGAACACACTCAATAAATAACCATGTTATGCATTCAGACTCTACACAACGATTATTAATGCACAAAACAACTATGAGTATGGATTAAAAACGCACAATCTTATATAAACTAAATCCACAAGTAGTGTTGTACGGAGTATACACACGAAATACAAATCAACTCATGAAACCTTCATAACCCTAGAACTACTGAAGTGGCTCTAGCCCATGATTGATCAAGGAACAATCATGGTTAGATGGACCAATCTTACTTGAATCTCCAGCGGAACCTCTGTCACAGCTCCTCCTAGTCTTGTCTTGTATTGTGTTGTTGGTGATTGGTATATATGATGATATTTGGACGACTTCCTTGACTGCATGAGCCTCCTTTTATACTTGTAATCACGTATCTAGGGCTTGTAATGGGCTTTTCAAGTGATCCCACGCGTTTTGGCCTCAAAAATCCGGATAAGATAAGTTCCCGCACTACGGTTCGACATCAGCAAACAGGTCGAACCACTGGCCGCACGTCGAACCACAGGTCGAACCACACTACTGGAAGTATTCTCCACTTGGTTCGACCAACTGTCAGGTCGAACCACTCCCTCTTTGGTCGAACCACAGGTCGAACCGCACCACTGGACAATTTCTGCTCCTGGTTCGACCAACTGTCAGGTCGAACCCCAACGTCGTGGTCGAATCACACTTCTCGCGAACTGGTTTGACCATGGTTCGACCTGATGAGCAGGTCGAACCATTGAGTCGTGGTCGAACCCTCCTTCTGCACACTTTGCAATGCTGGTTCGACCTGTAGGAGAGGTCGAACCCTCCTCCAACAGGTCGAACCCACCTCTCTCCTTGGCGGTTCGCGTGGTCTCGACTTCTTCTCTTCGATTCTTGGCACTTTTACTCCGATTTTGTTATGAAAACCACTCAATTAGCTCCACTAACACCTGATTCATGCTAATTCACAATATATATAGGTTTTCCACCTATTTTCACCTCAAAACTCTCCAAAACTAGCACAAAACATGATGCCAAACTTGTGAATTTACACACTCATCAAACCCCCAAACTTACATGTTGCTCTTCCCGAGGCAACCAATTCAAACCACAGGAGTCGTGTATAATTCACCAAGATCAAGTACAATATATATCACACATGAAACTTCATTAAATCAAACAAGTATTAATTGCTTCATATATATCACTCATGCAAAACCAATCTAATCACACACCATTCGGAGTACTAAGTAATCTAGCTCACAAGATAAGTATTTATTCTCTTTCACTCAAGTGCGTGAGGCACTATATAGGTTAGTGTAAACACACATATCAATCCATATTCACGCGTAACCATAAGCTTGGCAAATGTCTCTAAAATCAACTTATAATCAACTCTTCACTAGGGTCACAAAGGACTTGTTTTTGGGTTGTAATGTTGGCTCTTTGGAAAAAGGTAGGAAAATTTGGATAAGTAACTTAAGACACTAGTAGAGAGTTACCTTGGAGGTTCTCGAATTCTTCTTCTTGCTGCAATATCTCCTCCAACTTCTCCTCTTCTTCTCATGAATTTTTCTTCTTTTCCGTGCATCAACATCATCTCTTTAGACAATTCGGGTACCGGTTTTAGGCACTATCCTTCTTCTCATGTATAGGCCATCAGCTGCTAAGCTTCATGCACCATGTATAAAAACAATTGGGGTACCAGTTTCGGGCACTACCCCTAAACAAGATTTAACCATATTCTTTTCATCCAACCATATTTTATCTTCCTTTTTCTTCTTGCAACACTTACTCACCTCAACTCTCTCTACCAATGAATAGGTCAATCAAGGCTCACGTAAAGGTTTATAAGGTTATTTACTTCGGCTACCAAAGAAAAAGCTTTAACGGCTCAACAGGGCATCCAAAGGTTAATAAGATCATTAGGAAGGATAAAGTTTGGTTAAGTAACTTAATCACAAAATAATGGCCTAAGATCATGTCCTAGCAATTTATCAATCATAAGTCTCACACAAGACTCCAAGCCAAGTTCTAGAATACGTACATATGAATGATCCTCTAAAGAATAAAATATCATGATCAAGCATGATTATCAAGGCTCAAATCCTCACATAGGTAAATAGAATCTTAAGTACTCCTCATAGCAAATAATTAAGATCAATTCCACAAGAATTCAATATACTTATCAAATTATACATACTTTTCATCAATAGAACTTAACACATGAACATATGAATGCACAAAATCAATAAGCTCATACCCAATCAATCATACAAGATATCACTTATACATTCCACTTACGCGTGAATCACAACCCAACCTGTAAAGATAAAAAGAAGAATGGAGACAAGATGAATTGGAGGAAACCAAAGAAAACCTGAAAAACTACTCCTCCGGAGCATCATCATCCTCATCATCATCATCCTCATCATCGAGTCTCCGCTCCACAATCCGATGCAGATCACCGATGTGTCTATCTAAGTAATCAACTCGATCACCCAACTTACCAACTTTCTCATTCAAGGTAGTGTACCTCTCATTCAGCGTAGCATAGTTGGTGTTGGCGAGTGCAAGCTGTCAGTTCGTCTCCTGGTGGCTAGCAACGATCGCGACCAACTGCTCATGAATAAGACGGAGCTGCTCCTGTGTATTATTTGGGACAGCCCGCTGCTGCTGCGGTGTTGGCTCGTACTGAGGTGCATCGTGCTGCACTTGCATCTCCTCATCCTGCTGCTCCTCCTCTAGATGTTCCTCTTCGGGCTGCTATGGTGGACGGAACTCTCCTTGATCAACAATCTGCTGTAAATTCGCCATCCTACCATCCGCACACATCTGCGATACATTCCTCCAATTACCACCCAACTTCACTGTCATGGATAAGGCGTTGTGTCCTAGAGAATCCATCAACTTGTTCCTCGCCACCCGAATAGTTGTCAAGTTGCTCACGTCGAAAGGGAACATGAAATCGAAGGGCTTGAGTCCCTCGTGAAGAACCAATCTCCATTTCTAAAATGGGCAAATCCTCCCTTTATGCATGTAAACATTACCAAATCGGGCTCCCCTCTAACTGGTGTGATGCCGGTGAAATCCAAGTTATAATGCTCAGCCACGATCGTCAGTAACCCTCCAATATTCACCTTTTGAAACCCAATGGTCCTAAATCGATGTAGCTATGCAATGAAATAAGCTCCAACATTAAACTGAACCCCATTTAGCATACACCACAAGGCGTAAAGCTCTCCTCTAGACACAACACTCCCCTCTGAGCGGGCGAACAACGTGTTGCTCAAGACACAGTCCATGTACCTCAAAACTGGATTCTTTATTGAGGAAGCATGAGACAATCTCCTCTGTGATATCCCTCCAAAACCTATTAGCGTTGAACGCAGCATTCTCCAAACGAGGGATCCCCAAAGGCATCTCAAATAGCTCATTAAAATCCTCAGACGTCCATCTCCTTCTCGCTCCACCTAGCTGAAACGTACACTGATACGGGTAACCAAGCGGGTCCTTTACCATCTCAAATGAGCAAACTACTTCTGCTGTAACATGGAAGTACGTCGGCCTCTTTAATTTCATAAACCTCTAGATACCCACTCGATCGAACATCCAGAAGATGTCATCCCCGATTCTCATTGTCCTCATCGCCTCATCATCTTGGTATCGAGTGCGAGCTATCTTGTCTGAGACTTCTTCCCATTTTTCTTTGATCTCATCCCAATCTTGCATTTGAATCTTGAAGTTTTCGGGTAAACGATCTTGTAGCCTCAGCTTCTTTGTCACCGTATCAACATTCGAAGGCCAGTCATGCCTCTTCTTCGATCTTGCTTCCTCTCCCTTACCTTTACTTGATCCTTATCCTTTTCCTGAAAACAAATACTTCAATACAACCAACAAGACAAGAATACAAGTATTTGACTAGCATATCCTATACTCTACTCAAGACTTCAAGCATCCATGCGTAATCAACTCCAACTATCATCTCAACACCACTTGCTTATTTAACATGCTCAAAACATCTTCAATCACACTCCCTTTAATATTCAAATCATAAACAACAAGCATGCATCAACCAATTCAAGCCATTCAACAAGAATTTCAACAACTGAACTTCATGAACAACTCAAATTAACAATTCAAACCTAATTAACATGCTCATTCTTCTAGATGCATTATATCCTTGATCAATCCACAATAAAACTCAAGTTCTATCCATAATCAAGCAATCTCAAGCTAATAAACATGAATTCATATGAATCGATTCAACAATATCCATTATCACCATGAAATTCAACCAAGATCAACATCAATCAACTTACCCACAACACATTTCTTGCAATAAACTTGAATCCTAGGGTAATTGAGTTGAAAAAAATGTACCTTTAGTCTTGCCCATGGTTAACAATCAAAAATTGGCACACAACACTCAAAACGCGCGACTAAAGCCCTAATTCGCGACGAAAATCGCCCAAATCCGCGCCCAATTCAAGAATCGAGAGTGTAGTGTTGTGTAATCGATGCAAAATCAAGTGTAATTGAAGAATTTGTGCAAAGGTGTAGAGGTTCGGAGAGGGTTCGAGGTTCAGTGAAATTAAAAAGTGATCGAACCTTTCTGAAAAATTAAACTTAAATCGCGTACCTGACTTGGTTCGACCTCGGTTTTGACCTGCGGAACAGGTCGAACCACGAATGACGAGGTCGAACCTACCTTCTGGACAACTGCTCCTCTTGGTTCGACCTGGGTTCGACCTTTTAAACATGTCAAACCATTCTTGTTTTGGTCGAACCGATCGCCTGAAAAACAGAGTGCTCTCAACGGACTGGTTTGACCTGGGGTTCGACCTTCTGAACAGGTCGAACCGTAATAGCTTAGGTCGAACCAACCTACTATAAGTTTTAGGTCACCGAGTTCGACCTTGGTTCGACCTGTTAGACAGGTCGAACCATCAATGATGAGGTCGAATCACCTCATTGGATGATTTTCTGCGTCGGTTCGACTTTCTCTGCTCGGTTCGACCTCCTGGCACTGGTCGAACCTACCCTGATTTGGTCGAACCACCCTTCTAAGCTTCAAAACTGAGTGTTCTTCAATCCCTACACACTTCAAACTTCAATACGAATCATTAGGTACCAACTAGAGCACAACTTCATCAAAAATTATTCCACAAAATATTATTCATGAGTAACTCCTTAAAAGAAAACACAATCAAAACCCACTAAACATTAGGCAAGTTGTAAAAAATCGTCACATCAAAATCGATTAAAATTTTAAATATGGCATAAAAACCAACTCCCCTAACAAACATCACAAAGAAAAGATTATACTATCAGTGCTTATTGAGGTAAGTACATTACACCCCCCAAACTTAGTAGAAACGACAGTCAAAACTAAGTTTGCAAAGAGATGTAATTGCCGATAAGTAAGCACTTCAAATATAAAAATTTCTTACACACATGAATGAAATAAAACAATAAAACGGGAGGGAAAGCCCCCAACAGACGCTCATATTTAACGTCAGAGAGTCACGACGGTACCAACTCAGATCAAGGTATCCAAAAAGATGACACAAACATCATCCGGCGACCTATAATGCTTCAAGCGATGTCCATTCGCCGCAAAAATGCCTCCATCATTGTCAATGAGCTCAAAACTCCCCCTCCTAAGGCTCGATGAATCATGAACGGTCCCATCCACTTCGACTTCAACTTACCTGCAAAAAGCTTTGAATGAGAGTTAAAGAGTAATACCTCGTCTTCTTACTTGAACTCCTTGTACGAGATCTTCGAATCATACCACCTCTTAATCCTTTCCTTATAAATCTCTGTATTCTTGTACGCACGACTCCGAAACTCATCCAAAAGATTGATGTGAGTAATCCTCAACTCCCTCACATCCTTGAGTGTCAAGTTCAAGCTTCGCAAAGCCCAAAAAGCTTTGTGTTGAATCTCTACAGGTAAGTGGCATGGCTTCCCATAGACAATTTGATACGGTGACATATCTAACACTGTCTTGTACGCATTTCGGAACCCCCACACGACGTCATTGAGCATAAAACCCAATCCTTCCTATTAGTTCCGACCATTTTCTACAGAATCTGTTTGACTTGACGGTTAGAGACCTCCGCTTGCCCATTTGCTTGAGGATGATAGGGTGTTGTAACCCTATGCTTAACACCATATATCTTTAAGCACCTTCTCAAGAAATTTATTAACAAAGTGTGTACCTCCATCACTAACAAGTGCTCTAGGGACTCTAAAGCGGGCAAAGATATGCTTCTTCAGGAAAGATATAACAGTTTTCGAATCATTCAAGCGAGTAGGAATCGCTTCCACCCACTTAGAAACATAATCCACCGCAAGTAGAATGTAGAGAAATCCATTAGATGGGGGAAAAGGCCCCATAAAATCGATACCCCACACATCAAAAATCTCAACCACTATGCTCGGCTGAAGCGGCATCTCGTCTCTCCTACCGATGTTCCCCATGCATTGACATCTATCGCAAGATGCCACATAGGTCTCACAGTCCTTGAACAACATAGGCCAATAAAAAGTGGACTGAAGTACCTTGGCTGCTGTCTTTTGAGCGCCGAAGTGCCCCCCGTTAGATTGTGCATGGCAAAACTCGAGAACACTCTCCATCTCCATCTCGGGCACACACCTACGGATGATAGAATCCGTGCAGATCTTGTACACAAACGGATCATACTATATGAAAGTCTCAACATCTCTCTTGAATTTAGCAAGTTGATATCGGTTAAGATCCCTTGGAATTTCTCCCACAGCAATATAATTCACATAATCCGCATACCATGGATCAACTCCCTGCGCAGCAACCACAAACGCTCGCTCAGCCCCTTCAACAAAAACGGCCATGATCTTTTCATCCGAGAACATTTCCTCAATATACTCGAAATAATTATCACAATGTTCCCTAGTCTCCAACCTCGAAAGGTGATCCGCCAACACATTATCAGAATCTTTCTTATCCCGGATCTCCATGTCAAACTCTTGGAGTAGAAGAATCCACCTTATGATCCTAGGTTTCGTCTCCTTCTTCTCCATCAAGTACCGAATCGCTGAATGATTCGTGTACACAATAGTCTTCATGCCAACCAAATACTGACGAAACTTATCGAATGCGTACACAATAGCCAAAAACTCCTTTTCAGTCACCGTGTAATTCTTTTGTGCCATATCGAAAGTCTTACTCGCGTAGTAAATGGCACAGAACTTCTTTTCCTTCAGCTGCCTAAGCACCACTCCAAGTGCTACATCACTTGCATCACACATTAGTACAAACGGTTGAGTCCAATCCGGTGTAATCAAGATAGGTGCAGTGATAAGCGCCTCCTTCAAAACTTGAAAAGCTGTTATACATTCTTCATCAAACACAAAAGGAACATCCTTTTGAAGTAAGTGAGATAAGGGCTTGGAGTATTTTTAGAAGTCTTTTATGAATCTCCTGTAAAAACCAGCGTGTCCAAGGAAGGACCGCACTCCTCTTTCATTGGTCGGTGGTGGAAGCTTCTCAATTGTCACCACTTTAGCACGATCGACCTGCAATCCTTTGGCTGAAACATGATGCCCAAGAACAATCCCATCATTCACCATGAAGTGGCACTTCTCCCAATTCAAGACAAGATTAGTCACTTGACATCTCTTCAAAACAGTAGCTAGGTTAGACAAACAAACATCAAAAGAGGAACCAAAATTAGAAAAATCATCCATGAACACCTCCATGATCTTCTCTATCAACCCATCGAATATTGCCATCATGCATCTCTGAAAAGTAGCAGGCGCATTACATAACCCAAATGGCATTTTCCGAAAAGCAAAGGTCCCGTAGGGGCAAGTAAAAGTGGTCTTTTCTTGATCCTCGGGGGCAATCATGATTTGGTTGTACTCCGAGTATCCATCCAAGAAACAATAAAACTCATACCCTGCAAGACGATCTAACATTTGATCCATGAAAGGAAGAGGAAAATGATCCTTACACGTGTTCTCATTCAACTTCCTATAATCTAGACATGTACGCCATCCCGTAGGAATTCTTGTGGCTATCGCTTCTCCATCCTCAACTTTTACTACAGTCATTCCCCCCTTTTTAGCAACTACATGCAATGGACTCACATGGGGACTATCATTAATAGGATATATGATTCCAGCATCCAACCACATAAGGATTTGCTTCCTAATCACCTCTTGAATCGCGGGATTAACCCTCCGCTGATTCTGAACACTTGCCTTGCCTCGTCTAACAATCTTATCCTATGCATGCAATATGAAGGACTAATTCCTTTCAAATCCTCAAGAGACCGACCAATCACAGACTTATACTTCCTAAGAACATTCAATAACTCCTCAAGTTGATCTTCATCAAGAGAAGAAGATATAATTACCGGATATTTTTCATTTTCGCCAAGAAAGGCGTACTTCAAGTGTTCTGGTAAAAGTTTCAGCTCATCTTTCCTCACTTCCATCGGAGAGCTCTCGTTATCCAAAGACAAGTACATCCTTGTCCACTTGACTTCTTCCACTTTAGTTCTTTCCGATTCAAAACTTCATCACCCAAAACAAGTAAGTTTTCAAGAAATTCAATACATACCTCGTTGGGCTCCGTAGTGGGATAAGTAAGAGACTCTATCAAACATGTCTCAAGAGGATCCTTTGACAGGATCAGAGACATATCCTCCTTCACAATCTCCTCCACTACGTCAATACTATAACACTGCGACTCCATGGGCATCTTTATTGCTTTGTCCAAGTTGAAAAGAACTTCTTCTTTGTCCATCCGCAATCTAAGCTCTCCTTTTTGAACATCAATCATAGCTCCAGTAGTAGCAAGGAAAGGTCTCCCCAAGATTAAAGGGATATTATCCTTGTCTTCTTCCATCTCTAGCACAAGAAAGTCCACAGGAAATACTATTTCTCCACTTTGACGAGAACGTCTTCAATTATACCTTTTGGAAACATCATCGACCTGTCCGCCAATTGGAGAATCACTATTGTAGGGGTCAACTCCCCCAAACCAAGCCTCTGAAAGATGGACAACGGCATCAAATTGATGCTTGCCCCTAGATCACACAAAGCTCGCTGTGCCGGCCCCTTTCCGATTTTACATAGAATAGTGAAGCTCCCCGGATCCTTCATCTTTTGCGGCAGCTTCCTTTGAATGATTGAGCTGCAATTTTTAGATAAATTCACCGTTTTAATTTTGGTTAAGCTCCGCTTCTTCAACAATATGTCTTTAAGAAATCGGGCATAGTACGACATCTCCATGATTGCTTCTGAGAAAGGAATGCTCAAGCTTATCTTGTTCATTATCTCTGAAAACTTCTTGAACTTCTCTTCCAATCCCTTCTTCACTAGCTTATAAGGAAACGGTGGAGGTATCTTTGTTTTGGAAATCCCCCATTCATCACGATCAACCTTCTCCGCTTTCTCCTTTTCGGCTCTCAATCGCTTGGCTCTCTCCTACTTTTTCTCAGCTATTATCTCTGTACTTTGCTCATTCCGAACCACTGGAGTAGCATCAACATCATCGAGAGTGTTCGGAGTAGCAATAGACAATTTCTGTAGGGGTTCGACCAGGGTTCGACCTGTGGAACAGGTCGAACCAGGCACGTAATGGTCGAACCTACCTTCTGGACAATGGCTCTCTTTTTGGATTTGAGGCTCGACCTGGGTTCGAACTATTGAGTAGGTCGAACCACGGGCACCTAGGTCGAACTGACCTACTGTACTCCTTCCGCCCTCCGGTTCAACCAAGGTTCGACCTGTTTGATAGGTCGAACCATGTCCGTCGTGGTCAAACCGTTGCTGCGACAAAACAAAGTGCTCCAAGTTGTGCGGTTCGACCTGGATTCGACCTGTTGGACAGGTCGAACCATGATTGATTTGGTCGAACCGATGTTCTGGAAAAACAGAGTGCTCCGAATTGTCAGGTTCGACCATGGTTCGACCTGTATGCCAGGTCGAACTATCTGCAGTTTGGTCGAACCTATGCTGCGATGTCTCCTGATCATGTCCAGTGCGTTGGTTCGACCTCCCCTGTATGGTTCGACCTTCAATGTTGGTCGAACCATGGTCGAATCTTGCCCTAGACAGTCCAAATTTGATTCCGGCCTCATAGGTCCCTCGTACTGCGTTCCCGACCTCAATGTAATGGCGTTGCAGGACCTTGGATTCTCAATACTTTGAGACGGGAACTTCTCCTTCTCAATAGTTTAAGTAAGCTTATTAACACTTCCTGCCATCTCCCCCATCAGCAATGTAAGATCCTTCACCTGCTTAGATATAACCTCATGGTTTGCATCGATTTTCTTTTCAAGTTTGGCCTCAAGGCAGTTCACTCTTTCATCATTCTTGGCCATATACCTGTTCACAGTATCCTCAAGACCCGGTTTCCCTTCTTCCACCTTAGCACCTGGATCAACACCCATCGGAGGTTGAATCGCATTATTCGGATTGCTCCATGAGAACTCCGGCCTCCTAGGCTATTGATAACCACCCGGGGGACCACGATTATTAAAGGTTCCTCGATAGTTCCCATGGTAGTTCTGGTTTCCTTGATCTGGATACCTAGTCCCTTGAATACTTTGACCCATGGAATAGTGTGCCTCTTCCAACTTCTCTTAGATTGGTCCATCATTCTTCAACTCCTGCTGCATGATTGGTACGCGCTGAGATAATTCGCTGATTTGCTTCTGTTGGGATTCAAGTAGCTTGTTGATATTGGACAAGCTAGAGACGATCTCATCCTCTCTATTTGTTTTCACCATTGCTTGTTCAACCTGAGCTACCTTCCCAAGGACATAAGTACCTCTAACTCTATCAGTTGGCCAATCCCTCGAATTCATTGAAATATCTTCAAACAACTTCTCGGACTCTACGGATGACTTTGTAAGTAATGCTCCATTAGAAGAAGCATCCAATAACACTCGTGAATCACAGTCCAATCCATTGTAGAATATACTGATATATTGAGCTTTAGATAGCCCATGTTGAGGACACTTCCTAAGCATGTCCTTGAATCTATCCCATTCTTCATGAAATTTCTCACCTCCACCGATAGCAACTTGGTTAATGTCTTGCTTCATCTTAAACACCTTTGAAGGTGGCATGTACCTCTCCAAGAACCTTAACTTCAGTTGCTCCCAAGTGGTGCACTCAGTTGCGTTGATAGTGTCGTACCAATCTCTCGCCTTTTCAATAAGCGAGAATTTGAACAAAAGGATCTTCCTAGCATCTTCATGTTCTCCTGCATCTTTTTGAGTACTTGCATAGCCCAAGAACTTGTTCAGATGCTGCTGCGGATCCTCAAAAGACCCTCCTGAAAAGGAGTACCTTTCTATCATTCTAATAAGAGCGGGATGAAGATCGAAAGCTGAGTTAGTTCCCCTCGCTCCTAGAAGCCCAATATTTCCAGCCCCATTATTTATGAAAACCTCTCGGATGGCTAGATTATCCTGATTCACTGCCATGTTGACTGTCCTTACTCCCGAATTAACTTCAGTTGTAGCTTCAATCGTCTGCGAATTCTGCTCACCAACTTTAACTCCAAAATTCAGAGCTTCAGTTGGATCAATAGTCTTTGCCTTACTCTTCTTCTTCTTCTTCTTTCTTGACGATGCTCCGATCTCAGGATTATAGGGTTCAAGTTCACCTTTCTTTGATCTCGTGAGCATGCACCTAAAAAGAACTAGAATTAAAACAGCAAAACAAGAAAAATAGCCCTAATAAACTAGAAATAACAAAAAGATATTTTAAGCCATCCTCGGCAACGGCGCCAAAAACTTGATGGTTGTTTTCTCAACACACAATATTAATCCCCAAGTATGAAGGATATCAATTGTAGTTTTGAAGGTGACCAAGTTAAATATCGAATCCACAGGATGGATAAATATTACTTCAGTTATTTTCTAGCAATTATGACTATGTTGAGAATTGCAATTGTTGGTTTGTAAACTAAGTAATGATTAAAATAACAAAAATAAGAGAATAGTAGTTGTGATCAAATAAGATGATAGGTAGTTCGTCAGGCCATCCAGTTTCATTCGTTAATTCATACTTTCGTGTGTCGATGTCCGACTCTGCCTTGTGGTTTATGGATGCATCGCTAGACCAAGCAAATCTATTCTATAGACACAAATAGATAAGCTTTTGACACGTGTGAGTATCCTCAGAGCAAGACGTATACTTTACCTCCCTTTCTAGGTACTATCATAATCAATTATTTCCCGTACACTTAGTACTCTAACCCGATTTGATCTCCCTTTTTAGGTACTGTAAATTTATACTCTTAATCCTACTTGTTAACCCGAATTCAATTCAATTAACAAATATTCATATAAGACGGTTCTAATAAATCCTCGAAATTCCTTCACTTAGAATTATAACAATAAACCCTGCTCATTAGTGAACGCACTCAATCAATAACCATGTTATGCATTCAGACTCTACACAACGATTATTAATGCACAAAACAACTATGAGTATTGATTAAAAATGCACAATCTTATATAAACTAAATCCACAAGTAGTGTTGTACGGAGTATACACACGAAATACAAATCAACTCATGAAACCTTCATAACCCTAGAACTACCGAAGTGGCTCTAGCCCATGATTGATCTAGGAATAATCATGGTTAGATGGACCAATCTTACTTGAATCTCTAGCGGAACCTCTGTCACAGCTCCTCCTAGTCTTCTCTTGTATTGTGTTGTTGGTGATTGGTATATATGACGATATTTGGACGACTTTCTTGACTGCATGAGCCTCCTTTTATACTTGTAATTACGTCTCTAGGGCTTGAAATGGGCTTTTCAAGTGATCTCATGCGTTTTGGCCTCGAAAATCCGGATAAGGTAAGTTCCCGCACTACGGTTCGACCTCAGCAAACAGGTCGAACCACTGGCCGCACATCGAACCACAGGTCGAACCACGTTACTGGAAGTATTCTGCACTTGGTTCGACCAACTGTCAGGTCGAACCACTCCCTCTTTGGTCAAACCACAGGTCGAACTGCACCACTGGACAATTTCTGCTCCTGGTTCGACCAACTGTCAGGTCGAACCCCAACATCGTGGTCAAATCACACTTCTCGCGAACTGGTTCGACCATGGTTCGACCTGATGAGCAGGTCGAACCATTGAGTCGTGGTCGAACCCTCCTTCTGCACACTTTGTAATGCTAGTTTGACCTGTAGGAGAGGTCGAACCCTCCTCCAACAGGTCGAACCCACCTCTCTCCTTAGCAGTTCGCGTGGTCTCGACTTCATCTCTTCGATTCTTGGCACTTCCACTCCGATTTTGCTATTAAAACCACTCAAATAGCTCCACTAACACCTGATTAATGCTAATTCACAATATATATAGGTTTTCCACCTATTTCCACCTCAAAACTCTCCAAAACTAGCACAAAACATGATGCTAAACTTTTGAATTTACACACTCATTAGTTTCCCCGTGTTTAAGATTCAATGCCCATTAATTAATTAAGTTACTGACAACTCCATTAATTAATATATTTACCGAGAGTAGTACCACTCAACCTTATTATCATGCCGGAATAAATCCACCTGCAGGGTTTACATGATAATCATTATGAGCTCCTCAAGGGGACATCATCAACCAATTTTGTTAGGACATGGATTCCTTCTACAATCAACTGCACACCATAGAGACAACACCATCTCCCAACTCACTGAGCATATTGATTTATCTTTTAAATCTCACCCATTGATGAATCAAAGAAATAAATACTGCCTTACGTGTCGAGGTTATTGTATAGGGATTAAGAGTATGAACATCCATAATAACAGAGATCAAATTCTATTATATAGTCAGTATAAACCGAACGATCTCAACGCGGTCCTATTCAATACACAAAGTGTGCTAGTGCAATTTTATTGTCAAGACAGACTAATGCCAAATCACACTACAACCATAATGATAGATAGTCCCAGTCTATCTCGTTTGTGAACATCTGTTTATAGTTTAGAAGGAGCCGATAATATGATTTTCCGTATGATGCCACACACCACATTATCTACAGTATAAAGTAAATGGACTTTTGCAACAACATTATTGCAAATATTTGATCACATGATTCTCATTTAAAATATTATCTAAACATTGTTCATAAAAAAGCTAGAGTTTTAGTATACAATCCAACAATCTCCCACTTATACTAAAACACTATGCTGCCATATCTGCTGTCATACATCTGATTACCACTCCCACTACTTGACCTTATTATAAGCTTTCGCCTTAAGGTCCTTGTAAAAGGATTACTAGGTTATCATCCGATGTAATCTAGGCAACAACAACCTTCCCCTCATTATACGATTTCTCATATCAGGTAGTACTAGCTATCAATATATTTAATTACCTTATAGACTCGTGATTCCTTCAAGTTTACTACTGCACCATTATTATCACAATAAATTGTGATAACCTTGGACAAACTCAAATCACATCTAAGTTCATTACAAAGTTTCTAGAACCATACAGATACTTAGGCTGCCACAAGGCTCCAATATTATCCTCTTTACATGGTGGAGTCCGAAATATATTTCTATATGACACTCCTCCATACTATGGATCTACTTCCATTAAACACATAACCTTGAGGTGGATTTACTACCGTTCCTATGATTCAAAAATCTGAATCTAAGTAACCGTTAAGAAGTAATGAATTATTCCGGTAAGCTTACGTATTATTTCCAGTCCTTTTCAGGCACTTCAAATATGTCTTACCATAATTCAATATTCTTGTTCCGGGTTACCTTGATACTCACTGATTATGCCATAGGCAAAACAAATATCTTATCTCGTGCATAGCATTCCATAGATTAAGCTTCCTTATTGCCGAAGCATAGGGAACCGCCTTTATCTATTTTATCTTCTTTTGTGTCTTATGACACAAAGCCTTAGATAAAGTCACATGCTAAAATGAGTAAGGATTGTATCAATTATTCGTAGCTTGAGATAAGCACAACATTATATCTTGTGATCTTTATCACCAAGATCGCAAGAATATATTTTGCTTCTCTTAAGTCCTTCATTTTATACTGCTTTATTAAACCATACTCATACGCCTGACAATACTTTTTCATTGTCTCCAATGAGCAAGATACCATCTACGTATTTACAAGAAATACCACCACGTTTTCGTCACTCTTTTCAATACACAATATCCATCCAAGCATTGATTAAATCCATACTGTAGTCAATTAAATTTTATTGCCTAAATAGATAAAAATGCAAAGGAAATATATTAAATATTAATTAAATATTTATTTATCAAGGAATTTAAATAAATTAATTCCTAAAATAAATAAATAAATAATTGATAATTAGTATAATTATTTAAGTCCAAATCCAAGTCAAAAGGGCCCAATTCAAGTTAAATGGGCTCAAATCCGAGTTAAGTGGGCTCAACTCAAGTCAGGTGGGCTTGACCCAAGTCAAATAAGCCCAAATCAAATCCAGCAGGCCTAATTAAATTAAATAGGCCCAAATTAAATCCAGCAGGCCTAATTAAATTAAATAGGCCCAAGTCAAATCCTGCAGGCTTAATTAAATTAAATAAGCCCGTATCCAGTCCAGTAGGCTTAATTAAAGGAGAAAAGCCCAATGTATCTTTTCAAGGAGAAAATATCTTTTAAGTGGTTATTTTCTCTACCTATAAATAAGGGCCTTCAGTCCTCATTCCATTGACTCTGAAAATCCTGAAGACCTGAAGAACTCTGAAGATTCAAGTGAAAATCAAGTTCGATCAAGATCCAAGTCAAGTGAAGTTCAAGTCAAGATCAAGATCAAGTCGAAGAACACTCAAGATCTTCAAATAAAGTTCAAGTCATCTTCAAGTCAAAAACAGCCTCCGATCAAAGACCAGGTGCTAAGCCTCTCTGATTTGGCGTTCTTCATATCAAATTCATCCATCTGTCTCCGTGAAGTCAATGTTCAACCAAACTAAGCGCCGTACTTCACAACAAATCTTCATGTCAATGTTTGATCCAAACAAAGGCTCGACGCCTCCGGATAAATGTTATAAAGCCCTAAATCAGAACTCGGACAAGCTTTATCCGGAGATCCGGCTCAAAAAGTTGAAAAAGTCAAGAAGTCAACTCAAGAGAGGAATCAGAGGACAGTTAGAGATTGTTCACTCAATTTTCAAGTTCAATCCACATCGGATTAACATTGTAATTTATTTTATGTTTATTATTTAATAAATACAAATTTTGTTGTTACAAATTTTGGCACGCCCAGTTGGACACTTTCTACCTCTCATCTCTTCTTCATATAAGCAAAGCAAGATGACTCCACTCAGAGTCACCAAGTCAGCTTCTGTCTTTAAGTCTTCAGAATTACAAGTTGAAGACGTTAATGTTACAACTAGAAGCATGTCAAGGAAAGCGCGGTTTGAAGCCTCTTAGGAGACAATTTCTTCAGTTGGAGTTATCCCCAAAGGAATACCTTATAATGATAAGGATGATAAAAATGAGGAGGGCAAACTTGATGGGTCAACTCCTCTATCTGAAGAAAGTTCATAGTCTAATTCATCCATAGCCTTAGCTATGACAACAAACACTTCATCTATCGAAGAGCAATTAGTAAGTTTGACTGAGTCCATTGCTGCACTCGCCAAACAAAGCTAAGAACAAGGTACTTTGATCTTCAAACTAATGGAGAAAATGGCAGGTGCTGAAACTAGCCATGCAAATGAAAAGCAAGTTGAGGATAATGAAAATGAAGTAGATGACTTCATGAGACGTCAATCGTTGCGAAAAAAGGTGATCGACGAAGAACTGAATGTTTCCCATGATGGAATGGTTTCTATAAGCCAGCTAAAAAGCATTATACTTGGGATGATGAAGGACCAATTTGAAGAGAGCTCCAAGCCTTCATTCACTTATGCTAAGCCTTTTACTAGGAGGGTTGATAACTTGAAGATGCCACCGAACTATCAACCCCCAAGTTCCAACAGTTTGATGGAAAAGGTAATCCAAGGCAACATATAGAACATTTCATTGAAATGCGCAATGATACCGGAACTTACAGAGATCATATGGTGAGATAATTTATTCGTTCTCTAAAGAGAAATGCTTTTGAATGGTACACCAACTTGGAAGCCGATTCTATAGACAGTTAGGATCAGATGGAACATCAATTCCTTAATCTTTTCTACAGTAATAGGAGAATGGTTAGCATGATGGAGTTGACTAACACCCGTCAATTAAAAGAAGAGACAGTAATTGAGTACATTAATCGATGGAGAAATCTGAGCTTAAATTGTAAAGATCGACTGTTTGAAGTTTCGGGCATTGAGATGTGCACTCAAGGGATGCAGTGGAGCCTTCTTTACATACTTCAAGGGATTAAGCCTAAAATCTTTGAAGACTTGGCCACAAGAGCTCACGACATGGAGCTAAGTATGGGGATAAGTGGAGTTGTAAAGCCACCGATTCCTGGATCTTACAAGTACAAAGAAAAGCAAGAGGCCAGGAAAGGGGGCAAACCCTACAATAAATCTTATGAAAAGGAGTCCATGGCGACAAATGCATCAACCGTCAAATTTCAAAGGAATGAGAATGAAAAAGATGATAAAATAAAAAATGATTCCCAAGAAAGGGGGGCAAAGAAGATTGACCTTGAAAGAGATGCAAGAAAGAAAGTACCCATTCCTTGATTAGGATGTCCCAGGCATATTTGATGATCTGTTCAAAGATAAACTTATCGAACTTCCTGAAATGAAGTGACCAGAAGAAGCGGGACAAACTGAAATTCCAAAATACTGCAAGTATCATAGACTTGTGTGTCATTCTATCAAAGATTGCTTTGTCTTTAAAGACAAAGTTATGCGATTGGTTGAGCAAGGGAAGATTTTTCTAGATGAAGATGCAACTGCAAACTCTACTTCTGCAGATGGTGAAAATGATTCTTCATGTCACATGGCAAGCGAAGCTCAACTATTTGAGGTTGAGCCTGGAGTTGAAAGCGAGACCCATGCTATGAAGATTACCTTCACAGAGGAAGACTTACTGCTCGGTTCACAATCTCACAACCGACCCTTTTTCGTAATTGGTTGCACTCAAGTGCAAAGGGTGAATCGAATATTGATTGATGGAGGTTTAGAGGTCAATATCTTACCTCTAATGACATTGAAGAAGTTAGGGATTCCAACTGATGAACTCGGCAGTAGTCGGTTGACGATTCATGAGTTCAATCAAGAAGGTCAGAGAACACTTGGTACAAAAGTCTTAGATTTAATGATAGATGAGATGCCCTCAATAGTTCTGTTTCATGTCATTGATGCTAAAACATTATATAACATGCTCTTGGGGCGCCCATGGTTGCATAAAAATGGAGTGATTCCTTCTAGGCTACACCAATGCTTCAAATATTGCAATGGAGGTAACATAAGGAAGGTTCTTGGTGATTAAAGGCCATTCACAGAAGCCGAGTCATATTTTGCGGACGCTAGATATTTTCTGAAGAGTAGCAAGGCCGTCAAACAAGAAGAAAGTTCATCACAAGAGAAAAATGATAAGCTAGAAAAAAAAAGTACAGATAATGTTTCCTCTACACGGTCTGAGGAAAGCAAGCAATTGATCAAGGTAGTAGGAGAGTTGACACTACCCCTGACCAAGGTTGACACTGAGAAGCCCTCTCTTCCTCCACTCAAAGGGTTCACTCGCCCAGTTCAAGGGGCTAAAACTGAGCATGAAGATGTACTTGAGGCGGCAGTTTTTAAATCATATAGTCTACAAGCTTACAAACTTCTTATGAAAGCTGGATATGACCCTCAAGAAAAAGCTGTGACGAATGAACCGTCTCATAAGACTCCTAGTGGATTTAATACCACTCAAGAGACATTGAAAAGTAATAGTCGCAATTCCAAGTATACTAGAACAGGTTTGGGATACGTTCCGCAGAAACCTATTCGTATTGCGATCAAAAGGGCAAACACGAACTACATCACTGAAGATGAAATTTTTTCTGAAGAAGAAGAGTCTTATGAGGAAGATAGAGAGACAGAGAGAGTCTCAGTCTTTGAAAGACTTAGACCAATGGGAGTTAAAAAGACTACCAGGTTCCCAAAGATATATAGTCGTATCCCATCTCGTATGAAAAGACGACATTCCCTGACCATATCATATGACATGGTGTTGAAAGTTAAGAAAGGAACAATCATCTTCACCCGAACTTAAGAAGATGATCGTGAAAGTGTAGGCTCATCAGATATTGTTCATTCCATTATCATGCAAACAGATCTACACAGTGCAGAAAGAGATCTACGAAGCAAGATCATCAAAATGAGGAGAGATGGCTATGTAGTGGAGAGCATTGTTAAAGTGGGAGAAAATGAACAAGTTAGGTCTGATCCACATTTTCAAAGGCAAGAATTCTTGGAGGACGTTGATGCGTAAATCATGTCACTATACGAGAAGAGACCTCAAATGAAGAGGAGGATGTTGATGATGCTCTTCCAGAATTTGAAGAGGGTGTCAAATCTACTATTGATCAATTGAAGGAGATTGATTTGGGAGATGCTAATGACCCACGTCCAACCTATATAAGTGCTATGTTGACAGCTGATGAAGAAAAAACTTACATTGAGCTTCTTCAAGAGTTTAGAGATGTGTTTGCATGGTCGTTCAATGAAATGCCTGGATTAGATCCGAAAGTGGCAGTTTATCATTTAGCAGTAAATGAAGGAACCAAGCCAGTTAAACAAATGCAATGTCAATTTTGGCCGGAGCTGGTCCCATTGATTGAAGCTGAGGTTAATAAGCTCCTTAAGATGGGCAAGATACGAGAAGTTAAGTATCCTACTTGGCTCTCTAACATTGTACCGGTGAGGAAAGCAAACGGGCAACTTAGAGTGTGTATTGACTTCCGTGACTTGAACTTGGCATGCCCAAAAGATGATTTTCCACTATCAATTACTGAACTTATGATTGATGCAACAACTGTTCATGAAGTTCTTTCATTCATGGATGGGTCATCCGGCTATAATCAAATTGGTCTGGCTCTAGAAGACCAAGAGAAAATAGCCTTCCACACTCTAAAAGGAATATTTAGCTACAATGTTATGCCGTTCAGTTTGAGGAATGCTGGCGCTACTTACTAACGAGCCATGCAAAAGATATTTGATGACATGCTCCATAAGAATGTCGAGTGTTATGTTGATGACATCGTGGTGAAGTCAAAGAGGAAAAAGGATCATCTTAAGGATCTAAGGCAAATATTTGAGCGTCTCAGAAAATTCCAACTTAAGATAAACCCACTTAAGTGCGCATTCGGAGTCTCTTCTGGAAAGTTCCTTGGATTCATTGTCTAACATCGTGGCATTGAAATCGACAAAGCAAAGATTGATGCAATCATGAAGATGCAGGTGCCCCGAAACATACATGAGCTCAAGAGTTTGCAAGGTAAGCTGGCGTACTTAAGAAGATTCATATCAAACTTGGCCGGCCGGTGCCAACAATTCAGCCATCTTATAAAGAAAGGTAGCCCATTTGAATGGGATGAAGCTTGCACTAATGCCTTTAATAGCATTAAAGCATATTTGATGAAGCCGCCAGTGTTAGTTGCTCCGATAGCTGGACGTCCATTAGTTCTCTACATATCTGCTCAAGAAAGATCAGTTGGAGCCCTGCTTGCACAGAATAATGATGAAGAAAAGGAGTGTATGTTGTATTATCTGAGTAGGACAATGACTTCAAATGAGTTGAAATACTCACCAATTGAAAAGATTTGTCTTGCTCTCATCTTTTTAATTCAAAAATTAAGACATTATTTTCAAGCTCATACTGTTTACTTGGTCTCAAAGGCTAACCCATTGAAGTTTGTCATGTCAAAGCCAGTGTTCTCTGATAGGCTTGCAAGATGGTATCTTCAATTGCAGCAATTTGAAATTATCTATGTCCCTCAAAAAGAAGTGAAGGGGCAAGTGTTGGCGGATTTCTTGGTTGATCATCCTATACCCATCGAATGGGAGTTGTTTGATGATCTCCCTAATGAAGATATATTGGCTATAGAAATTAGTCCTCCATGGAAGATGTATTTCGATGGAGCTGCTCACAGAGAAGGAGCCAGTGCCGGAGTAGTATTTGTGACCTCAGATGGAGGAGTTCTGCAATATTCATTCACTCTAACTGAAAATTGCTATAACAATGTAGCTGAATATCAAGCTCTTATACTTGGTCTGGAAATGGCAATAGATGTAAAGCAGATACACCTTAAGGTATATGTAGATTCATTATTGATAATCAACCAACTGCTTGGCTTATATGAGGTTAAGAAACCCGAACTACTTCCATATCATAACTGTACACAAAGGCTTATGAATTAGCTTGGAGATGTAGAAATTGAACATTTACCAAGGAGCAAGAACAAACAAGCCAATGCTTTGGCAAAGCTAGCATCAACTATAGCAATGCCCGAAGCACATTTTCAAATGCCGATCTGCAAGAGTTGGGTGGTACCTCCCTTCTTTGAAAAAGAAGATTGTGAAGAAGTTGAGTATTGCGCAACAGAGGGGTTTGATATTGAGAAAGAAGACTGGCGTCAACCGTTCGTTGATTACTTGAAGTATGATAAGCTCCATAATGATCCACACCTAAGGTTTGATGTCTGACATAGAGCACCGCGATTCTTCTATTATAAAGATACACTCTATAGAAGATTGTTTGATGGTATTCTCTTGAGGTGCTTAGGTGATGAAGAAGCTCTTCGAGCTATGGAGGAAGGTCATTCTGGAATATGTGGCGCCCATCAGTCTAGACCCAAGTTACATTTCAGAATCAAGAGGATGGGATATTATTGGCCTTCTATGGTGAAGGATTGCATTGACTATGCACAAAGATGTCAGCCATGTCAATTTCATGCAAATCTCATTCATCAACCTTCCGAACCATTACATCCAACAGTTTCTTCATGGCCATTTATGCATGGGTTTTAGATGTGGTGGGCCAGTTAACAAAGTCTTCTGGAGGCCATCTTTATATTCTGGCTGCCGCTGATTACTTTTCCAAGTGGGCGAAAGTTGTACCTTTGAGAGAAGTGAAGAAAGAAAATATTGCTGATTTCATCCGCATCAACAATATATACAGATATGGAGTGCCTCGATACATCATAACTAATAATGGAAGGCCATTCAGCAATTCTTTAATTGACAAGCTCTGTGAGAAATTTGACTTCAAGCAAAGGAAGTCTTCTATGTACAATGCAGCAGCTAATGGGCTCACTGAAGCTTTCAACAAAACGCTATGTAACTTGTTGAAGAAGGTAGTCTCGAAGTCAAAGCGAGACTGGCATGAAAGGATTTATGAAGCTTTATGGGCATATCGAACCACTTATATAACTCCTACTCAAGCTACTCCATATTCTTTAGTATATGGAGTTGAAGCTGTGGTGCCCCTTGAAAAGCAAATCCCATCTTTGAGAATTGCTATACAAGAAGGTTTGACTAAAGTAGAGAATGCACGACTGCGTGTCGAAGAGTTAGAAGCACTTGATGAGAAGAGGTTGGAAGCACAACAAAGACTTGAATGCTATCAAGCACGCCTTTCCAGAACGTTTAACAAGAAAGTAAAGATACGTTCTTTTCAAGTCGGAGACTTAGTCCTTGCAGTGAGGAGGCCTATTTTCATCACTCGCCGAGTTAGAAATAAATTCTTTCCCAAGTGGGATGGTCCACATGTTGTGAAAGAAGTATACACAAATGGTACATACAAGTTGATATCTGAAGATGGTGTGGGAATTGGCCCCATAAATGGAAAATTCCTGAAATGCTACAACGCGTAATCCAGTCAAATCCAAGGAACGCTCCATGATGCACGAGTTAAAACTGCATGTTACTCCTGGTCCGCATGATTATAAACTGTGTACGACACCCACCAAAAGTAATTATACGTGGCTAAACTGTTAATTTACCCCACTCAGGTATTTTAAGTGGTTAAAGCGTTAAATGCCCTACTTTGTCTAAAGTGGTTAAAGAATAGTCACTCCTAGCCCGCACGAGTATAAACTGTGTACGGCACCCCCATTCAAACAAAACATGTCCCTTTGAACTACGTAATGACTTGATCCTCTGAAAGGAGGTATGTAGGCAGCTTAGCACTCTGCTGAGTTCAGTCATAATTCAGGCTGTTCGCATCAAGTTTGTGAGACAAGTAATTAGATGAAGCATGAATCTGTTGAGAAGCAAAGAGAGACGGGTGGCTGAATGCAAATTTCTATAAAGAAGTTTAAATTGTTGAAGGGGTAAAGGAAGTTAAAATTCTTGGAGCCTGGCAATAATCTCAGATTCTCGTAGTGGCAAAGTGATGTCGGTGATTTGCAAGCAAGAGATGAGTTCCGGTTAATTTAAATTATGAATTTAATTAATTAATGGTCCAAAATAAATTTATGGGATCAATTAATTAATAAATTCAAAATTATAAATTAAATCCATGATTGAATGAATTTAAAATATTAAAAGGGGAGCAATTAAATTAATTCATGATTAAATTCAAATCATGAGTTTAATTCACCTTTAAGAGATAGAGGCCCAAATCATTAAAGAGCTCAACCCATTATTAAAGGAGACGAGCCCAACAAGCATCCATTGAAGTGAACAGCCCAAATTTGTGGATGGAGGTCATGCAAGTCCAAGTAAGCCCAAACTTGATGGTTTCAAGGATGGCCTAAATTGGGAAGAATTTTTTTTTTTAGAAGTCCAAGTTGCTAATCCAGCTTGGTCTAATAAATCATTCAAAAGGAAAGTCAAAATTGACATCCCCTTCAAGGAAGGAAAAGAACGATAACAACATCTCTCTCCTCCTTCAAATCAATCTGCCATATTTCTATTTTGGAAATCTTCTCTCTTCAAAAATAGAATACTCTTCTCTCTCTCCTGAAAGTGGTTGACGGGAATGGGAGGGAATCCTAAAGTATTACAGTCGACCGATATCTGCTCCAAGCAATAGCTTCATCTGTTCAAGTGTCGCTCGTCGATGCCGGAGTTTGCAAAAAAGATCACCATTCAGATATGCATGTCTCGTTGCCACCAACAGTAGCCACTCGATTGCATCAGTCCAGTATGCCAAAAATCTAGCCACCATGGGTGGTCTGCCATCAATCGCTCTCCCGCTCTTCAAATCAATGTTGCCGAAGGCATGAGCTCGATAAGCAGCCACCATAGGTGGTCTGCCATCAATCGCTCTCCCACTCTTCAAATCAATGCTACCAGAGGCATGAGCTCGATATGCAGCCACCATAGGTGGTTTGCCATCAATCACTCTCCCGCTCTTCAAATCAATGCTACCGGAGGCATGAGCTCCATAAGCAGCCACTATAGGTGGTCTGCCATCAACCGCTCTCCCGCTCTTCACATCAACACTACCGGAGGTACGAGCTCGATAAGCAATCACCATAGGTGGTCTGCCATCGATTGTTCTCCCATTCTTCGTATCAACACTGCTGGGGGCATGAGTCTAACAAGCAGCCACCATGGATGGTCTGTTGTCGATCGTTCTCTACCTCGACGCAGTTGGTCCAAATTCAATCTTGGAAATTTATCAGGTCTCTAACAACTGCTGTCTTCATCTTCGCGGGTCTGTAACTACCGCTGCATTCACCAATGCGGGTCTGTAACTAATGCGGCCTTTCGCCAACACGGGTCTGTAACTACCGTGGTCTTTCTCCAATACGGGTGTGTAACTACCGCCTCCGTCGATACGGGTCTGTAACTACTGCGGCCGGTGTGGGTTTGAAACACCACTATTGATACCTTGGTCCGAGGATTCGTATAGAGGGCAGCCAGTTTCAAAAGACTCGGCTTGTACGTTTCTTAAAAGGCTACTATGTAGATAGTACGTATAGTAGAAACAACAAGAAAATAAACAGGTATGTATGCAAGATTAAAGGAACGATGGGGAAGCAAAAAAAAGGAAAAGGGGCAGAAAAAACAAAAGGAATGGTGTGAGAAGAAGATAGTTACTGTGATAATTGATTAGTGCAGCATGAGTTCTTGATGTTACAATAGCCTTGGGACGAAGGCAAGAACCTGCGGAGGAAAAGGAAATTTGATCAGTTGGTATGTCATAAACTGTGATGAGGAAAAATCAGAGGCATGAATGTCTTCTTATATAGGTGAGGAAGTATATGTGGATAACTCTTCATGAATATTTAGATGAATTATAGTGCAAGATTTGAATTTATCATGTGAAATTCCATTGTACAAGATTTGAGGTTATCATGTTGGATTTAATATTATCCTTTTGATTAGAATATATGTGAAATTTTGAAGTAAGGCTACGTAAACATGTTCGAAGATTTGAGGGGGTTCAAAATTGGGCTAAACCGTGAAGAAGTATTTAGTGATATAGCTATGATAATTAGCGGGTGTTCCTCAAAATATATTCAAGGATATCATAAGAGAGGGGTGCAGATATATATTGGGCCCATAATAAGAGGAAATTCAAGTGGTTGAGAAGAGAAGTATGAATTTTGAAGTACTTACACTTCTTTGGTCGATGCTTGCGGTATGAAGGAAAAGGGCATGCGTGAACTCCTTTTTATATAGATGTTGGGATTATTGAGGATAACTCTTGAATATTGGAATAAATTTTGAGTTTATCATGTGAGATTTGTTTTGAGAATAAATCCTACAGTGTTGTGACTATCTAATTAGATTTGAGTTTATCTTACAAAATTCAAAGTAGATGTTAGATTTGTCTATGTATTTTTTGCTCCAAGTAAATTAAGTGGATGGGCTTCGATAAAGTTAAAAAGGGTGAGAAAATCACGAAAGCCCATGTCAAATTGGAGATGAGATGTAAAGACGCGATTCAAAATTATTTTTAAATTGGCAGATTTGGAGCTATTTTGAGTTTAAGTTCATCTCCAGAAATAAAATTGATATGCTCTTCAAAATTTGAGTGGATATTCTGAATTCATTATTACTACTCCCTCCGTTCCAACTTCAACTTCACACTTTCCGTTTTGGTCCGTCCCAAATTCAACTTCACACTTCCATAAAAGGAAAAATCAATAAACTAATATCCCTCTAACATACTTTAATTTCAAATTTGCCATCACCTTTTAAACACACATAACATACTTTATCATTTATTTATTACCCAAAAATACCATACTATCCTCAAAAGTAAGTCAAAAAGTAATTTTTCTTAAACTCCGTATCTACAGTAAACGTGAACTTGAATTTGGGACGGAGGGAGTATTTCTTACTAATCCGCAAATTGAGAGTTAGTGGGCTAAGGAAATTACAGAAGTGGTGGCCATCCGGTGAAGAAAAAATTAATGAAAGCCCAAATCAAGTTGATGCAAATGAGCATGAAAAATGTTGCAATTTGTCCACTTTAAAATAAATTTCAGTGAATAAAATGCAAGGGAGCATTTGTAGACAATTAAATTTTATTGCCTAAATATATAAAAATGCAAAGAAAATATATTAAATATTAATTAAATATTTATTTATCAAGGAATTTAAATAAATTAATTCCTAAAATAATTAAATAAATAAATAATGGATAATTAGTATAATTATTTAAGCCCAAATCCAAGTCAAAAGGGCCCAATTCAAGTTAAATGGGCTCAAATCCGAGTTAAGTGGGCTCAACTCAAGTCAGGTGGGCTTGAACCAAGTCAAATAAGCTCAAATCAAATCCAGCAGGCCTAATTAAATTAAATAGGCCCAAATTAAATCCAGCAGGCCTAATTAAATTAAATAGGCCCAAGTCAAATCCAGCAGGCTTAATTAAATTAAATAAGCCCGTATCCAGTCCAGCAGGCTTAATTAAAGGAGAAAAGCCCAATGTATCTTTTCAAGGAGAAAATATCTCTTAAGTGATTATTTTCTCTACCTATAAATAAGGCCTTCAATCCTCATTCCATTGACTCTGAAAATCCTGAAGACCTAAAGAACTCTGAAGATTCAAGTGAAAATCAAGTTCGATCAAGATTCAAGTCAAGTGAAGTTCAAGTCAAGATCAAGACCAAGATCAAGATCAAGTCGAAGAACACTCAAGATCTTCAAATCAAGTTCAAGTCATCTTCAAGTCAAGAACAGCCTCCGATCAAAGACCAAGGAGCTAAGCCTCTCCAATCCAGCGTTCTTCATATCAAATTCATCCATCTATCTCCGTGAAGTCAACGTTCAACCAAATTAAGCGCCGTACTTCACAACAAATCTTCAAGTCAATGTTTGATCCGAACAAAGGCTCGACACCTCCGGATAAACGTTATAAAGCCCTAAATTAGAGCTCGGACAAGCTTCATCTGAAGATCCAGCTCAGAAAGTTGAAAAAGTCAAGAAGTCAACTCGAGAGAAATCAGAGGATAGTTAGAGACTGTTCACTCAATTTTCAAGTTCAATCCACATCGGATTATCATTATAATTTCTTTTGTGTTTATTATTTAATAAATACAAATTTTATTGTTACACATACGACTGGATTTCCTTATCAAAATAGATGTTCCATGATCTTGAAGCTTGTTTTAGTCCATTGATGGACACTTTTAAGCTTACACTTGAAATGCTTTTAGTTCTATGCAATGAATCACTCTGGTTGCTTCATTGTAGACCCACTTACAACCAATGGCTTTTACACCATTTGATGGTTCTACAAGCTCCCAGATTTGATTTTGAATCCATTGCAACTTGCTAAGATTCTGCATTTCGATCTTGTAGCACATCGTCATGTCCATGGGACGTATTATGTTTACTAGGGGATCAAGTCTCACGACTCTCCCAAAACATAAATCTTTCAAGTTGTAGAACAACCCTCCCACTACGACAAGACACTACAAGCAATTGTGTATCAGACGTGACACGCGATGCAATTTCCTTGTGGTATATCCTCTTGTAGTCTTGGTACTAAAATTTATGTTTCCCTTCTCATACCTTTTAGAATAATCTATACATGGATTTGTAATTTATTACATAATCCTTTCCAAAAATCTAGTGTTCGTGTGAAAAATCACCCTTCGATCTTTTGGACTATTAAATAAACACCCTTCATTTTTCCAGGATTTCCCAAAATGAATTTAATAACACATCATCAATCTAATCATTTTCATGTGAGCCTTATTCCTTCTATCCACCGCACCATTCAGCTGGGGTTTGCCCGGTATAGACAACTTGAGATTCAATCTCATTCTCTGATTAACAGCTCCAAAACTATCCTAAGAGGTGCTCGCCACTACGATCAGATTGTTGTGACTTGATATATTTTCCATGATGCCTTACCGCATCAGCCATGCACTTCTTGAATTAATCATAGCACTCAGGCTTGTAGTGCATTAAATAAATATATCTAGTTACTAGAATATTCGTCAAACAAAATGACGAACATTCATAACCACCTCTCGACAGGATAATCTTAGGACCGCATAAATCAGAATAAACTATTTCCAACATATCTTTTCATGACTCTATACCCCTTTGCCTTGAAAAGGCAATTAATCATTTTTTCTTCCAAGTAAGACTCACTAGTTCGATAGTTTCCACTTCCAATAAACCTAACGGTCCATCGGCTATCACTTTCGAATCGTACTTAAATAAAATGATCTAGTCTTAGATCCCAAAGACATATTTAGTTCATCTCCGAAGGTTCCTTTCTCTTACTAAGTTTAGAAGATGCATTATTAATTACTATTTGTTGCATCCATGGGATAAACATGATTTAAGAGTTTACAAATTGTCACTATCATACCATAACAGATTATAGCTCCATCCTTCATTATAATGACCATGTCATTTAAATGAATTGGAGTATCCATCCGTAAATTCATAGAAACCGAAATGAAATTCTTTCTATGATAACGTACATACAGACAATTTCTCAAAATAAAATATTTATTCATATCATAAGATAAATAAACAACTCCCACTGCAATAGCCACTACTTTCATAGCTTACCCATGTACTCAATAATCTCATCATCACTTAGTTGCAGGCTAGTGATTTCGGTATTTACACACAATGTGTCAGTAAGCGCCATCACTAATCCCACTTCAACAACTAGTGAATAAGATACTATCCTTGTTCACCTCTTGATGAAATTGGTTTTGTTTCGCCACATGTTTTGTCAGAAGTTTCCCACCGTATGCAACCTCTTGTAATTCAGGTGAAACTTGCTTAAAACTTTAAGGCAAACTATGAAAAATAAATTGAGCTAGGTTTCCCCTTCAATTTATATTCCAAGTATTTCCAATTCAGTCATCAAGTTAACCATGACCTCTTGCCTTTCTAACTTACTCAAGTATCCGAAGAGTCACATGAGACTATCATATTTCTATGAACTTCTCAACTCTTCACTAGATACTTTAATAGGCATTAGAGGGCTTCCTTAGTGAGAACACATCTCAAGCACCGTGAATTTGCATGCCACGTTAGTGTGGACGCATACAAACCCGAACATTCGCAAGAGAAGGTTTTACCCATTAATTCCATACGTCATAATTAACCTTATGACTCAATGATTAATAGTCGATTGTCCTTTAGCCATGCAATTTAATAGCAGTGACTTTGTTGGGGAGGATACATATTAATTGCACCTAAGTGTATACCATTATTTGATACTAAGTACGTTACCCAAGCTTGTGTGCCTTACAGTTGGAGAAGTCCACACCCGCTCAAATAATTTTCTATAACCATCAATTATTAATTTGTACTAGTGATCCGCAAATAAAACTCATTCGTTGGGGAGGAAGACACTATAGCTGACTCATAAGCTTACTTGCATCACATTACAAATAATAATTAGTTCATGAAATTTATTCCAGTGATCTAAAAATAAAACTCATCCGTTGGGGAGGAAGGCACTATAACAGACTCATAAGCTTACTTGCATCACTTAATAAATCAATAATGGAGGCCGGGGATCATGACCAATCCCTTTACCACTTAGTAATTTAATAAGAGGGTTTTGCATGCATACAATATAACAGATATAACTATGCAAATAAACATGCCTTTATTACAGCTAATACGGCAGTAAATCAAGTAGCACATGCAATCCAATTATATAATAATAATTGGAAAATAAAACAATTATATCAATTATATAAAAGGAAATAAAATAATTGCCAAATATGTGTTGACTTAGTCAACACTCCATATGTGACTTGTGCGCTAAGAAAGCCATCAGCCTGTCCAACCAAATTCATAGGTACCATAATACACCATATCAGCCGTAAAACCCGCTGACGGATTTTCCCAGCCTTGCATGTACCCTTCGGAAATCCTACTACCGGCATGAGTAAATCTCTCTTCCGTCGACAGACCTAGACAACCACCAGTCATGCTGCCTTACCACACCGGGTTGCAGCATCGCTTAGCCGCCGCCAGCCAAGTTATAACCCACCGAAAAAACTGGCCCTTTTCCAAAATCCAACGCCAAGCAGCCGAACTTTAGCCATCAGAACCCCACGACTGCTCTCAGCCATCTCCGGCCAGCCTTCTTGGGCCAAGCACACATCACGCGCGCCAACCCACAAGGCCACCACACCGATCAGCAACACTAGCCTACAGCTAAATCTTCGCTGGCAAGCTATTTCTAGCGATAGCAGTTCCGCCAAGCCATGCCGAAAACCTCACGCCATCCATATTGTCCTTGCTGATAAACCAACCACCGATCCTCCATCGCTTGTACAATAGCGTCACTTTTCGGCGTATCAGATTTCTACCGACAATGCTTATTGCAGGCACCATACGCGCTGTTGATCAAGCTGATGATCAGCAATGATATTTCGTCGAAGCGCATGCCTGCCGCCCTGCATCCGCATCATCAAGCATTCATCCAGCCCAGTACATGAAGGAGACCTGCCAGAAAAGCACGCTGACCTGCTCGGAACATACCGTAGACTCATCCCCGCAAACTGTAGACTCGATCGGAAACCCTTGAAGACCTAAGTGGGAATATTGCCGTCTCCAGCCGCCTGGTCACACGGTATGACCGCCGACAGCCAGCCCTGTCGTTCATTATCCTTTTGCCAGTCTAATAATTTTTGTCAACCACCGGACGCCGTCGCTGGTCAGCAGGTCACGCCATCCTACCGTGCAGCTTCCTCCAATGTGAAACCTACCGTGCGTATCAAGCAATCCACCGGGCTTCATGCCCAGTTCTTCGCACGGTGCCATCGATCCAAGCCTGGCAGTCCGCCAATCCTTATGCGCGTCCAGCACGCCATCGAGCACGATGCTTGCCAGTGGGTTTCACCGCACAGCATATCGCTTGGAGACTCACCCGCCTCCGATACTTGCCGTTGCTTTCTTTACAATACCAACTCTTTACAGCCGTTGATCATACCATCAAACTCTCACCGCTCAACCCGACGTCAATCAACAGTGCTGTCACCGTTATCGTTGAGTGTGTGTTGTGTCAAACAATTAGGGTTTAACAGGATCATGCAATTAACCCTAAAATCTAACATAAACAAGACATATTCCACTCAAACCCTAAGCCTAACATGTCACGTTTAGCCATAGAACCTATGCTCTGATACCAATTATTAGCATTTGGATCTTTTGGTTAACGTGAACCGTTAGGGTTCCATGTGTTTCTATATCAGCGGAAGCAATAAATCATAGAAACGTATTACCTTTCACCAGGGTAGGGTATGTTAAAGAAGAAGGATTCTCGCCGGTAGCCTGCGCAGCCTCACCGTTTTGGCCATAACTCCCTCATCCGATCTCTAATTGGAGTGATCTATGCGCCAAAACGATCCACTCTTCCGTGGCTTTCCAACGGTCTATGACACATGCTGTTTGGACTTACACACGATTTTTAGAAAAATCAAAGAAGTTGACAGATAGAAACAGCAAACGATTTATCATAGAGACAGCACCATCTCCTAACTTACCGAGCATATTGATTTATCATTTAAATCTCACCCATTGATGAATCAATGAAATAAATACTGTCTTACGTGTCGAGGTTATTGTATAGGGATTAAAAGTATGAACATCCATAATAACAGAGATCAAGTTCTATTATATAGTCAGTATAAACCGAATGATCTCAACGCGGTCCTGTTCAATACACAAAGTGCACTAGTGCAATTTTATAGTCAAGACAGACTAATGCCAAATCACACTACAACCATACTGATAGATAGTCCCCGTCTATCTCGGTTGTGAATATTTGTTTATACTTTATAAGGAGCCGATAATATGATCTTTCATGTGATGCCGCACACTACATTATCTAGAGTATAAAGTAAATGGCCTTTTGCAATAACATTATTGCAAACGTTTGATCACATTATTCTCATTTTAAATATTATCTAAACATTGTTCATACAAAAAGTTAGACTTTTAGTATACAATCCAACAGAAGTTATGCGCGAAACCGTGAGACTGCGCATGCAGTTCTTCCGTAGTTCGACCAGGGGGTCCAGTTCGACCAAAACTACTTTGGTCGAACGGGGATGCAGAGGTCTATTTTTGATGGAATTTTTACCCCCTGGGCATGTATTTTCGTGTTTTCCAAGAAAAAGCCCATCCAAGATCCATAAGGAGAGCTTACAAGTATAAAAGGGGATGTAGATCACGTCATTATTCATTGGGGAAACACAACACAATCATCCTACACCACACAAGGGGGGATCACCCCCCAACTATCATCCACATCCTTTCCTCCATCCATCCATCACTGTGAAGGTTCATCTGTGGAATCAAGAGGAGAACCAAGAGGAGGATTCAAGATGGAGAAGGACGTGACGACTCCCGCATCTAGGGTTTTATTCATTTTCTAATTTATCTTGTATTTTCTAGACATATAGGTAAGATCTATCCAACCCCCATGATGTACTTCGCAACTGTTGGATTGTATACTAAAAGTCTAGCTTTAGTATGAACAATGTTTTAACAATTTATTTGAAATGAGAATCAATGATCAAATGATTGCGTCTTATAATTTATTTATATGTTCAATGCAATAGTCCACTTACTTTATAATGTAGATAATATGTTGTGCGACAACACGCGAAAGATCATATTATCGGTTTCCTTATAAAGTATAAATAGATGCTCATAACCAAGATAGACGGGGACTCTCTATCAGGATGGTTGTAGTGTGATTTGGTATTTGTTTGTCTTGGCTATAGAATCACATTAGTGCACTTCGGGTGTATTGAGTAGGACCGCTTGAGATTGTTCGACTTATACTGACTTATAGAAGAACTTGATCTCAGTTATTATGGATGTTCGTGCTCTTAATCCCTATACAATAACCTCGATACGTAAGGCAATATGTATTTCTTTGATTCATCAATGGGTGAGATTTACATGTAATTAAATCAATAAGTTCGGTGAGTTGGGAAATAGTATTGTCTCTATGGTGTGCTGTTGATTGTAGAAGGAATACTTGTCCGTTATTGGTTGATGATGTCCCCTTGAGGAGCTCATAAGGATTATCATGTAAATCATACAGGTGGATTTATTCTGGCATGATAATGAGGTTGAGTGGTACTACTCTCGGATGAGATATTAATTAATGGAGTTGTCAGTAACTTAATTAATTAACGGGCATTGTATATCTTAAACATGGGGAGACTAACGGGCTCATAATAAGAAGGAGCCCATAACTTAATTATAGGATTAGAACTGTAATGTAGTAATAATATTTTAGTGGTATACATTATTATTATTGGACTTAAGTATAAGCTTTGAGCTAAGCTTGGATACTTAAGCCCAATAGACGCCCAACTCTAATTTCTCCTCCTGGTCCCTGATGTAGCCCATATATAAGTCATCTCAACTGTCCGGAAACCCTAACTGAAATGTAATTCACGCCTAACACTGTGAGAAGGGTAAGAAAATAGTAGATTGAGAAGATCTCGAAGATCGTCGCCCACACGACGTCGAGATTGGACTTGGGAATACAACAGAAGATCAAAAGGTTGTTTGCTGCTGCTATTGGTAAATTTCCACGATTTTTATAAAATCGTGTGGAAATCCAAACTGGTCGTGTGATACACCGTTGAAAAGCCACTGAAGAAAGGATCGTTTTGGCATGTAGATCACTCAAATCTGAGATCAGATGAGAGAGTTATGCCCAAAACGGTGAGGCTGCGCATACTACCGGTGAGAATTCATCATCTTCTTCAACATACCCTGGTGAAAGGTAATACGTTTCTATATTTCTTGCTTTCGCTGAATTATAAATGCATGGAACCCTAACGGTTCACGTTAACCAAACGATTGAACGCCAACAGCAACATCATGGGCTAGAACCGTTTTGGTAGATTTAGGGTTTCGAAGGTTTTTATGAATTAATTAAACTCTCTTGTGTGTCCTCCGTACAACACTACTTGTGGATTGATTGTATATATGATTGTGATTTCTTAATCCATATTCACAGTCTTTTTGTGCATCTTCAATTGGTATATAGAGTCTGAATATATATCTTGGTTGTAGATTGAGTGCGTTCACCGCTGAATAGGATTCCATGTTATGATTCTAAGTGAGGGAACTCCGAAACTTCATTAGAACTATCATATATGAATGTTTATTAATTGAATTGAATTCGGGTTAGTAAGCAGGATAAAGAGGGTAATTTTATAGTACCTATAAAGAGAGATCATATTGGGTTAGATTCCAGACATGGAAAATAATTGATACTGATAGTACCTAGAAAGGGGGGTGATATTATGTCTCTTGCTCTGAGGTTATTCACACGTGTTACACTAGGGTAGATTTGCATGGTTTAGTGATGCGTCCATATTCCACAAGGCAGAGTCGGCCTACACTTGAGAGGGAAGTTAAGTAGTAAAACTGGATTACCCTAGAGCTACATATTCTCCTACTTGATTCACTTTCCTATTCTTCAAGTGCTATTTTATTTTATTTTTATTTAATTTAAGTATTTTAGTTGCTAATTATTTCCACAACTCTTATTGTCTTTCGTCTTAATTAATTTAGTAAATAATTAAATTGGTAATATGCCGTCCTTTGGGTTCGATATTTAACTTGGTCGCTTGCTTAAGCTACAACTGATATCCTTCATACTATAAAAAATTTAAAATACTATAAATAAATTTGATTGCAAAAGTATTTTGCATACCTATATGTTTAGTTTGGCAATTCAGCATTGTTGATGCATACATACGTGCGTAGTTATGCACATAAGCAAAGTATATCAAATATTAAAATAATTATACATTTTAGGGGGCGCTTGGCTTAGAAATTGGAATGGGAATGGGAATGAAAGTAATTGAGGTATCAAGATTAATAGAAATGATGATTGCATTGTTAGTGCTTGGTTCAAAATTTTGTTATGGGTATCAATGTGATAGATTATGCTTGGTTCATTTAAAATTAAACAATGATAATCAATTTTGATTTTTTTATATCTTCTCAAATTTAATGAATATAATATATGATAATAAATCAAAACCCCAATCATAACATTTGATCATACCTCAAATTAATTTTTAAAAAACTAAAATAAAATATTAATTGAAAAAAATAAACTTTGGAGAAGAAAATGTGAGAAGCATCTCATTTTAAAGTCTTGGTCACTAAAAACTCATAACTTTGCATCAACAAATTCAAGAATTGAAGCATCGACATAAGAAAAAAAGATACAGTCTAAAGAAATTAACCTTTAAATATTAACAGAAAAAATGCTAAAATAGAAAAAAAAAAAAAAAAAACAAAAACAAAAAACAAAACAAAAGAAACATGATAAGATCAATAGGTGATAGACACTAATAATCAATCCATATCCAAGACACCATTTCTCCAATTATTAAACATAACAGTGGCCATATTATTCCTAAAAGTAGTCCATTGGTCAGTTGAGCCAATGGTTCGTAAAATTCAATCTCATCCTCTTCATCGTCTTCTTCATCTTAATCTTCACTTTCTCTTTCGCTTTCACTTTCACATTCTTGAGGGTCACGACTCGTAAATTTTCGGATTAAATTATGCTGCAAACAACAAGCAATAACGCATTCACTACAACAAAAAAGAATTAAGACTACAGTAAATAGTCAACATAGATCAGAAATATATGTTATTATATGCTTAATATGTGTTGTCTTAAATATATATGTAGTCTTAAACTTTTTGGCACGTACAGAGTCTACACATATCGGTTGGTTTTGTCTTAATGTGTTGTCCTATATGCTATTTTCATGTAAATTCATTATAAGATAACATATATGACAACATATGTTGTCGTAAATATTTTTACGCACAAAGACAACATATATTCATCTATATCTTCTTAAATTGTGTTAGCAATTATTTTATTTTATTTTATGATAGACAATATTTGTTGTGTATATTATAATTAATATTTTAATTAATTTATTTTAAAGCAACAAAATATAATTTGAATTTGTTGTTGATGGATTTTTTTATAAATTAATAAAAATATTATATATATATATATATATATATATATATATATATATATATATATATATATATATATATATATATATATATATATATATATATATATATATATATAAATCTTTAGTTTTAATTAAATATGAAATAATTAAAAAAATAATTATAAAATATAAAATTCAAAATTAAAAATATTTTATAAAAACTATTATATATTTGAACAATAATTTTAGTTATCATAGATTAATTTAATAAATAAAATTATTTAATTAAAATTTTAAAAGTAATTCGTGAATATGTAACAAATTCAGTACAATTTGTTTGCTTATTAAATAATTTAATAATAATGCTAATATTTTATATTTTTCTAATTAGTATATGAATGAATATGTTTAAAAAAATAGTATGAATAAAAAATTTATGTCTCTAATTTGTGAAAGGCAAAAGCTCCTGGCACCCGGGCGCACGGAACACTTTCCGTGCGCCTTTAGAAATTTGTGCTAAATTGTATACCTTTTAGTATACAGATGTGTACCCTTTATTTTCTAAAGAAAAATCTGGGCGCACGAACAACACTCCGTGCGCCTTTAGAATTTTGTGTTAAATTGTATATCCTTTAGTATAAAAATGTGTACCCTTTATTTTCTAAAGAAAAAAAAATATTAATGAAAAGTGTATACCTTTAGAACAAAATTGTGTACCTTTTAGTAATTAAAGTGTATACTCTTTAGACCAAATTAATGTACCCTTACCCATAATACAAAATTTCTAAAGGCGCACGGAATGTGTTCCGTGCGCCCGGGTGCACGCAAGCCTCACTCTTTGTGAAATCATCGTTAAAAAATTTCTTGGGCTTCTCTTTCGTTCAGAATCGTCTCTGATTCAGAGTCTCCAATGCTGACTAGGGCATCCGGCCCTTCGTCACTGCAGTCAATTTTTCCCTCAAAATCGAGTTCTTTGTGTTCGCCGCTGCAAACGCAAATTCCTCGATCATCGCAATTTCCCTATGTTCTGGAATTGGGGCTTTCTTCGCTGCTGAGTGCAGCCTCCTATCCATTGCCACCACACGGCTTAATTTCAGAAGCGGTTGGCTCGCTGAATCCACTACCGGTGCATGACCTTCTACGATGTGCCTCCCGGCCGTCGCCCTTGATTAGTTACTATTTTAATCCACCGCCTCTATCACTGATTTTCGTCCAGCGATAGTCTCCTTCAGCCACAAATTTCCCCTCTCGGTTTTTGAGGTTTCCCCACTGATTAGGAAAGGCTACAATCGCCCGCCTTCGCTTGATTTATCGGAATCAATTGGAGCTTTTTCTTCCTTCAGTTTCAGCCCTATTTCTGTCCCGTCAATTATCACCCAGCTATAACCTTCTTCCATTCAGAACTGTTTGTCTATCACTGTTATAGATTAGGGCAGTATGCTCTTTATCGCCGCTAAATTTTCCGATGGATACGCTGCTGTGACCTACCTGGAAGTTTCAGTTTATCACTGATTCTTTGAGGAATTCCGTGTTCTGCTTCCCATTCTCTCTCTTCTACACATTGTGATGCATTTTGTCATTTTTTATGCTTCAATTTTTTGAAATTTTTATGTTAATTAAGTGTTGATCTGTGTATATGGCTGTTGATAAATTTCTATTGTGATTTCTTTTTTATTGTTTTCATGAGGTAGTGTGTAAGATGCTGATTTTTCTCAAGTTCATGTGTGGTTATGGAATTAATTAAGCTGAATTTGCTGTTTAAACTATTGCTTGTTTTTATTTTATTTTATTTCTTTATTTGGTGATTTTGCTTATGCGATAAGATAAGGAGCTCAAGCTTTAGTACAGAATTGAAACCCTAAAAGTTCAGGGTAGATTGCCTATTATTTTTTTAGATCTTGGAATGATGTTGTAATATGCTGAGTAGCCTCTTATCTCTTCATATGTTATTTGATATGCTTTTGGCGTTTTATGCCTCTTCCTGAATGATCTCTACCATGTTCGTGGTAGTGGTAATTAATGCTTTGAAATGTAGTTATGCTTTTGTTGTTTCTTTAGCACTTCAAGGCAGTTTATGTTGCTTTAAAGTGACCTTTGTATACTCTTTAGGTATGTTTCCCTGTTTTGAACTATAGTAATATGCATTGAATGTTATCATTTAAATACTTTTACAGCGAGCTGACGGAACTATGTTGAGGGGGCATATGGAGAGCCAAGGCTGTTGGGATAGAACCATTACTATAATCATGGACTTGGAGGGTACAGATGGCTGTGTACAATGGGCATATGAACTCGCAGGTTTTTTTAATTTTCTGAACCTTCTCTATTTTATGCTTTTGTAATTTTTATTGATTATATTTAGAAGTGTGTTTTGAACGATTGCTTTCAAATGTCAATTGTTAAAAAGTGTAAACATGCAGTTGGATTTTGTGGTGTTCGAATTTGGATGGTGTGTTTGCGAATGTGTATGATAATGCTTTTGTTGCAACAGTTTTCGTCATCATCTTAAATTGTTAGATTTAATTCTTCTCGTTATGAAATCTCTCTTTTCTTGTAAAATCAGTGCTTCTTGCTAGCTTTAATGTGAATTCTGCAGTAGTGATTAGTCTTTTTTCGTCATTTGTTTTGTGTCCGACTGCTTTTAATTTTAGGTGAGAAATGAAACTGCAGAGGATTCTCTACACTTGCTTAAGGAATGGGAGAAGCTTGGTTCTCTTTTATCCAGTGAACTTAAGAATCAAATTCCACAGACGATACTAGTGAGGACAATGATGAAAATGATGATTCTGACGTCTTTGAAGTTGAAAATATATTGGGTATATGCCATGGAGATCCAAATAATAACAAAAAAATGAAACTTTATTTCAAGGTAGTTGAGTGGTTATATTTCTATGGTGTAGCTCCAAGGAGTTTTGAATGGCTTATTATCATTGTCTATGGTTAAAATGTTTCACTTATTATGTTTAAACTTATATGTTTACTACTGCATTAAGAGGGATTAATTCTTCCATTTTTAAGATGGTGTATTCTTCTCGCATTCTTAATTTTAGTGTATTGTGTTTTGTTTTAAAATCCCCTTGCTGCTCATCTTTTCTAGATAATATCTACTTCACATTTTTTTTAGATAATTTTTTTTCTATTTTCTCATTTCTCAGATAAGATGGAAAGGATATGGCCTTAGTATGATACTTGGGAATCGATGGAGGGTTTGAGGTACGCAATAGTTGTTCCATTATTCACTGTTCTCTATTTAATCCAATTTCTTACTAGTTTGTATGAAATGCTTACCTGCTAATAGTTCTTGTCACGAAAAGCTGAAGCGGGGGGCCAAGGAATTAGTGGCGGCGTTCAGAAATACAAGTGCGCCACTTCAAGATCCTAAAAATAAGCGAGTATTTCTTTACATGGATATTGTAGACTATCTAGCCGTAGTTTGTGCTTTATGGAAAATGTGGTGGATATTGTGAAATTTGATTATTCCAAATACTATTTTCTTTATGATGAATTTAGAATGTATTTAATTCTTTTTAGTTTTATTATCTCTTTAATTAATTAATTTAGTGTATAATATTTTTTTTGTTAAGGGCAAAATGATAGGTTAATAAACATATTAATTAATAATAAAAAGAATTTATTAGATTCGAAAATGCAATAAGATAACATGTATAATGTATTATCATTTTTTTAAAAAAAAGTTAGAAATAAAGACGTACAAAGACAACACATATAATTTGTTGTCATTTAAAAAAAATTTAAAAGAAAGACGCATAAGGACAACATATATAATGTGTTATCTTTGTGCGTATTTTTTAGAAAAAAAGACGCACAAGGAAAACGTATATAATGTGTAGTCTTTGTGCGTCTTTTTTAGAAAAAGACGCACAAAGACTACACATATAATGTATTATCGTAAATAGACTCTAAGACAACACAGGCTTTGACTGCATAGCATTTCTTCAAAAACAAGCTAATAGACTACAGATTATTATGTAGTCTTAATGCTTTTTTGTTATAGTGGTTGCTCGTTTTGCACATGTGTAGATCTTTTTTTCTTTTTAATGTATAGTATTCTATTGATGTTTGTTTGTAAGATAACTCTCTGACCGATAAGAGCCAATGTGTGGCTTTCTATTCACTGGTGGGGATAGCTGATGGCGATGGTATATAAGGATGTCGCTAATAAAAACTATTATGAACTGGTCTAAGTACGGATGGAATACGCGGTTCATAAGGTCCATAAACATTGCTAATGCGTGCTGAGTTCAAATGCATAACCACGAACTCATAATGACCATAGCGTGTTTGAAAAGCTTTTTTGGGACATCTTTCTCCTTGATCTTCACTTGGTGATATCCAGACCGCAAATTAATTTTTGAAAATACTCCAGCTCCCTTCAATTGTTCAAATGGATCTTCGATTCTTGGTAGCTGGTACTTATTCTTGACGGTAAGCTTGTTGAGTTCTTTGTAGTCGATGTATAGCATTAACGTTCTATCGTTCTTCTTCACGAACATCAATGGAGCTCTCCAAGTAGAAACACTAGGTCAGAAAAATCATTTATCAAGGAGTTCTTGCAATTGTACCTTCAATTCCCTTAATTCCTTTGGTTCCATTCCATATGGTGCTTTGGAAACTGGTGCAGCTTTAAAAATCAAGTCGATTAAAAATTTTACGGCACGATTTGGTGGTAGACCTGATAGATCAGAAAGACATCCTTGTATACTTGTATAATAGATTCATTCTCGATTGATTTGTTTTTTGGTTCGGATCCTATGATGTTTACCATAAAGCTAGCCTTCTTTCTCTAAGAGTTTCGTTGCTTTCATTACAAATATAATTCGCAATGGTGCTCCCATCTTGGTACCGTGGAAAGTATACTCCCCATTTTCTAAGTTTTAAAACAAAATTTCTTTCTTGTAATACGAAATGATGGCTTGGTTGGTGATGAACGTTTTCTCAACACACAATATTAATTCCCAAGTGTGAAGGATGCTATTGTAGCTTTGATAAGCAACCAAGTGATTATCGAACCCAAAGGACGGATTATTATCAATTTAATTATATTATAACTTACTAAGACTAGTGTAGTAATAAAGTTGTTTGTTTAAATAACTAATAAATGAATAATAAAAAGAATAATTAAAAAATAAGCAGTAGAAATTAAACGAGAGTGAATAAGTGAGAAGATAGGTAGTCCTTCGGACCATCCAGTTTTACTTATTAATTTCTCTTCCGTGTATCAATGTCCGACTCTGCCTTGTGGAGTATGGAAGCATCACTAACCCATGCAAATCTACTCTGTAGACACAAGCAAATAAGCGTGTGACACGTGTGAATATCCTTGCAGCAAGAGATATAATTCATCCCCCTTTCTAGGTATTATCAGTATCAATTATTTCCCGTGCACTAAGTACTCTAACCCAATATGATCTCCCTTTATAGGTACTATGAAGTTATAATCCTTATCCTACTTATTAACTCGAATTAGATTAAATTAATAAGTATTTATATAAGATAACTCTAATGAGACTTTGGAATCCCTTCACTTAGAATCATAACATGAAATCCTGCTCAGCAGTGAACGCACTCAATCAATAACCAAGATATGTATTCAGACTCTACATAACAGTTAATGATGCACAAAACAACTCTGAGTATAAATTAAAAACACATTGTCTCATATAAAATAAACCACAAGTAGTGTTGTAAGGAGTATACACATGGAAGTTCAATCAACTCATAAAACCTTCATAAACCCTAAAACTACCGAAGCGGTTCTAGCCCTTGATTGATCAGAGAACAATCATGATAGTTGGATAGATCTCACCCATAGTCTTGAAAATTATAAGATAAATTAAGATGCGAAGTAAACCCTAGATGCGGGCGCAGTCGCGTCTCTCTCCATCTTCAATCTTCACTTGATTCTTACTTGATTCGACAGACGAATCTCTCTTCATAGCTCCGTAGGATGGAGTTAGGGCTTGGATGAGGTGTAGGAGGGATGTGGAATCTAACTCTCCTTATAATGTGATATGCATCCCTTTTTATATTGTAGAACTCTCCTTAGGGACCTTTTCTAGGCTTTTTCTTAGAGAATACGAAAATTCACGCACAGGAGGGTCGAAATTACCATAAATAGGCACGCGTGTCCCTGCTCGACCAAACTGGCGTGGTCGAGCGGAGGTCGAGCGGACTCCCAGTTCACTAAAACTCTGTACAGACATTCGCTCGACCAAATCTACCCTTGCTCGACCAAAAGATCTTGGTCGAGCGGCTCCTCCTCTAGTCAAGCGGCATTTTGGACTTTGTGTTTTCCGATTCTGAATACTTTTGACCTATTTTCAATATAAATGCGCTCAAATAGCCTCAGTAGCCTCTGATTAGTGGATCTCCCATAAACATACCGATTTACCTTGATAATCGCCCAAATCATACCCAATTTCTTTATAAATTAGAGCTTAAATACGTGAATTATCACTCTCATCAAACTCCCAAACTTACATGTTGCTCGTCCCGAGGCTACGAAATCAAAACAAAACAAGAGAGTTAATTCACAAGATCCACTAACAAGCACAACTTTTACAAGCACATGCAAGATCATCAAATCAAACACATGTACTCATCCTAACTTCATCTATGCATGTGATACCCAAACTTCTCACTACTCATGTGCCAATATAATTTAATTTGTGTTATGTGCATTTTATAATTATGTGATACTTATGTGATAATTATGTGCAATTATGTGACAATTGTTTCTATGTTTTATTTATCGTTATATTTTATTTGAGACACTCGTGATAAAAATGGTGACAATATGTGAACATATATGTGCGTAAATATTTACGTGCAATATTAAATTGCTTTATGTGTATAAATACATTATTTATTAATTATTATGTATCACACGTGTTTTCGTAATAATAATAGTGGTGAGAAAGTGTACAAGCATGTGTATTAATTTGTAAATGTATCATATCTTAGTTATTAATTATTGCACGTATATTTGTAATGGATAATAATAATAATAATAATAATAATAATAATAATAATAATAATAATAATAATAATAATAATAATAATAATTGAGATTACTGGCAGCTACGTGGATTAATTGACAGCCCAATTTTTATTTGGTTGATAGGTAAACACGTAGTTATACCCAAGGCATTCTTAATTTTTATGTAAATAATTATAATAATATATAGTATATATTTACTAAAAATAGTTAATTGGGGGCCGGTTGTTTTGTGAGGTTGCAATTCGACTCCCACCTCCAACCTTCAAGTATAAATTGGGGGTTAACCCCATTTGAAGAAAATGAATAGCGTTGAGTCCAAAAAAAAAGAAGAGAGAGAGAGAGAGAAAAAAAGAGGGAAAGAGAGAGAAAGGAAAAGAGAGAGGAGGAGAAGGAAGAGAGGGAAAACGTGTTTGCCGGAACGGAAAGGAAGGGATTAATTACAGTTCTTCACTAGGTGTATATTATTGTGGGAGTCCAGGTAAGTAGAAGTCCAACTACAATGCATAAACATATTGTGTGTGAATTATTTGTGATTAATATGTGATAAGTATGTCATGAATTATTTGTGATTAGTTTAATTATATTATAAATTATTTGAGGTTAATTGGTGATACAAGTTGTGGATTTATATGATTTGAAATAATATCATTGTCCTATATAGAATTGTGTGATTTTAAACTGTTGAAAATATATCTGTATGATTTGAGAAGATATTGGTTATAAGGATCTGTGTGATCCGAGATGAAGTTGTTATTCCAAAAAGGGATCCGTGTGATCCAAGGTAAAGTGGTTATTCTATAAATGGATCTATGTGATTGAGGTGAAGTTATTAATTGTTCCAGAAGTGGATCTGTGTGAATTGAAATTAAGTTATTGTTTTATTGTGATTAAATGTTGATATTGATGTCGTAAATAGTTTATGATGCATATTTAATTGTCTTGGTTGCATACCATGCATAATCATGGAAAGTATTTCCCCCAAAATTAATAAGATATTAATGGTGTGTGCGGCCACTATATATTCATCTCTGTCAGGGTTCGGAAAAATCATTCCCGATACTTTATTCAGGGTTCGAAAAAATCGTTCCCAAAACTTTATTCTAGGTTTGGAAAAATCATCCCGAGCACTCTACCAGGGTTCAGAAAAATCATTCCCGACACTATATTCGAGGTTCAGAAAAATTGTTCTCATTGAGCTCATTTGGGGTACATATCATAAGTGTGTCGTAGGGATCCCGCAACGTGAACAGTTTCAAAATAAAAAAGACCAACTAGAAAGACTAGGAAATAGGCTATAGAAAACTAAATGCATTTTTATGCACTGGCATGCATGATTTCTACTTATTGAGATTTTTGTCTCACTAGTTTATACATTGTAGGTGAGCCTGATTATGATTAAGTATGTAGTATGTTGTGCAAGCTGTGGAGCTCCTTCAGGGTATTGAGCTGATGTACATAGATGATGACCTGTTGGGCTAGGCCGTGGGTTTATTTTATTTCCGCTGATGTTTTGGTGATGTAATATAATAAGTATTGTCATGAGTTTGTGTGGATTGATGTGGTGTCAGAAATTGGTGACGTACGTTAGACTATGATTTCAGTTATGAATATATTATGTGAGAAAAAAAATGTATATGCAGTTTTATAATTATAATGTTTAGGTTAATTAGTATTTGAATTATAAGTTATGTAAGGTGGGTCGTGTCAGAGTGGTATCAAAGCACGGTTTGGGTCCTGCAGTCTGTCTATGTACATTAGCTCATTCCTTGGGAGCACATCTTTGTGAGTAAGTGTTATTTTCTTTCTGTGTTGTTATGTATTTTATTATATTGGCCATGTGGTATAGGACTCGTAGTTAGTAGAAAAAATGGTAAGGGCTACAGGTGAAAGTTCTGAAGGTGATAGAGCTGCTGACCAAGCAGCACCTACTGAAGGAAATAATTGTGATGTGGTGATTATTCGACTGATGGAACTGGTAGAGCGCCAGTCCCAACAGATACAACAATTGATTCAGCAGAGAGATGTGGGTGGACAACTAGAGGGTAATGCTAATCAAGATATGCGTAAAGTAGAACTTGTGGAAATGGTTTGTGAGAGGTTTCCAAAGTTGAGCCCTCCGATATTTGAGGATGCAGCTGAGCCCACAGAGGCGGAAGATTGGTTACGCATGATGGAAAATATGTTTCAATATAGTAGAATTCCAGATGTGGACAAAGCGTTGTGTGTTCTTTCATGTTACGAGGAAGTGCATGCCATTGGTGGGATACAATTAAAAGTATCGAAAATGTCACGACCATGACAAGGGAAAGGTTTAAAGAGCTTTTCAGAAACAAGTACTTTACGACACCAGTGAGTGCAATAAAGATGAACGAGTTCATACAGTTGAAGCAGGGTGGTATGTCAGTTATAGATTACCTTCGTAAGTTTGAGCAGTTGTCGAGATTTGTGGAACATATGGTGAGTACGGAGGCACTGAAAGTAGAGAGGTTTGTGGAAGGCTTAAGGCCTGAGCTTTTCAGAGATGTGAGTATGGCGGGACTACATGGAGCAACATACCCACAAGTTGCAGAAAGGGCCCAGATTGCTGAACAAGCGAAGATGAGGATCAGACAAGCGCAGGCTATCAGACATCAATTTCAATAGAAACCAATGCAACAGTTTGGGAGAGATGATAGAAGGCCGATACCATTTCAGAGGCCGAAATCAAATGTTCAAGTGGAGCAAGGACAGAGACAAGGAAAACCAAACAAGTGACCCAAATTCGATCAGGGTAAGGTGCCACCAGCGCCGCCACTACCTATATGTCTGAATTGTCTTAGGTCATACGGTGGGGAATGTCGCATTCCTCTAAAAACTTGTTACACATGTAGAGAGAAGGGATATGTGACTACTACTTGTCCTAAGAAAGAGAAGCAAGGATAGCAGGAAAGAGCTCTAGCTAGGGTGTACACTTTGACACGGGAGGAAGCAGATGTGAATTCCTCAGTTGTCACGGGTAAGTTTTCTAGTTTTGGCACTTCTACATATATGCTATTTGATTATGGAGCAACACATTCATTTGTATCCACTGAGTATGTGAGGAAGTTGGGTAGAACATCTAACTTGATAGAAGCTAATTATGAGCTGATGACACCTTCTGGTGAATTTAAGCAAACTAATCAACTTCTTCGAGGTTGTGCTATTCCTATTGAAGAAAGACAACTCCTCACTGATTTGATTATGTTAAGTATGAATGATTATGATATCATATTGGGCATGGATTGGCTGTCAAAGTACGGTGCTACAATACATTGTTAGAAGAAGAGTATTACTTTTCAGCCATTGGGGGAAGAACCATTCACTTTTGTTGGGATCAAGAAGAACTTCAGATTTTCGGTTATATCAGCAGTAAAATCAAAACAGATGTTGGAAAGTGGTTGTGAGGGTTATTTGGTAAGTGTGATGAATGTTGAGGGATAGCAGTGTCCAATCCTCGATGATGTACCAGTAGTTCGGGAATACTCAGAGGTATTTCCAGATGATCTTCCAGGTTTGCCACCAGACCAGGAAATAGAATTTGTTATTGAGTTGCAACCAGGAACTGCTCCTATATCTAAAGCGCCATACAGAATGGCACCAGCTGAACTGAAGGAATTGAATATACAGTTGCAAGAGTTGCTAGACAAAGGATTCATCCAACCTAGTTTCTCACCTTGGGGAGCACCAGTTCTTTTCATTCACAAGAAGGATGGTATATTGAGGATGTGCATCGATTACCGAGAGCTCAACAAAGTTACAGTCAAGAATAAGTATCCATTGCCTCGTGTTGATGATCTGTTCGATCAACTACATGGTGCAGCTATCTTTTTAAAGATTGATTTGCGATCGGGGTATCATCAGTTGAAGATTAAGAAGGAGGATATTCCGAAGACTGCATTCAATACAAGGTATGGACATTATGAGTTTTCGGTGATGCCGTTCGGTTTGACGTATGCTTTGGCAGTATTTATGGATTTGATGAATAGAGTATTTCAGGAATTTCTTGATAAGTTTGTGATTGTGTTTATCGATAACATTCTGATTTACTCTAAGAATAAGGAGGATCATGCGCTGTACTTGAAAAAGGTATTAGAGATTCTAAAGGAGAAGCAGTTGTATGCGAAGTTCAAGAAGTGTGAGTTCTGGTTAGACCAAGTTATTTTCTTGGGACACATGCTATCAGAAGAAGGAATTTCAGTGGATCCAAGCAAAGTAAACGCAATCCTGATTAGCCACAACCCTCAAATCCCACTATGGTTCGTAGCTTTCTTGGATTGGCGGGATATTATCGAAGATTTATTTAAGGATTTTCTAAGATCGCTTCACATTTAATAGAGTTGACCAGGAAAAATATGAGGTTCACATGGATGGAGGCATGTGAACAAAGTTTTCAGGAATTGAAGAGACGATTGACATCAGCACTTATCTTAACTATTCCTATGGAGACAGGAAACTTCAAGGTTTGGATGTGTACTGATGCAGAATGGAAAAGTGATAGCATATGCATCTAGACAGTTAAGGGAGTACGAGAAGAACTACCCAACTCATGATTTGGAGTTAGCCGCAGTAGAGTTTGCGCTCAAGATTTGGAGGCATTATCTGTATGGGGAACGTTGTGAAATCTATACTGATCATAAGAGTTTGAAGTACTTCTTCACTCAGAAAGAGTTGAACATGAGGCAGAGAAGATGGTTGGAACTAGTGAAGGACTACTACTATGTTATCAATTATCATCTGGGTAAAGCTAATGTCGTTGATGATTTATTGAGCCGAAAGGTAATACAGAGTGTAGCTACTGTGACCCTAAATCAGAAATCAGAGTTGCTTGAGTTGCAAAGGATGGGTGTGGAGATCATTCAGGAAGGATCGTTGGAAGCAAAAATAGCAGTTTTGTCATTTTGATCAACTTTGATGGATAAGATTCGACAGGAACAAGAGGTGGATAAATTGTTTTACAATATAAGGAATGATATCAGCTCTGGAAAATCTTCTGACTTCCAATTAAGAGATGATGGCATGATTCGTTATAGAGGTCGATTATGTCTACCTGAAGTGGATGACATTTGGAAAGAAGTGATGACAGAAGCTCATTCAACACCGTACTCTATACATCCAGGAGCTACTAAGATGTATAAAGATTTAGAGTTACATTATTGGTGGCCAGGAATGAAGTGAGATGTCACTCAATATGTAGAGCAATGTTTGACTTGCCAGCAAGTCAAAGCTGAGAATCAGAGACCTGCAGAAACTTTGCAGCCTCTATTTATTCCAGAGTAGAAGTGGGAGAATATTACTATGGATTTTGTCACCGGTTTATCAAAGACAGTGAAAGGTCATGATGCCATTTGGGTTATTGTGGATCAATTGACTAAGTTCGCTCATTTTCTTCCTATTTTCTCTATGTATTCCATGGATCGCTACTGCAGCTATATATCCAAGAGATTGTCAGACTCTATGGAGTACCACTAACCATTGTGTCAGACAGAGATATGAGATTCTTGTCTGCTTTCTGGAAGAGTTTGCATAAGGCGTTGGGGACACAGTTATCTTTCAGCACAGCATTTCATCCACAGACAGACGGTCAATCAGAGTGTACAATACAAATTCTAGAAAATATGCTTAGAGCATGTGTGTTGGATTTTCAAGGTCAGTGGAGTAAAATTTTACCTCTGATAGAATTCTCGTACAACAACAATTACCAGTCTACTATTGGGATGGCACCATATGAAGCACTATACGGGAGGAAGTGTAGGTCTCCAGTACATTGGGATAAAGTTGGAGAGAGAAAACTTTTGGGTCCAGAATTGATTCGTGAAATGTCAGAAGTTGTTAGCCGTATTCGAGAGAAGATGAAAATTGCTCAGGATCGACAGAAAAGTTATGCAGACAAATGGAGAATGGAATTGGAATTTAAAGTGGGTGATCATGTATTCTTGAAAGTATCTCCAATGAAGGGGATAATGCGGTTTGGAAAAAAAGGGAAACTCAATCCAAGATATGTTGGTCCATTCACTATCATTGAGAGAGTTGGATGTATTGCTTATAAGTTGGAGTTACCAGCATCGATGTCTAGAGTACATGACGTATTTCATGTGTCTGTGTTGAAGAAGTATGTTCCGAATCTATCTCACGTTCTCAGGCAGGAACCAGTTGAATTGAAAGAAGATTTAAGCTATGAGGAAATACTAGTTGAGATCTTATGGCGAGAAGTGAAGAAGCTCAGAAATAAAGAGATACAGCTAGTTAAGGTGTTATGGAGAAACCAATTAGTTGAAGAGGCTATTTGGGAAAGAGAGGATGAAATGATGGCTAAGTATCCAGAACTCTTCAGGTAAGTAAATTTTGAGGACAAAATTTTTATAAGGTGGGAAGGATGTGATACCCGAGCTTCTCACTACTCATGTGCCAATATAATTTAATTTGTGTTATGTGCATTTTATAATTATATGATAATTGTGTGGCAATTATATGATAATAATGTGGCAATTATGTGACAATTATTTCTACGTTTTATTTATCTTTACATTTTATTTGAGACACCCGTGATAAAAATGGTGACAATATGTGAACATATATGTGCATAAATATTTACATGCATAATTAAATTACTTTATGTGTATAAATACATTATTTATTAATTATTAAGTATCACACGTGTTTTCGTAATAATAATAGTGGTGAAAAAGTGTACAAGTATGTGTATTAATTTGTAAATGTATCATATCTTAGTTATTAAGCATTGCACATATATTTGTAATGAATGATAATAATAATAATTAATAATAATAATAATAAAAAATTGAAATTACCGGCAGCTACGTGGATTAATTGACAACCCAATTTTTATTTGGTTGATAGGTAAACACTAGTTATACCCAATGCATTCTTAATTATTAAGTAAATAATTATAATAATATATAGTATATATTTACTAAAAATAGTAAATTGGGGGTGGTTATTTTGTGAGGTTGCAATTCGACTTCCACCTCCAACCTTCAAGCATAAATTGGGGGTTAACCCCATTTGAAGAAAACGAACAGCATTGAGTCCAAAAAAAAAAAGAAAAGAGAGTGAAAAAAAAGAGGGAGAGAGAGAGAAAGGAAAAGAGAGAGAGGAAGAGAAGGAAGAGAGGGAAAACGTGTGTGCCGGAACGGGAAGGGAGGGATTAATTACAGTTCTTCACTAGGTGTATGTTATTGTGGGAGTCCAGGTAAGTAGAAGTCCAACAACAATGCATAAATATGTTGTGTGTGAATTATTTGTGATTAACATGTGATAAGTATATCATGAATTATTTGTGATTAGTTTAATTACGTTATGAATTATTTGAGGTTAATTGGTGATACAAGTTGTGGATTTATGTGATTTGAATTAATATCATTGTCCTATATAGAACTGTGTAATTGTAAACTATTGAAAATAAATCTGTATGATTTGAGAAGATATTGGTTATAAGGATCTGTGTGATTCGAGATGAAGTTATTATTCTAAAAAGGGATCCGCGTGATCCAAGGTGAAGTGGTCATTCTATAAATAGATCTATGTGGTTGAGGTGAAGTTATTAATTGTTCCATAAGTGGATCTGTGTGAATTAAAATTAAGTTGTTGCTTTATTTTGATTAAATGTTGATATTGATGTCGTAAATGATTTATGATGCATATTTAATTGCCTTAGTTGCATACCATGCATAATCATGAAAAGTGTTTTCCCCAAAATTAATAAGATACTAATGGTGTGTGCGGCCACTATATATGCATCTCTATCAGGGTTCGAAAAAATCATTCCCGACACTTTATTCAGGATTCGAAAAAATTATTCCCAAAACTTTATTCGGGGGGGTTCGGAAAAATCGTCCCCAACACTCTGCCAGGGTGGTTCGGAAAAATTATTCCCAGCACTATATCTGGGGTTCGGAAAAATCGTCCCCATTGAGCTCATTTGGGGTCATATCATAAGTGTGTCGTGGGGATCTCGCAACGTGAAAAGTTTTCAAAATAAAAGAGACCAACTAGAAAGACTAGGAAATAGGCGATAGAAAACTAAATGCATTTTCATGCACTGGCATGCATGATTTCTACTTACTGATATTTTTATCTCACTAGTTTATGCATTGTAGGTGAGCCTGACGATGATTAAGTATGTAGTATGTTGTGCAAGCTGTGGAGCTTCTTCAGGGTGTTGAGCGGATGTACATAGATGATGACCTGTTGGGTTAGGCCGTGGGTTTATTTTGTTTTCGCAGACATTTTGGTGATGTAATATAATAAGTATTATCACGAGTTTGTGTGGATTGATGTGGTGTCAGAAATTGATGATGTATGTTAGACTATGATTTCAGTTATGAATATATTATGTGAGAAAAAAGGTATATGCAGTTTTATAATTATAATGTTTATATTAATTAGTATTTGAATAATAAGTTATGTAAGGTGGGTCGTGTCAATGCATGAATATTAATCAATCACTATACTTCTGTGAGTGCTAAGTCATCTAGCTCACAGGGTAAGTGTTTACTCTCGCTCTCAAGTGTAAAAGATATACATTTCATTGGTTAGTATATACGCTCAAATTCAATTCATATATTCGCGTCACTATAAGCTTGGCAAGGGTCTCAAAGATCACTTCATAATTAGTTCAATACTAGGATCACAAAGGACTTGTCTTATGGGTTGTAATGTTGGCTCTTTGGTAAGGTAAGAAAATTTAGATAATGTGACTAATTCACTAGTAGAGGATTACCTTTGAGTTTTGCTTTTCATCAAACAACTTATTCATCTCCATCTTCTTCTTATGATCTTTGCGATTCAACTTTTCCTTCTTCATTTGGCATTAACATATCTTTCTTCAAAGTACAAGGGTACCAAATTTGGGCACTACCCTTCTAAGCAGTCGGGGTACCAGTTTCAGGCACTACCCCTAAATAAGATTTAACCATACTTCTTTATTTACTCATCACTAGCTCAATTCTCATTCCTTCCTTTCTTTCACTTCCTCACTTAGCAATTATTCACCTCAACTCTCTACTAGTAAATAAGGTATTTCAGGGCTAAAGTTAAGGTAATAAAAGCTTTTATTACAGGCTTGCCAAAGAAAAAGCTTTTAAAGGCTCAACAGGGCTTCCAATAATATATTTAATATAAAAGTAAGGTAAAATTTTGGCTAAGTAGCTCATTTATCAATAATGGCCTAAGATCATCTCCTAATATCTATTAATCATGAACTTCAAACAAGACTCCAAGTCAAGTTCTAGAATACGAATATATGATTGATACTCACAAGAATAAACTATCATGCATAGATGTAGCATGATTATTAGGCTCAAATTCTCACATGGGTAATAGATTTTCTAAGCTCTCTTCAAAGCATGCAATCAACATCAATTCTTACATAAACTATAAGTAATAAATGGTACACGTTCATCATTGACAAAATCAACATGCATTAACAATAAGTGCACATTCATAGCAAGGAAAAACATCCATACCAGTCTCAACAATCCTGATCAATCATCCAAATCAAACACATCAATCCATCACCCTCAATATTAATCAAGTACATGCCACTCAAGCACACTCTCAGAAACCAACACTAAACCACCACTTGAGCAATCCACCTGTAAAGTGAAAAATAGTAGGGAGATGAGAGGAAACAGACAAAAAAAACCTGGCGCACTCTACTCCTCCGGAGCATCACCATCATCATCATTATCGTTGCACTATATATCAAAATCTCTAATTAAGCTATCGACCTTTCTATCGAGTGCCTCGTAGTTCTCATTCATCTCTCCCAACCCTCTATCCATAGCATCATATCTCAAGTTGAGCGCAGCATAGTTTGTGTTCACCAAAGCCAGCTGACGATTAGTCTCTTGCTGGTTTGCATTCAACGTGGCAAAGTGCTCATTCATCATCCGGAACTTCTCTCTATAAAAGCGATCCTTGAGCCTGCCAAAAATCATACTGCTACAGCTGTTGCTGCTGTGGTGGTGGCTGGATCGGAGGAATACCCATCTCTGGTATGTCGTGATCATGTGGCATCTCCATATGTACCTCCGGTATCGGATGCTCAAACGGTGGCGGCTGCTCAGGTGCAAACTGCTATTGCAGAAATGGCTTATACTCCTCCTCCCGCTCTCCCACTAGAATCATATCCAAATCGAGATATACACCCTAAAGATGCATATCTACTAAAGTTCGACAATCTCTCTTAGCACAACAAGTAGTGGAGATCGCGATGTGGGGAGGAGTGTCCATCAACAAGTTTGCGTTGATCTGAACCGTAGTAAGATCAATGAGATAGAAGGGCATCTGAAAAGAAATCGGGTTGCTCCCTCAGATGAACCCATACACCTTGTTCATGACGAGCTAAATTCATCCTCACGCAAGCTGATAGAATCAAATCTGGATCACCTTGAGCCGGCCTATACCTCGATAGATCCACATTATAATGCTCGGCTAGCGGTGTGATCAATCCTCCGATGTTCACCTTTTGAAATATGTGTGAAGTGAACCAATACAATTGCTGTAGGATATAAGCCCCAAGGTTGAAATGGACCCCATTCGTCATACACCAAAGGACATATAACTCACCTCTCGAAATACACCCGCCCTCAACTCGGGCAAAGATGGTGTTTTCGAGGATCCTATCCATATAAGCGATAACCGGGTTGCGAATGAAAGCAGCCCTCGATCTCTGAGGATCATAAGCTCCTTGTAGCCCCATAATTGACCTTCAAAAATCATCAGCAACAAACCCTTCGTCCTCTTGTGTAGATACCTCTTCCAGGCATCCAAACATCTTGTTAAACTCACTAGCATACAAGTACCTCAACTCGCCTCCAAGTTGGAACCATGCCGACGTAGGAAGAATGAAATCCTCCCTGATCACCTCTAAAGTACATAGCATCTCTACAGTGATATGGAAGTATGTCTCCCTCTTTAAGTCCATGAAACCACTGATTCCAATCTGATTAAACATCCACCTTATGTCATTAATTATATGCATCTCCACCATAGCATGATCATCCTGATAACGAGTCCGATTAATCTTTCTTGAAACTGCTCCCCATAGCTCTCTCTTTTCATCCCAATTTAGTATTTTTAACCCAAAATCCGATGGCATCTTTCTATTCTTCTTACTTTTCTTACCCGTATCTCCTTTCTTTGGTATTCTGCCTTCCTTCCTCTTTGAACATGAAGCAATTCCCTTATCTACAATAATTGTACTTCAATACAAGCGTAAGCAAAAAAACAAGTATACCAATCCTAGAACTTATAATCACATAGATTCTACTCAAGATTTCAAATCGTATGCTCAACAATTTCAACACAAGCCGCTTCATGTCCCTCCAGCCCCCGCCATCGGATGCCAGGTGCATTGTGCCAGTTGCAAGATGGTGCTCACCGTGCTTCCTGGCTTGACGGAGTTCGTGTGCCCTATTTGCTAATTGCCGTATATGCTACCATCGGAGTTGATGCGCTCCACTCAGACCCAGCCCTGACTCAATAACTTAGGACTTTCCTAGCACAAGCATTGATTCGACTAAGATCCATGCCCTAACTGCAAGGCTATCTTCAATGTACCCCATGGATTGTCCCGCCTTAATCGTCCTCATTACTACATTAGTCTTGCGGTTGATCTCACCAAGTTTATTCAAGTTTCTCTGCCTTTAGCGCGCCTTCCACCCCCTCTTGGAGAAGTCATCGAGGTTCTTATACAGTTAAATATTTTTGTTTTATTTATTTTCTTTTATTTATTTTATTGATTATTATTGATTTCGGTGGGAGTTGTCATCACTTAGAAAAGTTATAGTTACAGTGTGATAAACTAGAAGGTGATAGTCTTATGTCACCTTTCTTTTTTTACTAGTTTTTAGTCTTATGCTAGGAATACATATTTGGGACTTTGGAGCAAGGGAATGGAAGGCCTTTATGCAATTAATCTCTTTGAATGATGATATGTTGCCTTTTAAATGTTTTTCATGCTTGTAATGTATGAGACATTTTGGTTACACGGATTGTAATTTTGGTATATTCATGAGTGGCAATAGTTATTTCTACATTTTGCTTTAAATCCAATTGAACATAGGCAAATGACATAAAATTTAGAGGCGAATTAATTGCTTTACTTGATCAATCACACATCTTCTTAGTATGCAAACAGCTTATTAGATGATTCGTGATATGTGTTCTTTCCTCAAACTTTCATTGCTGCATTTCTCTTAAGCAGTTACAATTCAAGTGTTGCAGTATGCTGGTTTTACCTTAGAACATTTGGTGAGCCATGAGAATTACTGATTTAGGTAGTCAACAAGCCATGAATGTGTACACAATCAGCAAATAACTGAAAGTTCTGGTACATAAGAGGCTTAAGCTGATTCTGAATATGATAACTAATGCTCTCAAGGAAGCCATTAATGGCGAGGAGGATGCAGTCATCGCCGTCAACAAGAACTTGGGAGAAGTCAGGTACGAGATTGCTACACTTGAAGTTGAATAACTCTTTCTCACTTTTGTTGGCTAATAGCGATAGCACTCATATAAAATGCTTTTCTTGGGGGCTCAGCTAGAAGAAGGAAACTTTTGTCCACCCTTTAGATATTCCTAAACCCCTAATGTATACAATGACACTCATTAACTCATACCAACTAATCAATATACTAAAATTAGGCTAATCCTATCAGAAATCAATCTGCTGAAATTATTCTACTGATTTCCACCAAATTCTGTAACAATTTTTATGATGATATATTAGCAAACTATTAAAACAATTAAATCAAATCAATGACTACAAAATAAATTTTCATTTGTATTTGACAACGTCTAATGTGTATATACACAACAATATTATACAACAACATTCCAACAACGTGCAATGCACGTTATTTATATATAGTGTATTAAAAACTTTTCTAGTAGAGTGTCAATTTAGAAGTCAAGCCTTTATTTTTATACAATTCAACTACAATTTTTACCGCCAATCACTTTTTAATAAAACAGTATTGTAATTTACTTGATTTTCATTTCACCATGGCACCATGCATTAGCTTAACCTAGTCAATTAGAGTTAAACTAAAATCAGTTATTACACTAACATTGCATGATGCTTCTTTAATATATTTCACTGGATTTGGTATTACTCACCATTTGCTATATTTTTTAAAATCTGTCTTTGTTTAGTAAAATGGATATTCTTGTAACTTAGGAACTAGTAACTATCTCTTTTTCCGTGTTTTCCTTTGTTATTTATTTTTTAAATTAAACTATCTATTTCATTAGCTTATTAAAGATACTACTACTTGATTTTTCGTATCAGGCTGAAGTTATTTTGTGAGGAAGGAAAATGGGAAAGACTTGATGAATAGATAAGGACATTACATTACCCATAAATATTTTATTTTGCTTAGCAGCTCTTTAATTAATTCTAGATATGAATGATTACTTAGTTCAAATCATCTGGTTTATTGGTTCATACCATTGCTATTGCATTAACATATATGTATACATGACAATGGCAGGTAATATTTAGTTTGGTTTCTATTCTCTTAACTTATTTCAAAGTAACTGTTGTTCTATGAATTAAAATTATGCCAAATACACATAATCTTTTTTATCTTCCCAACATAGTTTCACCTTTCTAACATTTTTGTGTTGTCTGCAGTTGCTAGAAGCTCTTCCTAGAAGCTCATGCATGAATCAGATTCCGCAAATATTCAGGTGTTTATCTATTTCAATAAGATTGGCTGTAAAAATAAATTAAAATTCTTTGTGTAGATAACTGAGATGTGGATGTTGTAACAGAAAGAAATAAACAATGTGACATTGGGCACCTCAAATGATTGTAGTTTTCTGAGTTCCATTCAGGTAATGTAGAAGATAGTTTACCTTTTCTCATGTCCTTTTAATCTATAATTTGTGGAGTATTGCTCAATAAAGTATTGTAGACATTGTGTTTGAATTTAGTGATATTTCAAGATTAGTGTAATAACCACCTCCTACTGTTTTTACATTGACCACCACTCATTGTTTTGTGGGTAAGTAATAATACTCCTTTTGTCAACTATGGAAATTTTGGTCAACAGCTATCTCCGGAATTATACTACACGGCGCTAGATTCTGATAAAGCTTGCTGTTGGCTGCTCTACTTTTTTATAAGTTGCTAAGTTTTTATACCTCTCATAACTACCTAGACTAGATATAACAGTGTAGTTAACTTTGGATATATTGTACTTTGTATAGTTAACTCTTAAAGTAAATATATTTACTATTTTTATAAAATGGTGAGTAAAAGTAACTCTAAGTGTCACTATATATTTATTCTTTTATTAATTAAATATAGAAAAATAATTAAATTTGATAATAAATATATTTATTTCATGACGATTCATTCATCATTAAAATATTAGTCAAATGAGCATATTTTTCTTTTAAAAATATTAATTAATTTATAATATGATAAAATATTTCGTCATCATACGATTAATTAATGATGACAAATATAATTTGTCATCATATATTTTTAACAATGATAGAATTTTTCGTTACTATATTAAAATTTTCTAATGATAATTTTTCATATCGTCACTAAAAATATATATTAACAACAAAAATAAGTTGTCATTATTTTTATATATTTTAATGACAATAAATATTTTGTCATAATATCTTACTCTTTAGTGACCAATTACGTCGTCATTTTATAAGACTTCCATTTTGTCATTGTTATTAAAGTTATAATGATGAAATATATTAAAGATGACAAAATAGTTGATTTAAATATGACAATAAAAACGTCATAAATAATTGGTGAGATTGATTCTATACACAGAATCGTCACAATAATCTAACTTTTAGTGATAATAAATGTTACTGTCATGTTAAAAATAATTTTTAGTGACGAAATAACACATTTCACGACGAAAATGGGATGAAAATAGTGATGACTTAATCGTCACTATAAGCTAGAACATTGGTGATGAAAAATATTTTTGTCATCAAAATATAATATTTGACGACAAATTCAAATATCGTCGCATAATACCTAATACGACGCACATACTGTGATGATCTATGTGACGCTCAAATTTTGTTATTAAAAATTTTTTATGACGAAATATTCAATTTTCTTGACGTATTTTGTCGTCGTCTTTTATCAAATTTCTTGTAGTTTACTGTTCAACCTCTACATCAAACATGGTGAAAGGTAATTCAATTCTGCACTTATGCTTCCCCTGCTGTAGAATTGCATGAAACCCTAATGGTTCACGTTAACCAAAATATCCAAATGCCAACAATTGGTATCAGAGCGTAGGTTCTATGGATAAACGTGACATGTTAGGCTAGGGTTTAAGTGCCATACTTGATATTAGGGTTTAGAACTTGTTTCTTATCATATACCCTAATTATACACAGCGACACACGAGCACTGCACGATGACCCGATGGTGCTGTCGGAAGGCAGCGATGGGGACGGCGACGGTAAGGCTTGGCCGGTGATAGCGGCGCGGTGGCTGGTGGTTGATGAACGGTGGCTGTCTAATTTTTGAATTAGATTTCGGGACGGCGCTAATGCAAGAAGGCTGTGAAGGGCCACACTCATCGCTGCTTGGTTGTTTGACAATTACGATCGTCAAATTATAGCATGACTAGACCGGCGGTGGAGCGGTAAGTGCCGGAAGAAGTCGCAACATCGACTGGCAGTCGATGGCAAGAACGTGGCTGGGCGCAGGGTATCGCAATCAGCAGTGGGCTTGGCGTTATGGACCAGCATTCCACGTAAGTCAGCGGCATTTCAGGGCTGCGCCAGGAAGTTTCAGACCGTGTCTGATGGTGGTTCTGAATGGGTATTCATCCAATTACCAGTCGGGTCTATCATGATTCTGGGCGAGTCAGCCTAGATTTTTTAGAGGGTTTCATGTTTTTCCGGATGAGTCTCCTTGTTGGTGGCCGGGTTTGCAAGGCTGGCGCTGGAGTCGTGAAGTGCGGTGTGGATTTTCAGTCGGCAGGCCTTGACGGTGGAACTCACAGGCGAAGTCCCATTACGGGGAGAGTTTGTTTTGTTGTCGATCGGGTCTGGAGATTATTGGTCGGGTTCGGGTGTAGGCTAGGCCGAGTCTGCACGTGTTTCCAACTGAGCCTGGTGTTTTTCTGGCGAGTCACCCTGCTGTCCGGTCGGGTCTGCGGTGGCCTGATGGCGGAACTCCGGCAAAAGCGTGGCGGAACTCCGGCAAAAGCATGGCGATGCAGGTCCAATATGGGTTGCTGATAGTGGCAACAGACAGCGTGGATTGGCCTGGCAGCGTGCAAATAGCAGGCGGAGCAATCCTACTGGGCGTTAATTGTGGATTGTCGTCGAAAGCGAGGAGAGATGATAGTGATAATCGGTAGCCACTGCCAGTGTTGCTGCTGATAGAGGACAGCATGGATCACCTTCGCTTGAGGTACGATCAGAGAGGTGAAGCTACAAAATCAGTGGCAGTAGCGATAGGCTTCCGTCATAAATTTGTTTTTTCCGACTAATGAAATTTTTTTAGCTGGCAGTCATGCACGAATGGAGTGGCGCCGGTGGTTGCTGTGAATCCGTGTGTGGTGGTTGGCTTAGGGCACAAGCTTACCTACTTGTCATGCAAGTCACATGTTTTAATTGCTTGAAGAATTGACCCAGTCAACTTATTTTTGGCAATTTTTTTTCCTTATATATAATTGTTATAATTGTTTTATTTGTCAATTATTATTATAAATTTGGATGCTTGTGCTATTTGATTTACTGCTTTAAATAGTAGCATGCTAAGTTGCATATATATTGTATGCATGTAAAAACCCTCCTGTTAAATAAGTAAGTGGGACAGGGATTGATTAATAAATCCCGCGTCCTCCATTGTTGATTTATTGTGTGATGCAAGTAAGCTTATGAGTCGGCTATAGTGCCTTCCTCCCCAACGAATGAGTTTTATTTGTGGATCACTGGAATAAATTTCATTAAATAATTATTGTTTATAGTATGATGTACATGAACTTATGAGTCGGCTATAGTGCCTTCCTCCCCAGTGGATGAGTTTTATTTGCAGATCACTGGTACAAATTAATAGTTAATGATTATAGGAAATTATTTTTGGATCACGTCTATTAAATTGCATGTCTAAAGGACAACCGACTATTAATCATTTAGTTATAAGGTTAATTATGACGTATGGAATTAATGGGTAAAATCTTCTTTTGCTAATGTTAGGGTTTGTATACGTCCACACTAACGTGGCATGCAAATTCACGGTGCTTGAGATGTCGGTAAATTTATTTTGTATTGTTTATTGAGGGAATCAATATAAAATTTAAATTCGAAGAGTTTGATCGTTGTATTTATTTACTTGATTCTCTGAATTTTCGAATGATTTATTTCACTTGTTGTTAACTAAAGAAAATTATATTTACTGGTCCAAAATTAGATGATTGATAAGAATCTTGGTTTTAATTCTTACTGATAAAAATGTGTTCTCACTAAGGATGCTCTCTAGTGCCTATTGAACTCTCTTGTGAAGAGATGAGAGAGAGGTTCATAGAAATATGATGACCAATCTCATGTGGCTCTTCGGATACTTGAGAAAGGTAAAAAGGCAAGAGGTCATAGTTAAACTTGATAAATGAATTGGATGTCCTTGGAGTAGAAATTGAAGGAGAAACCTAGGTCAATTTATTCTCCACAATTTGCCTCATTGTTTTGAGCAAAGTTTCACCTGAATTACAAAAGGTTGTATACGGTGGGGAACTTCTGACAAAACACGTGGTGATGAAAAGCCATTTTCATCAAGGCGTGAATAAGGTTAGTATCTCATTCACTAGTTGTTGAAGCATGGATAGTGATGGCGTCTACTAACACGTTGTGTGTAGATACCGGAATTACTAAATATTTATAACTAAGTGATGATGAGATTACTATGTACATGGGTATTGCTACAAGAGTAGTGGCTGTTGTAGTGGGAGTTGTTTATTTATCTTATAATATGAATAAACGTTTGATTTTGAGAAATTGTCTTTACGTGTGTTTTCATAGAAAGAATTTGATTTCGGTTTCTATGTATTTACGGATGGATACTATATTTCATTTAAATGACATGGTCATTATAATGAAGGATGGAGCTATAATCTATTGTGGTACGTTGGTAGACAATTTGCACACTCTTAAATCATATTAATCCCACGGATGCAATGTTTAATAATTAATAACGCGTCTTCTAAACCTAATAAGAGAAAGGAACCTTCGGAGATGAACTAAACATACCTTTTGGCATCTAAGACTAGATTATTTTACTTAAGTACGATTCGAAAGTTGATAGCCGATGAACCGTAAAGTTTATTGGAAGTGAAAACTATCGAACTAGTGAGTCTTACTTGGAAGTGAATATGATTAATTGCCTTTTCAAGGCAATGGGGTATAGAGCCATGTAAAGATATGTTGGAAATGGTTCATACTGATTTGAGCGGTCCTAAGATTATCCCAGCGAGAGGTGGTTATGAATACTCGTCACTTTGTTTGACGATTATTCTGGAAACAAGATATATTTATTTGATGCACTACAAGTCTGAGTATTATGACTTAATCAAGAAGTACATGGCTGATGCGGTGAAGCGTCATGGAAAATATATCAAGTCACTGCAATCCGATCGTAGTGGCGAGTACCTCTTAGGATAATTTAAGAACTATTTATCAGAGAATGAGATTGAATCTCAAGTTGACTACACCGGGCAAACCCCAGCTAAATGGTATGGCGAAAAGAAGGAATAAGACTCTTATGGAAATGATTAGATAAATGATGAGTTATTTGGATCAATAAATTCATTTTATGGGTAAGCTCTAGAAACAACATATTGTATTGCTGTTTGTGGGATATCCTAGAAAAATGAAGGGTGATTTATTTAAATAGTCCAAAAGATCAGAAAGTGATTGTTAACACGAACACTAGATTTATGGAAAGGGACTATGTAATAAATCACAAAATCATGTATAAAATGTTCTAAAAGGTGTGAGAAGGGAAACACAAAGTATAGTACCAATTATACAAGAGGATATACCACAAGTAAACTGCATCGCGTGTCACATCTGATACACGATTGCCTGTGGTGTCTCATCGCAGTGAGAGGGTTGTGAGATAGCCGGATAGATTTATATTTTGGGAGAGTTGTGAGACTTGGTCCCTAGTAACAAGAAATCAGCCCATGGATAAGACGAAGCACTACAAGATCAAAATGCGGATTCTTAGTATGTTGCAATGAATTTTGAAATAAAATCTATGGATTCTAAATCTAATATGGGATCTTGTAGGACCACTAAATGGTGTAAAACTCGTTGGAAGTGGTCATACAAAATAAAAGAGTATCATATGGTAAGGTGAAAACCCTGGAAGCAAGTTTGTTGCGAAAGGTATACTCAGAAAGAAAGGATTCGATTATGAGAAAACCTGTTTGTTGATAGCTATGCCTAAGTTAATCCGGATTCTTTGTCTGTTGCCACTCATATTGAATATGAGATAAAGCAAATAGATGTCAAGACAGTATTCCTGATTGGAAGTCTTGAGGCAAACATCTATGTGAAGCAACCAGAGTGATTCATTGCAAATAGCTAAGAGCATTTTGAGTGTAAGCTTAAATGTGTCCATCGATGGACTAAAGCAAGCTTCAAGATCATGGAACATCCGTTTTGATTAGGAAATCCAGTCATATGAATTTAATCAATGCTTGGATGGGTCTGGTGTATTAAATAGAGTGACGGAAATGTGGTGGTATTTCTTGTATGTACATAGATAGTATCTTGCTTATTGGAGATAATGAAAGAGTATTGTCGGGCGTATCGATATGGTTAATAAAGCAGTATGAAATGAAGGACTTAAGAGAAGCAAAATATATTCTTGCAATCATGGTTACAATGATCACAAGAAAGGATGTTGTGCTTATCTCAAGCTTCGTATAAATGATACAATCCTTACTCGTTTTAGCATGTGACTTTATCTAAGGAATCGTGTCTTAAGACACAAAAGAAGATAAAATAGATAAAGGTGGTTCCTCATGCTTCGGAAATAAGGAAGCTTAATTTATGGAATGCTATGCACGAGATTGGATATCTGTTTTGCCAATGGTATAGACAGTGGGTATCAAGGTAACCCGGAACAAGAATATTGAATTGTGGTAAGACATATTTGAAGTGCCTGAAGAGGACTGAAAATTATATGTAAGCTTACCAGAAAGATTCATTGCTTCTTGATGGTTATTTAGATTCGGATTTTCAAATCGTGGGGACAGCAGGAAATCCACCTCAAGGTTGTGTTTAAATTGGGAAGTGGATCCATAGTATGGAGGAGTGTTATATAGAAATATATTTCGGACTCCACCATGAAAAAAGGATAATATTGTGGCTACCAATGTATCTGTGTGGTTCTAGAAACTTCGTAATGGACTTAGATGTGGTTCTGAGTTTGCCCAAGATTATCACAATTTATTATGATAATAATGGTGCAGTTGCAAACTTGAAGAAATCACGAGCCCATAAGACACTTAAACACATTGAGCGCAAGTACTACCTGATACGAGAAATCGTATGATGAGGGAAAGATTGTTGTCACCTAGATTGCATCGGATGATAACCTAGTAAATCCTTTTACAAGGACCTCAAAGGTGAAAGCTTTTGATGGTCATGTAGTGGGAGTGAGAATCAGGTGTATTATAGCGAATATGACAGCATAGTCTTTTAGTATAAGTGGGAGATTGTTGGATTGTATACTAAAAGTCTAGCTTTTTGTATGAACAATATTTTGACAATATTTGAAATGAAAATTATGCGATCAAACGTTTGCAATAATGTTGTTGCAAAAGTCCATTTACTTTATATTATAGATAATGTGGTGTGCGGCGTCACACGGAAGATCATATTATCGGCTCCTTCATTGGATGTTCGTACTCTTAATCCCAATACAATAACCTCGACAAGTAAGCCAGTATTTATTTCTTTGATTCATTAATGGGTGACATTTAAATGTTAAATCAATATGCTCGGTAAATTGGAGATGATGTTGTCTCTATGGTGTGCTGTTGATTATAGAAGGAATTTGTGTCCTAACGGGATTGGTTGATGATGTCCACTTGAGGAGCTCATAATGATTATCATGTAAACCCTACAGGTGAATTTATTCCAGCATGATAATAAGGTTGAGTGGTACTACTCTTGGTACATATATTAATTAATGGAATTGTCAGTAACTTAATTAATTAATGGGCATTGAAACTTAAACACAGGGAGACTAACGGGCTCATAATAAGAAGGAGCCCATAACGTAATTTTGGATTAGGGTGGCAGTGCAACAATATTTCTTTAGTGGACTGATTTATTATTATTGGACTTAAGTATAAGTTTGGGCTAAAATTGGATGCTTAAGCCCAACGGGAGGCCCAAACTCTAATTTCTCCTCCTGGTCCCTGTTGTAGCCTATAAATAGTCAATATCAGCAGTTTGGTACTAAGACTTACACACCTAAAATCATGAAAAGCAAGAGAACTACAGATTGAGTTCGTCTTGGTGATCGTTGCCCACACAATGTAAAGACGTGGCTTAGGAATACAACAGAAGATCGGAAGGTCATTTGTCTTTGCTGTCCAACCTCTACATCAAAACCGGAGAAAGGTAATTCAATACTGCACTTATGATTCCGCTGCTGTAGAATTGCATGGAACCCTAATGGTTCACGTTAACCAAAAGATCCTAACGCCAACATCTACATCCGCTTTTATACTTGTAAGCTCTCCTTATGGACCTTGGATGGGTTTTTTCTTGGAAAACACGAAAATACACACACAGGGGTGTAAAATATGGATTTTGAGCTGTCCTGCATGGTGGTTCGACCTTTGGGCTTTGTCAACCATGGTCGAATCAACATCGGTGATTTAATGTAGTTTTAGGTATTTGGTTCGACCTTTATGGCTGGTCGAACCACATCATCGGGGTTGAACCAGCTTGCGCAGTCTCACCATTTCGAGTATAACTTCCACATACAAGCTCTGATTTGAGCGATTCTTGCTCTTACTTGATCCTCTCTTCCTTGGATTTCTATCAATATAAAGAACTCTAAAAAACTCTAACATTTGAATGTGTAAAAAGTCATGGAAAGTGATATAGCTGTTCTATTCGGCACAGCTTGCGCGGCGTCACCATTTTGATCATAACTTTTTCGTTTGGAATCCGATTGAGGTGTTTCTTATGCCAAAATGATACTCTCTTCTGTGGCTTTCCAATAATATATCAACTTTCAGTGTTGAGCTCCAAATGAACACAGAAAAATTACAAAAGTTTGACGTACGTTTTTCAGCATCCTTGCACAAGTTGCACCTTTTCACCAACTTTGCACTTTTGATCATTTTTCCACCTAAAACATAATAAAACACCTCAAATACATCGTTTTCTCAAATATATTGAATATAAGACACTTGTGCTAATATAAGATAATAATTCTCATAAAAAAGGTGTTAAATTGGACACTAAAGCACGCTTATTCTCACTCTCAACATATACATATGGATAATCAATAATATAAAACAATAAATATATGGGGTGGGTGTGGAGGAAATTGTCATTATATTAACTAATCGGAAGCCACTCCTCCGCACTGCGCTCCACTGACTTGCCAAGGCATGCATCATCCCCTTCAGACGGGATCTTCCGCAACAACCAGTCGAAATCTATCCTATAATCCGTGTTATCTGAACACTCTCATCAATATCATGTACTGTTGACAACCATTTCGCCGATACCGGGTTGGCTCTAGAAATTCCTGTTACAATGCGACTATTAGTGACTACTGAGTGTAGAACACTATAGGAGTAAAAGGGAAATGAAATTGCATCAAAATTTAAAATAAATCAAGCACTTTGCACTTATTAAGATTACATCTTCAATGGAACTGTCATATTTATAAATCGTGGTGACGCTATTGGTGGGAATATAGAAATGAACACTAGGAAGTGCCTTGAACCAGATAAATCCTCACAGATTAACCATCATACTCTTTGGTTCTAGTGCGATTGAGCGCAGAGGGTAGAAGGAATGAAAATTTTCTTCCATGTGGTATGCTACCTCTTTGACAAGGGTCAACACCTTTCGAGTGTTGGATAGGTGGTGTTGGTCGCGGCTGTCCTGGCGTTCAAAAGGAAGTCCATCACGTACAACCACTGTAGATCTGAGAACCTTTTTTCATAAGTAAAGTCCATGATTCTAATTTTTTTTCCTCAACTAAGCATTAATGAAGAAGATGGAATATGAGAATTGTGAGAGCAACTGAATATATGATGGTATTTATAAAATTTGGTATGTAGGGGATTCGTCGTGAAATGAAAGGTTGCGTCTGGTCAGGTGCAATGCAGTATTCGATTTGGGTAGTCCTAATTCGAGTTATGTAACCATTTGATGTCCAAATAGTTCATCGGATACAAAACGTCAAGTTTATTAAATGTTATCCGTTATTTATTTATTATCTTAAACTCCAAACACAGACAAAAATTCATAGTTATAATAATATAATTAATTTTTTTTCTTTCTATTATTAAAGGTATTATGATCATTACATTTAGATATAAAAGGGTTCATTAATTTTATATACATTGCACATTAAGTAATTATTGTTCAGTACATTAATATTAGAATGTTATTACTCAATACAAATTTATATAGTAAGATGCCCAAAACACCCTCTGCACAATTTGCTTTTCAAAATAAATGAAATCAATTAGGGGTAGTTAACTCATCTATCAGTTACCCATTATTAATAATAAACACTGAAAATTACTCCATTATCTTTATATATTCAAATATACTATGAAGGCCATGTGCAGCAAGTTTTTATTTTTCTGTGTAGCAATGATTCAATTTTTATGTGCAGTGCATTTGTGATCTTCATTAAATGATGTGTGATGGGTGTTTTCTCAACACACAATTTTAATCCCCAAGTATGAAGGATATCAATTGTAGTTTTGAAGGTGACCAAGTTAAATATCGAATCCACGGGACAGATAAATATCACTTTAGTTATTTTCTAGCAATTATGACTATGTTGAGAATTGTAATTGTTGGTTTGTAAACTAAGTAACAATTAAAATAGCAAATAAATAACAAGAACAAGAGAAGAGTTGTTGTAATCAAATAAGATGTTAGGTAGTTCGTCAGGCCATCAAGTCTCATTCGTTAATTCATACTTTCGTGTGTCGATGTCCGACTCTGCCTTGTGGTTTATGGACGCATCGCTAGACCATGCAAATCTATTCTATAGACACAAATAGATAAGCTTTTGACACGTGTGAGTATCCTCAGAGCAAGACGTATACTTTACCTCCCTTTCTAGGTACTATCATAATCAATTATTTCCCGTGCACTTAGTACTCTAACCCGATTTGATCTCCCTTTTTAGGTACTATAAAGTTATACTCTTAATCCTACTTGTTAACCCGAATTCAATTCAATTAACAAACATTCATATAAGACGGTTCTAATAAAACCTCGGAATCCCTTCACTTAGAATTATAACAATAAACCCTGCTCATTAGTGAACGCACTCAATCAATAATCATGTTATGCATTCAGACTCTACACAACGATTATTGATGCACAAAACAACTACGAGTATGGATTAAAAATGCACAATCTTATATAAACTAAACCACAAGTAGTGTTATACAGAGTATACACACGAAATACGAATCAACTCATGAAACCTTCATAACCCTAGAACTACCGAAGTGGCTCTAGCCCATGATTGATCTAGGAACAATCATGGTTAGATGGACCAATCTTACTTGAATCTCCAGCTAAACTCTCTTGTATTCTTCTTGTTGATTGGTGATCGTGATCGTGATGATGATCGTGATGATGATCGTGATCATGTCTTCCTTGACTGCATGAGCCTCCTTTTATACTTGTAATCACGCCTCTAGGGCTTGGAATGGGCTTTTCAAGTGATCCCACGCGTTTTGGCCTCGAAAATCCGGATAAGGTAAGTTTCCGCACGACGGTTCGACCTCAACAAACAGGTCGAACCATTGATCGCAGGTCGAACCACAGGTCAAACCCACCTACTGGAAGTATTCTGCACTTGGTTTGACTTCTTGTACAGGTCGAACCACTCCGTCTTGGTCGAACCACAGGTCGAACCATGCTACTGGACAATTTCTGCTCCCAATTCGACCAACCGTCAGGTCAAACCCCCAACGTCGTGGTCGAACCAACTTTCTCTCGAACTGGTTCGACCATGGTTCGACCTGATAGACAGGTCGAACCCCTCGAGTCATGGTCGAACCCCTCTCCTGCACTCTTTCAACGCTGGTTCGACCTGCTGGAGAGGTAGAACCCACCTCTCTCCTTGGCGGTTCGCATGGTCTCAACTTCGTCTCTTCGATTCTTGGCACTTCCACTCCGATTTTGCTATAAAAACCACTTAAATAGCTCTACCAACACCTGATTCATGCTAATTCACAATATATATAGGTTTTTCACCTATTTCCACCTCAAAACTCTTCAAAACTAGCACAAAACAGGATGCCAAACTTGTGAATTTACACACTCATCAATGTGCAGTATTGTTCATTCATGAGTGTAGCAACATTTATCTTAATAAAATATCTTAAGCGTTAGTTTTTGTGCAGCGCTGTTTTGTTACGTGTGCAGCGTAATTGTTCATCGTGATAGGCATAGTTGTTGTGTCATTTGATGTTATATGCAGCACATCGTTATGTCAATGTTACATGTAGTGTAAACTTTTGCGTGTAGCATGAATGGTTTGTGAATAAAAAATATTGTGTGCAACATAAATAGTATGTGAATGTTTATATTTTGTATCGTGTAAATATCATAGTACTCTGATTTGTAGATTTTGTGTGTTCAAAGAAATTTGAGAAGGGAGAATTGGAAATTGGGAGTGATAAATGATGATTGTTAATTCTATGAATTCCATAGTACACCCAATGATTGTTGATTCCTAAGCATTCCATAATAGACCCAATTTTATTTAGGGGTAAAAGAGACTTTTTAACGTATAATTTTATATTTTGTTGTAATATAAAATTTTCTATGTATCTTATAGTTATATTAGAGTATCTTATGTATCTTTATGTAGTAATTCCGATATAAAAATATATGACCTATGAATTTTTTTAATTTACATTTAAGTCATAAATGTAAAAGTGAAGAGAAAGATGAAATCACCTAACTAATTCTCCAAACTTAATTTACGATATGTTTTCATCTACTACTAATTTTTGCGGTTAATTCTTTTCCAATACCCATCTACTACTAATTAAATATGTACGAAACTCAACTAAATTTTTCAATGAAATGTCACATTTTCTTCTTTTACCTTTTACTAGTTAATAAAACATGCGTTTCACGTTACTGGTACGTAGCTATCATGTATTATTATTGCTTGTTACATATACATAGAACGACATATGTAGATATTGATAAGTGATATTTTCACCTAGATTTTAGTATCTTTTTATGTGAGTTTTTGTATATTTTTATCCGTATTTTAGGTGTTATTTGGTTGTGTTTTGTGTTTTCATGGAAATGTGTGTGAATGAGCTTAAACCTATGATTTTCACTTTTTATTGGATGCTAGATATGATAAGGAAGATGTAGGAAAAAGCAGATCTCAATTCGCAGTTGAAACGAGGGAGAACGAGCCAAAACAGTGAAGGAAACAGGGCAGCAGCAACACGACTGGCCGTGTCGGGAGCACGAGTCGTGCCGCAGTACACGACTCGTGTTGCTAACACAGGCCTGTCCAGAATGGCCGTGCGAGAGCATCAGTTTACACAACACGGCCACCTTATGGCCGTGTTGCCGAGCACGACTCGTGCTATGTAAATTCCTGCTAAAAATTACAATCCTTCTAGAAGCTTTCCAAGGGGTATAAATACCCAATAATTCAACATTTGATCAGTTTTTGGCGAGGGTTTCACTCCAACACACACCTCACACACCATTTCCTCCATTCTTCACCTTCACCTTCATCCATTCTTCATCCTTTGGATCTACCTTGATCCAACCATCAAATCCTTCATCCAAGTAGCTAGAGAAGCAAGGAAGAGAGGTGAATTGCAAGTGGAAGAAGAAGATCACCATTGGAGACATCCAAGGGAGTTTTCATCTAAACTTTGTATTGAAACCTATTGTTTATCATGTTTTGTAAGGAATTTAATGTCTATGTTAATTTTCTTATGGATATGAGAGGCTAATCTCCCTTGTGAGATTAGCAATATGAATTGTGTTGGATAATTTTTGGTATTTTGCAATTGAATGATTATGTTGATTGGGTTAATTGATTTTCTATCATTGATGCTTTAGATCTTGAGGTTTATGATGATTTGTGTGTTTAATTGTTTTAAGCATGTGATTAGATTGAGAAGTCAATTGCATATTTAGGATAATTAAGTGAATCATTTCATCAAACACTTCATGTGCATTATAGATTGTGAAGAGATTGAGAAGTCCTTCATAGTTTAGAACCCTTTGATAGAACATATCATTTATTAGATTGAAAAGTCAATAGATTATGTGAAGGGACTCTCATTTCAAGCTTAGTACCTAGTTGGAATTGTATGAGTGAGAACCAATCCAATGAATGTCATTCCATATCCTATTCATTCCGAGAGGGAGTTTAGGTGATCTTAGTGTTGGCCCTTAGCCTTTTTCCCATGACACATATGAATTCATTGCATGATACCTAGATTTTCCATGCTTTAAGTATTGTTAATCTCATCTCTATCTACTTGGCTCATTCATCCATCTCCCATTCATCTATCCTTTTATTTTATTATCATTTCTTGATTATCTCCCCTTCTCGTTCATCTCTATAATACTATGACAAACACGAGATCGCTTAGACCCTAGTACCTTCCTCCCTGTGGTTCGATAATTTTTCTTTAATGGGTCATACCACTATATTATGACTAATCAAATGGCGCCGTTGCCGGGGAGGCAACGGTTGCTAGTGGTTTAACAAAGGAGTGTTTCAATTGGTATTAATAGAGATATTTTTATTGCTTTTTATTATTTGCTTTGGAAAATTTTTGATCTCACTTGTTCGTTTTGATAGGTACTTGACACTACCTTGAGAGAAGAGGAAGGGGGATCAAAGCCAAAAATAGCAAGTTTGAGAAGAATTGTAGTAAGCCTTGAGAAGAACATTTAAATGGATGGTTGGAACCAATTCACAAATGTCTTTGGGGATCAATTTGCAAGGGTTCCACCTCCACAATCAAGAGGCTACATGAATGAGAGCAACTATGGGTACAACTTCCAAATGAATCAAGATAGCTCTCAATACTACAATCAAGGAAGAAATGGAGAATGGCAACAAGCTTACAATGCAAATACATTCCATCTGTATCAAGCATACACTTATTCTCCACCAAATCCCAACACCAACACTTCTCCTCCGTTCCAAAACTACGCCTTACTTGAATTATATAGAAGAAGTGCTCAAGGAAGTGATGAAGGTCAAGATACTCAATCAAGTTTTCTTCAAAATGAATCCTCCGAGATAATTACCCAAGTTACTTTGGAAGTGACAAGACAAATAAGGATGATGAATCAAGGTGCTTATGGTCAAGTCTTGTCTAGTTCAAGTTTGGGGGGTGCTCAAAATATGCAAGGTGTGTCGATTCCTAGTCCTATGGAGCAAGAAGAGTGGAGGATGCCTACAAGTAGGAGATATTTCTTTCATGGGAGTGGATGATTTCCAAGGAAATTTTCAACGTAACTATGAAGGAAGTTTTCATGGGAATTATCCACCAATGCAAGGATGGAATTTTGACAACCAAGAGGGAAGAGAATTTCAACAAGTCGTAGAAGAAAAATCATCTTTAGAAGTCTTGATTGAGAAGATGATAGCAAACCTTGAGGAGAGCAAGAAAAGAGATGAAGCTAGTTTTGAAGAGTGGAAGAAAAGAGATGAAGCAAGTTTTGAAGAAATGAAGAAAAGAAATGAGGCAGATTAGAAGAGGTTTGAAGCCTTAGAGCATCAAGTGAGCCAAATTGTAAGTACTTTGACCAATTTTCAACAAGTTGAAGAGGTTGAAGAGGAGAGTAAATTTGAAGAAGAGTTTGAGAAAGAAAAGAATTTGGGAGATGAAGAATCAAAAGGGGTATTTGAAGAGCATATTGAGGCAAATGATATTAATGAAGAGGAACAAAGTCTAGAAACAAATGATGATGACTTGAAGAGTGAAATGAGCATTTCTAAACCTTTAAACTCTTTAAGTTGCTTTGAATTTGATAATATTGTTTACATTGATTTTGTTTTACCCATTGATTTTTCTCATATCCTTAGAAACAAAAGAGAACTCGAAGAGATGTTGGGGGTCTATTTGGTAAGGAGGAATAAGTGGTTTTCAAGAATGGAGAGGGCAATGGAGTGTAAGCTCAAGAGAGTTGAATTTCTAAAGCCATGCTCGAAGGATGCAACGGAGGTCGTTACTTGCCATAAGTGTCTATTAGAGGAAGAAGCACAACGTTTAAAATTTGATGGCAAGGACGAAAGATATCCGTGGCCATTCCGATGAGTTTTCCATATCCCATCCGGCTTGAAGACGTTAAACTTAGCGCTAGATGGGAGGCAACCCATCATTATCTTTATTGCTTTGTTTATTGCTTTCAATAAGGATGGTGGATTTGTTGTTTCTTGCATTTTGGCCTTGTAGGTGGATCGTGCTTGTGAGAAGAATGAGTTTTCAAGATACGAAGAGAGATTGAATTGAAGGTGTAAATTCGTCACACCATTTTTTTTTTGCAAACTTAACTCGAAACTCTTGTTTCAATTTAAGTTTGGGGGGATATAGCATGGTGTGGCATACCTTGTTTTGAAGCCATATACTTTTCGTGTTTTTGGGCTAATTTTGAATTTTTCTCATGAGCATTGGTTTGATTTTGGTATGATTGGTCGTGTTGAAGTGCATGATAGTCCATATTTTTAATGAAATTGTTGAGCTAATGGTTTTGTTGAGCATGTATAAAGGGTATTGGAAGCACGAATTGAGCTCGGAGCTAACAACTTCCACTATCAAATGCTTATTGAGGGAGTTCATTCTACACCCTACCACTTTTATGTGTTTAGCATAATTTATGTTGATTTGGATTGTTGTGATTAGCATGTTTCTTCATTTGTTATGTTTTTGGGATGTTTACTTTCGTAATTTAGGATTTCCTTTTCAATCAAGGTTGGGATGATTTTGAGCTTCATTGTCATGGATGGTATGAATGTGTTCTTCATTGTTTATTGATGGTGGTTTTGTGTTTTGCATGTTATGTGTTTGTGTTTTGTTTCTTGTTTGTTGAGTCTTTGTTTTATGTTTTGTGTGTTTTCTTATTTTTGTCTTGGTATGTTTGGTGGTTCGTTTAGGGAGGTTGTGAGTCATTTTTGAATATGAGTGATGACATGTTGTTGTGATAAGTGATGACAAGTTATGATTAAGAATCTCTACACTTTCGAATTGTGACATATTTTACTTGACTTGTTCAATTTTGAGATGAATGTGGTGTAATAAGTTTCTTAAGGTCCAATGCATAAGCTTGTGAGAATTTGAGCCTCAACCGTGCATACATGGTTTTTTTTCTTCATGAGTGGATTGGTTGTGTTTGATAAGTTAGAACTTGCTCAAGGACTATAGGAACGAGCCCGATTAGTGGAGATTAGTGAAATGATCTAAGGCCATCCTTGTTATTCATAGTCATTGCCATATATTTTCCTACCATGAACACCATCCCTAGTTAACCACTTTGAGCCTTAAAGCCTATTTATTGTGATATAAGCACATTACAAGCCATGATTACCCACTTAAGCCTTACATATATACCATTTGTGTGGGTGATTGAGGAGATGGTAACTAGAAAGGTTTGATAAGGAAGAAAAATAAAAAAGGAAATGGTAAATAAGCAAGAAAAAGGATGAAAAAGAGCACAAGAAAGAATGGACATGCAACCTCAAAATAAGAAAATGAGCAAAGCAATAACAATATGCTCAAGTACTTAAAAGTTCAAAGAAGGAAGCATGCATTAAAAGAAGCTCAAAATCTAAGGAAAGTTGATGATTAGTGCTTGTGATTACCAAAGTAGAGAAAGGAAGAAAGAAAAGTGGAGAAGTTGAGGAAGTTGATCATCTCTTCGATTACTTACACTTGTTACTCACTATTATCCATACTCTTCCTACCCTACCAAAGAGTCTATCATTACATCCTTAATGAAAGACCTTTTTGATAATTAATTTAAACTTTGGTGGTTTGTGAATGTAGTTCACGAGCAAGCTTATAGCGAGTCGAGCCAATCGATTGATGAGTGTTGTTTTACCCTACTTTAAAGAGTGTTGAGTGAAATTGATATCTATGTGAGGCTTGGACTAAAAAGGGACTGTATTACACTATCATTCACTTTAGATTGAACTTGTTAATTCTTCATGTCATGAATCTAATGTTGTAGGATGACTTAGCATAAATTGTGATTCTTATTATTATTGATGTGTTGTTACTTATGTTCGTTTAATCTTTTCCTAGGTGAAAATCACTCTCCTTGGTTTATCATTTTCGTCGTGCGGGGCCGCACAACACTTTAAGTTTGGGGGTGTGATAAGTGATATTTTCACCTAGATTTTAATATCTTTTTATGTGAGTTTTCGTATATTTTTATCCGTATTTTAGGCGTTATTTGGTTGTATTTTATGTTTTCATGGAAATGTGTGTGAATGAGCTTAAACCTATTTTATGTTTTGAAGATCACCATTGGAGACATCCAAGGGAGTTTTCATCTAAACTTTGTATTGAAACCTATTGTTTATCATGTTTTGTAAGGAATTTAATGTCTATGTTAATTTTCTTATGGATATGAGAGGCTAATCTCCCTTGTGAGATTAGCAATATGAATTGTGTTGGATAATTTTTGGTATTTTGCAATTGAATGATTATGTTGATTGGGTTAATTGATTTTCTATCATTGATGCTTTAGATCTTGAGGTTTATGATGATTTGTGTGTTTAATTGTTTTAAGCATGTGATTAGATTGAGAAGTCAATTGCATATTTAGGATAATTAAGTGAATCATTTCATCAAACACTTCATGTGCATTATAGATTGTGAAGAGATTGAGAAGTCCTTCATAGTTTAGAACCCTTTGATAGAACATATCATTTATTAGATTGAAAAGTCAATAGATTATGTGAAGGGACTCTCATTTCAAGCTTAGTACCTAGTTGGAATTGTATGAGTGAGAACCAATCCAATGAATGTCATTCCATATCCTATTCATTCCGAGAGGGAGTTTAGGTGATCTTAGTGTTGGCCCTTAGCCTTTTTCCCATGACACATATGAATTCATTGCATGATACCTAGATTTTCCATGCTTTAAGTATTGTTAATCTCATCTCTATCTACTTGGCTCATTCATCCATCTCCCATTCATCTATCCTTTTATTTTATTATCATTTCTTGATTATCTCCCCTTCTCGTTCATCTCTATAATACTATGACAAACACGAGATCGCTTAGACCCTAGTACCTTCCTCCCTGTGGTTCGATAATTTCTTTAATGGGTCATACCACTATATTATGACTAATCAAATGGCGCCGTTGCCGGGGAGGCAACGGTTGCTAGTGGTTTAACAAAGGAGTGTTTCAATTGGTATTAATAGAGATATTTTTATTGCTTTTTATTATTTGCTTTGGAAAATTTTTGATCTCACTTGTTCGTTTTGATAGGTACTTGACACTACCTTGAGAGAAGAGGAAGAGGGATCAAAGCCAAAAATAGCAAGTTTGAGAAGAATTGTAGTAAGCCTTGAGAAGAACATTTAAATGGATGGTTGGAACCAATTCACAAATGTCTTTGGGGATCAATTTGCAAGGGTTCCACCTCCACAATCAAGAGGCTACATGAATGAGAGCAACTATGGGTACAACTTCCAAATGAATCAAGATAGCTCTCAATACTACAATCAAGGAAGAAATGGAGAATGGCAACAAGCTTACAATGCAAATACATTCCATCTGTATCAAGCATACACTTATTCTCCACCAAATCCCAACACCAACACTTCTCCTCCGTTCCAAAACTACGCCTTACTTGAATTATATAGAAGAAGTGCTCAAGGAAGTGATGAAGGTCAAGATACTCAATCAAGTTTTCTTCAAAATGAATCCTCCGAGATAATTACCCAAGTTACTTTGGAAGTGACAAGACAAATAAGGATGATGAATCAAGGTGCTTATGGTCAAGTCTTGTCTAGTTCAAGTTTGGGGGGTGCTCAAAATATGCAAGGTGTGTCGATTCCTAGTCCTATGGAGCAAGAAGAGTGGAGGATGCCTACGCATCAAGTAGGAGATATTTCTTTCATGGGAGTGGATGATTTCCAAGGAAATTTTCAACGTAACTATGAAGGAAGTTTTCATGGGAATTATCCACCAATGCAAGGATGGAATTTTGACAACCAAGAGGGAAGAGAATTTCAACAAGTCATAGAAGAAAAATCATCTTTAGAAGTCTTGATTGAGAAGATGATAGCAAACCTTGAGGAGAGCAAGAAAAGAGATGAAACTAGTTTTGAAGAGTGGAAGAAAAGAGATGAAGCAAGTTTTGAAGAAATGAAGAAAAGAAATGAGGCAGATTAGAAGAGGTTTGAAGCCTTAGAGCATCAAGTGAGCCAAATTGTAAGTACTTTGACCAATTTTCAACAAGTTGAAGAGGTTGAAGAGGAGAGTAAATTTGAAGAAGAGTTTGAGAAAGAAAAGAATTTGGGAGATGAAGAATCAAAAGGGGTATTTGAAGAGCATATTGAGGCAAATGATATTAATGAAGAGGAACAAAGTCTAGAAACAAATGATGATGACTTGAAGAGTGAAATGAGCATTTCTAAACCTTTAAACTCTTTAAGTTGCTTTGAATTTGATAATATTGTTTACATTGATTTTGTTTTACCCATTGATTTTTCTCATATCCTTAGAAACAAAAGAGAACTCGAAGAGATGTTGGGGGTCTATTTGGTAAGGAGGAATAAGTGGTTTTCAAGAATGGAGAGGGCAATGGAGTGTAAGCTCAAGAGAGTTGAATTTCTAAAGCCATGCTCGAAGGATGCAACGGAGGTCGTTACTTGCCATAAGTGTCTATTAGAGGAAGAAGCACAACGTTTAAAATTTGATGGCAAGGACGAAAGATATCCGTGGCCATTCCGATGAGTTCTCCATATCCCATCCGGCTTGAAGACGTTAAACTTAGCGCTAGATGGGAGGCAACCCATCATTATCTTTATTGCTTTGTTTATTGCTTTCAATAAGGATGGTGGATTTGTTGTTTCTTGCATTTTGGCCTTGTAGGTGGATCGTGCTTGTGAGAAGAATGAGTTTTCAAGATACGAAGAGAGATTGAATTGAAGGTGTAAATTCGTCACACCATTTTTTTTTGCAAACTTAACTCGAAACTCTTGTTTCAATTTAAGTTTGGGGGGATATAGCATGGTGTGGCATACCTTGTTTTGAAGCCATATACTTTTCGTGTTTTTGGGCTAATTTTGAATTTTTCTCATGAGCATTGGTTTGATTTTGGTATGATTGGTCGTGTTGAAGTGCATGATAGTCCATATTTTTAATGAAATTGTTGAGCTAATGGTTTTGTTGAGCATGTATAAAGGGTATTGGAAGCACGAATTAAGCTCGGAGCTAACAACTTCCACTATCAAATGCTTATTGAGGGAGTTCATTCTACACCCTACCACTTTTATGTGTTTAGCATAATTTATGTTGATTTGGATTGTTGTGATTAGCATATTTCTTCATTTGTTATGTTTTTGGGATGTTTACTTTCGTAATTTAGGATTTCCTTTTCAATCAAGGTTGGGATGATTTTGAGCTTCATTGTCATGGATGGTATGAATGTGTGCTTCATTGTTTATTGATGGTGGTTTTGTGTTTTGCATGTTATGTGTTTGTGTTTTATTTCTTGTTTGTTGAGTCTTTGTTTTATGTTTTGTGTGTTTTCTTATTTTTGTCTTGGTATGTTTGGTGGTTCGTTTAGGGAGGTTGTGAGTCATTTTTGAATATGAGTGATGACATGTTGTTGTGATAAGTGATGACAAGTTATGATTAAGAATCTCTACACTTTCGAATTGTGACATGTTTTACTTGACTTGTTCAATTTTGAGATGAATGTGGTGTAATAAGTTTCTTAAGGTCCAATGCATAAGCTTGTGAGAATTTGAGCCTCAACCGTGCATACATGGTTTTTTTTCTTCATGAGTGGATTGGTTGTGTTTGATAAGTTAGAACTTGCTCAAGGACTATAGGAACGAGCCCGATTAGTGGAGATTAGTGAAATGATCTAAGGTCATCCTTGTTATTCATAGTCATTGCCATATATTTTCCTACCATGAACACCATCCCTAGTTAACCACTTTGAGCCTTAAAGCCTATTTATTGTGATATAAGCACATTACAAGCCATGATTACCCACTTAAGCCTTACATATATACCATTTGTGTGGGTGATTGAGGAGATGGTAACTAGAAAGGTTTGATAAGGAAGAAAAAGAAAAAAGGAAATGGTAAATAAGCAAGAAAAAGGATGAAAAAGAGCACAAGAAAGAATGGACATGCAACCTCAAAATAAGAAAATGAGCAAAGCAATAACAATATGCTCAAGTACTTAAAAGTTCAAAGAAGGAAGCATGCATTAAAAGAAGCTCAAAATCTAAGGAAAGTTGATGATTAGTGCTTGTGATTACCAAAGTAGAGAAAGGAAGAAAGAAAAGTGGAGAAGTTGAGGAAGTTGATCATCTCTTCGATTACTTACACTTGTTACTCACTATTATCCATACTCTTCCTACCCTACCAAAGAGTCTATCATTACATCCTTAATGAAAGACCTTTTTGATCATTAATTTAAACTTTGGTGGTTTGTGAATGTAGTTCACGAGCAAGCTTATAGCGAGTCGAGCCAATCGATTGATGAGTGTTGTTTTACCCTACTTTAAAGAGTGTTGAGTGAAATTGATATCTATGTGAGGCTTGGACTAAAAAGGGACTGTATTACACTATCATTCTATTTAGATTGAACTTGTTAATTCTTCATGTCATGAATCTAATGTTGTAGGATGACTTAGCATAAATTGTGATTCTTATTATTATTGATGTGTTGTTACTTATGTTCGTTTAGTCTTTTCCTAGGTGAAAATCACTCTCCTTGGTTTATCATTTTCGTTGTGCGGGGCCGCACAACACTTTAAGTTTGGGGGTGTGATAAGTGATATTTTCACCTAGATTTTAGTATCTTTTTATGTGAGTTTTCGTATATTTTTATCCGTATTTTAGGTGTTATTTGGTTGTATTTTATGTTTTCATGGAAATGTGTGTGAATGAGCTTAAACCTATTTAATGTTTTGAAGATCACCATTGGAGACATCCAAGGGAGTTTTCATCTAAACTTTGTATTGAAACCTATTGTTTATCATGTTTTGTAAGGAATTTAATGTCTATGTTAATTTTCTTATGGATATGAGAGGCTAATCTCCCTTGTGAGATTAGCAATATGAATTGTGTTGGATAATTTTTGGTATTTTGCAATTGAATGATTATGTTGATTGGGTTAATTGATTTTCTATCATTGATGCTTTAGATCTTGAGGTTTATGATGATTTGTGTGTTTAATTGTTTTAAGCATGTGATTAGATTGAGAAGTCAATTGCATATTTAGGATAATTAAGTGAATCATTTCATCAAACACTTCATGTGCATTATAGATTGTGAAGAGATTGAGAAGTCCTTCATAGTTTAGAACCCTTTGATAGAACATATCATTTATTAGATTGAGAAGTGAATAGATTATGTGAAGGGACTCTCATTTCAAGCTTAGTACCTAGTTGGAATTGTTTGAGTGAGAACCAATCCAATGAATATCATTCCATATCCTATTCATTCCGAGAGGGAGTTTAGGTGATCTTAGTGTTGACCCTTAGCCTTTTTCCCATGACACATATGAATTCATTGCATGATATCTAGATTTTTCATGCTTTAAGTATTGTTAATCTCATCTCTATCTACTTGGCTCATTCATTCATCTCCCATTCATCTATCCTTTTATTTTATTGTCATTTCTTGATTATCTCCCCTTCTCGTTCATCTCTATAATACTATGACAAACACGAGATCGCTTAGACCCTAGTACCTTCCTCCCTGTGGTTCGATAATTTCTTTAATTGGTCATACCACTATATTATGACAAATCAGATATTAAGCTATATTTTGTAGTTATATAAATTTACTTTATTTGTTTTAGTATTTTAGAAAAAAAAATTTGTGAGATGGGTTATTTGTGAGACGGGTCGACCGATTATTAAAGTATGCTTATTATATAGATAAAGTATGTTTAATGTTTGTTAAAGTATGTTTTCTAAAGTATGTTCGATTATGCATTAAAGTATGATTTTAGTGTGTTATAATATGATTTATTATTAATATATTTTAACTAAAAATAAGCATACTTTATCTATACAATAAGCATATTTTAGTGATGGGTCGACCCGTCTCACAAGAGAGTATCTCAGTATTTTAAGTTTACATGCATGTTTTTTTTATATAAAATATTTTGCTATATTTTTTCTTTCTTATTCAATTTCGATTTAATAAAATTAATGAATAGTGAATAATATAGATAAAAATAAAAAGTTTAATTTATTATAATAATTATTAAACATTCTTTCCTATACCTTTTTAATTTAAAAGTATAAGTATAAAAACTTTGTAATACAAATAATTGCTAAAATATATATTGATTTATGTATTCAATTTCAAGTTATTTTGCTACCCGTTGTTGATTGCGTAAGTTATTTATAAGAGTTGTCACATCTGCAAACTCTCCGTCATTATCTGAGGCTTTGGATATGATCGTAAAGTCGATATCTACTCCGGTAAGGACCAATCCTTGGAATACAATAAACAGATGAGCAGGCACACCTGCAATCACCAAGAACTGTTCATTTCTCCACCTTTCATCTATTACCACCCCACTCCATCTTATCTCTAGTGTACCAGTAAGCAAAGATGAACCAAAAAAGGAATAAAAATCAGATATTTACTAGGTTTAATATGCAATATTGAGCTTGCAATTATCAATACTTTCTCTTATACGCATTCATTGTTTAATGTTAATTAAAACACTGGTGATTTTTTGAATAAGAATAATGACGTATTAAGTTTAAAAATGATGTCAAATATGTAATACAAATACATTGAGATGCAAACTAACTTGAGGGAAAATAAGCTTTCCAGTAAGTAAGCAGTTTCCTAAGCCAGAAGGAATGATTTACAATCAACTTTAAAAGCTATGAAATAACAAATAAAAATTCAAACTATATCTAAGTCTTAGAATCTTGTATTGGCAACAAATAAAAATAAATTATAGACCCTTAATTGAATAGATATTCATAATAACTATTCCACTACAACATATCATCATAATTGACAGTGGAGATGCATGTCATGTTTTCACATTAGCTACATTTTGAACTTCTAGGAGGAAAACATGAATACTTTTGTATCAATGAGAAAAATGAATTTCATGCAATGGCCTAAAGAACTAAAAGATATGTTTATCTCATTTAAACACTTAATCTAAATTGTATTACTCGATCCTCTATATGTTGTCTATTAATTTTTATTTTTATTCTAATATTCGAAACAATGTGTGCATTTTGTCCAGAAGGGAATTTTTTTTTGGTGAAGTTATTTAACAGAGAGAAAAAGAATAAATTATCAAAGATTCTTAAAATGAAATTTGAACTATAAATTACAAATATGTGTACCTTCTAGATCTTACAGTGCTCCTGACATCTCTTCTTTATCCCAATTTTTACTTTTGTCATTCTTGTCATCATCCTCTTTCTCCTCTATTAAGAGTGAATAAGGAGAACAGTAATTGACCTTTCCTTTAAAGTAAAGAAACATCAACAATTACATGTTCACATTCAGTACTAACCACAGGCCGCTTAGAGAACTTGATTTCTTAAGACTGAGCCTTGAATGTTAAGAACCAAAGGTTCCGTTTTCATCACCACTGCAAAGAGTAATTAACAGAAGAAAGATAACCATCAAACAATAAAAAGAATTGCTTGTTGTATCATTAAAATAGAGAGTTGCCCCCATCAAATTTACGAAAGCACACTGCTAAAGCATATTAACCTATTTACATTCTCCAAAAAAAATTCGAAGCATACAATACATGTCGATAACAAATAAATGAGATTGTCAATGTTACTATATTGGATTGAAATGAATCAAGTTCACAACCTGTGGAAGAGCAATCAATGATTATAAAGGTTGTGCATGAGGCGAGAGGCTTTGAAACAGTAATATACCTCAAATTGAGAAAAAGAAATGGAGGAATTCTCATGAGTCTAATAGCTTCCACCAACGATGCATAAATGGCTCTCCAGTTTCCTGCTTACAAAGATCGTGGATAGATCCTATCGAAGGTGCCATCCAAGGGCGAACACAGATAGTAAGGATAACAGAGGAACACTTTAATATTATATAACAGGGCATTCAAATTCAATATGTTAAAATATTGTGGTTGCAACATTCACGATTTATTAGCAATTTAGGTGATGTGCTAAAATGTTAATTGTAGATTTCTTATACTGATATCTTCCTCATCTCCATCTTGACTTTCCATTCACTTTCATCAGCTCAGTTAGCCCTATTATATCATCCAAATATTTCGGATGATTAATCACTTCAAGAAAGAAATCCAACTCCCTCTTCTCATATTTTAGAAACAACCTGCATACATGTGAAATCATTAAACAACTTCAATTGAAACATAATTCGCTGTTGAGAAACCTGTCAAAGATGTATAAAAAAGATAAATCAAGACATAAATGAGAACTTTACAGTACATAAATGATTAGAAAAAATGATGCAGTAGAATGTACAAAATACAGATTCCAACATAAAGGTTCATGTATCTAACATTGGAGCTACAAAATGTGATGAGAATCTCAAGATTATGAGATGCATAAAGATATATACTATAGCAGCTAGAAACTTCATTCATAGATGTGTCAACATAAGCAACAACAAAACAAAGGGATTGTATATCAACAATATGGTTTAACATAACAATAGTGGCTTTGAATGTAATTTTAGAGTAAAGGAAGTTTTGCCTTGCACCAAGACCTCAATTCATCCATAAGACTGCATCTGCAAATATTGATATATCCATATGCTTAGAAAAAAAATAAAGGGAGTAAAAATGCAAGAGATCGTAGAGCCCCAGCAAGAAGAATCACAGCTGGCAAGCATAAAGATTAAGGTATGTAGTTAGATATAAATAAGACATACTGACCGGATTTGAAAAGTTAAAACCATTTGAATACAACAAACATGAGATAAATTTATACTGAATCACATGAGCTAAGCGATGGATAATTGAAGTTTCAACAAAATAAACAACTTTTAAATACCTATTTTTGAGTGAACAGAAATGCAAATTGGAAGCTAGGGTAACAACACAATGTTAATGAAGTAGACGCCATCCCAGACAATGCTGCTCTCGATTAAGTTCTCGAGGAGTTGTTCTCTTCTCACCTCCACAAATGCTTCGCTACCTCCTAAAGCCTAGATGTGCACGGAAAGGTTTTGTAATCAAAGATGGAATGCTAGTGCTGGGAAGACGAAAAATTGATAACTGAGTTATTGATTTCATGACGGAAGTTTGAAGGAATTTAACTTCAACAGTTTACTAATAAATCAATACGTTTTGAATTTCAAGGGTTTACTATCATAATCATAATATGTAAGGGAAATTTATGATAGGAGGAATACGAATTAGGTAATTGGTAAATAATAAATATATGTAATTGTTAGTTAAGGTTAAATATGTAATAAGAAAAAATAAATAGGGACATAATAGGAAAAAATATTTCCCAAGTAGCTTCCCTTTTTTAATATATTAGGATTATGATATGATAGGATAAATGAAATATGTAATATATATATATATATATATATATATATATATATATATATATTGGTTTTACTTTTAATAATTGAAATCTTAGTATAATATATAGTGTATAAATTGTCTTCATTGTAATTGTGTACATAAGTATATTGCTTAAATATTTTAAATTTTAATATATAAAAATAATATTTATTATACTTTAATATTTAATATAATATTTTTAAATTAAATATGTAAAATAATAATTCATATATTAATATTTATAATTATAAGTAAGCAGTACACTTGTTAGCATAAAATGATGATACTGCCAATCATCGATTATATAGAACTAATATTAATATTTGTAAATAGAATTAAGCATTGCACTACTTAGCATAAAGAAATAATACCGCTAATCAATCACCGAACACAACCCTTAGATCTAATTAATATATTGCAATTAAATGTAATGTTGTTCACCGACAAAGGATAAAATAAATTCAAAGGAAAATCAATAATATAAATTATATATTTTTAGAATATACTTAGAGCAACAATATAATTATCCTTTGCAAAAGGAGTATAATAAAAATATAAGGAGTGGATGTGTTGGAGAATATCTTCATATTAATTAATCGGAAGCTACTTCTATGCACTGCGCTCCCTTGGCTTACCAGGCCATGTTTCGTCGGCCATGTTTCGTCCCCTTCAAGTTGGATCTTGCGCATCAACTAGTCGAAATCTATCATTTGTAAGCCATGTTGTTTGAACACTCTCATCAATATTACGTACAGTGAACATCCGTTGACTTGATAACTGGTGTGCTTGTGCGACTTCTGTTTACAATGCGACTGTTATGGACTAATAACTGCAGAACATACATGGAGTAAAAGGAAAATTAAAATGCATCCAATTTTAAAATAAGTCATATGCACTCAACACCAAATAAGATTACATCTTCAATGGATCTACCATATAAATACGTGGTGATGCTATTGGTGGGGATACACTGATGGACGCCAGGAAGTGCCTTGAACTAGAGGAACCCCCACAATTTAGATATCCTCTCCAGTTAGAGCACAACTAAGATCGGAGGATAGTTGAAATGAAGATCTTCTCCCATTTGGTGTGCGAGCTCCCTCACGAGGGTCAACACCTTTTAAGTGTCGGATAGGTAGTGTTGGTCAGCGCTGTCCACTGCGCTCTAAAGTAAGCCCATGATGTACAACCGCTCTACATCGGAGAACCATATTGGGTACTCACCTTCTACATGGTTCTAGTATTTACTCAACAAAGCGTTAATGAAAATGATGGAATATGAGAGGGTGTGAACAACCGAGTATGTGATGACGAAATGTTGCGTCTTAAGGGTGTAATGAATGATTCGATGTGTGCAGGCCTAATTTAAGGTAGACAACCACTCGCCATCCAATCAGTTCATCAAATAAGAAGCGTCGTGTTTATTAACATAGTTAGTTATTTATTAGTTTTAAATACTAAAACATCGACACAATTGCGATTAAGTGGCTAAACATTTATACAACATACGAATTCAAAGTGATTCTTTATTTTATCAAGTATTAAAAATATAAATGACCTTTAGATTAAGATATACTCCAATGAGCTTTCAATTTTTTTTACATCTATGTCCTAAATGTAAAAAAAATAAAAAAATAATTTTCCCTAAACTCAACTAAATTCTCCTATTAAATCTCACTTTTTTTCTAGTACCTTCTAATATTGAAATATGTATATGCACAGAATTTTGAGTTTTCAATCCCACAGGACATGCTTATTATGCAAAATTGACCCAATTTGTTTTGTCTTTTGGTCCCAAATGATTTTAGGTTTGAAAACTTAGTCCCAAAACTATATTAAATCTTAATTCTGTCAAAGTTTGACGGTTCTCTCACGGATCGTAAAGTATCAAATTTAAGTTTACTTAACATAATTTTTGTTTTATAAAAGTAAAATTCATTTATGTACGGAAAAAGGAAATCAAAAGTGTTCTTGGCCAAAAAAATCCTATACATCTCATGAACCCTACCTTACACATTTTCATTTGAATTCTCCAAAATCTACTGCAAATCAATCAAAATTTTTGGTGATTCCACATCTTTATGGCGCGAGAAGCATATATGAGGTCTTCAAACCCCAATAATAGCATGATCGTATGAGCAATTTTTTTTTTTTTTGGGTCAAGGTATTTGAATGTTTGTGTGTGTTTGTGGAGAGAATGTGGAAAATAAAGTTTTTATGTATATAAGTGGTGTTTCACATCTACTTGCTTTGCAAATTGTTCAATAGTTTCAATTTTCCTATTTCAAATGTATGATTCTCGACCCAAAAAGTGGATTTTGTAAACATGGACCAATCATGTCAAAAACATAACAGAAGATATTAGTTTGGTGCTAAGTTTACAAATAAAAAATCTTTTGAGACCAATTTTGCGGAGTAAGTGTGTCCTACGGGACAAAAATGCAAATTCCTTGTAAATGCATTTCGCAAATTTCACAATACAGTTATGTGAATTTGCAACCAATGGCCAGAATATTCGAGTACTTCGTGGTCTGTGGAATCGGGCCAGAAATCCGGACCCTTGATGGCGACAGAGGTTACCATGGTTTCGGCATTATGTACTTGCCATCTCTTCTCGATCAATACCGTCCTTCCGATCACACTCTTTATCCCCCTCCTCCCCCTCAACTTCCTACTTGCGTTTTGCCGGCGGGGGTCCAATTCTACGCCTCGGGCTCTGATTCGGATGATCCTTCGTCGTTTCCACGGAGCTATACCATAGAATTAACGGAGGGCGATGGTTCCAAGATTTACGTATCTTGCATCGCTTTCCGTGATCCTGTGTGTGAGGACATTGCGGATGCGTATCGCTTACCAGCAAATTCTTATGCTGATAAATGCATCTGTTTCGTCTCACGCGAGCCTTGTTTTCGCACTCTGTGCCATGCGTTGGAGGAAATATTCTGTTAGGAAGCGGGCCCTTGACCAATCCTGCGCACTCTGCGCCATGCGTTGGAGGAAATATTCTGTTAGGAAGCGGGCCCTTGACCAAGCCTGCCTAGGCCACCTAGCCTGGGCGGCCCCCATGGCGGCCCAGGACGCTGCGGGTCGCTGCCCCGGCCCGCCCCTAACAAGGCCTGCAGGCCATGCACCCCCAACCCTCAGGCAAAGGCACCCCCAACCCTCAGGCAAAGGCACCCCCAACCCTCAGGCAAAGGCACCCCCAACCCTCAGGCAAAGGGGTTGTAAATCCATCTGCCTGCAGGATGTTGCCAGGGGGAATCGAACCCCTGACCTTTAGGTATAAAGGAGTACTTATGTCTCCTTATACCACCAGTTGATACTTATGTCTCCTTATACCACCAGTTGATCAGATCAACTGGTGGTATAAGGAGACATAAGTACTCCTTTATACCTAAAGGTCAGGGGTTCGATTCTCCCTGGCAACATCCTGCAGGGAGATGGATTTACAACCCCTTTGCCTGAAGGTTGGGGGTGCATGGCTTGCAGGCCTTGTTAGGGGCGGGCCGGGGCAGCGACCCGCAGCGTCCTGGGCCGCCCAGGCTAGGAGATGGATTTACAACCCCTTTGCCTGAAGGTTGGGGTGCATGGCCTGCAGGCCTTGTTAGGGGCGGGCCGGGGCAGCGACCTGCAGCGACCCGCAGCGTCCTGGGCCGCCATGGGGGCCGCCCAGGCTAGGAGATGGATTTACAACCCCTTTGCCTGAAGGTTGGGGGTGCATGGCCTGCAGGCCTTGTTAGGGGCGGGCCGGGGCAGCGACCTGCAGCGACCCGCAACTTCCTGGGCCGCCATGGGGGCCGCCCAGGCTAGGAGATGGAGGCTAGGCAGGCTTGGTCGAGGGCCCGCTTCCTAAGATATTCCTGCTTTGTTTTTTGACCTCTGGGAGCAGGTATGGATGAATCTAGTATGTTCAACTTCATAAGCATTTTTAGTTCTTATCAATAGATAAATTTCTTACAAGTGTTTTAGCCTGATCAACTATTCTATTAATGACCTTCAAGATCTACTAGTAATAGTGCGCCAATGGTTTTAGTGTTGTCTGGTATTGTAGGATAGCATACCAACAAGTTCTTCTAAATGGCTCATAACTTCTTTTTTATTCACTACATATGCGTTATCTAGTTGTCACTGATCAGTCTTAACAAAGTCAGACGGTTCCTAATTCTCCATATAATGCAAGGAGTGGAATTTGCATGTTTAACTTAGCATTGGTGTTTGCCCGCCATTGATCTTGCAAATTCCTAGTATGCTGTACGAGCTCATTTTATTTTCAAAGTTTCTGGTTTTATGAAAATTCCTTCTTGATGAATAACAAATTTGTGTTGTTTGCTCAAGTGGCTGGTAATGTTAACACATGTTTTTCTGATCAAGTTTAATCACTGCACCCAAAATGACTTGAATGGCATAAGCTCTACCATCCCAAGTTCTGCATTTCATGCTTGATTTAGAACTGATGCAAATGCGAGGCCCTGTTGGCAGTACAATTCGAGCCACTTTATCTTGCTTTAGCACGGGATGATATTTCTACAATATTTTACATCCAAATAGTTAATACATTCTTTTATCTTTGATTATGGAAGCTTATTATTGAATTCTGCGAGAAGAATAAGATGTTTACAGCTTCAAAATTTTTTCAGCAAGCCACTATGGGATGTTATATCATATTTAGTCTCCAATGTACCTTTGTCCACTCCTGGAAAGGAGCGATTGTTGTTTGCTGTGGAAAATAGCCTGCTTGCTTTAAAGGTTCCGCCTAAGGATGGGTTTCCTCATGCTGACGTATGTCACCAACTATTTTTCTTATTCAGGTTCTCACTGACTTGTTGGTCTATTTGTCTGCCCCATTTTATGATTACTCAGAGAATATTTTAACATGACAGATATCATTCCAGCCTCTGGTCCAGTGCTTGGATGTTGATAATTTGATCTGACTATTTACTGCTGTGTTTCTTGAAAAAAGGATTTTACTCCGCTCAGACAAGTACTCTCTTTGGACCTTTATTTATTTATGCAATTTTGATTATTTTCTACAATTCCTAGGATCAGCCTTCTGTCTCATTCCAAACAGGATATAAATTCACCAAGGTACTCCAGTTTCTGAACCATCATTGACAGTAGGAGATTGGTTATTATATTATTGCATGTTATGTTATAATGTTTCTTGGTTAGTAAGCCAAACTTTACTTTGTAATCCAAAAACCTATTTGATCTGACCTGTCTATAAAACTGATTTCAAATCTAAACAATCTTACTCTATAATAATTATTATGCATTTATATGCTTGCTCATTTTATCTGTAATTTTTATATCAAATACACTTTTTCTCATATTTCCAGCTAGCCAATCATTATTGCACTACTTTTCTTATATATAATATTGCCGCCATCACATACTTTTCAAAATTCTACCCTACTACAATTAAACAAACCAAGTATAGTTTCCAAACCAAACAACATTTAGATTTGCAAGCCACCATTCAAATGACAAGTACCTTTATAATAACTAACCAATAAAAGAAAATAGGTTGATTATATATCAATTTTAAATGCTCTTATGATATAATAATGGATTGTTGCTATTCTGTGGGATGTAGTTACTATTTTCTCGAATTGACGAACATGTTTTCATATATGTAGAAGGAAAATGGAGTTTAGATAAGAAAATCTAAATCAGCATTAGTTTTTGTGGTGACTCAGAAGATTGATGAGTAATCAGGCCCTAAAAGTTAAAACTTAATGTAAGGTTTAAGATAAAACTATCAATCAAAGTCCCATAATTTAAAACCATCTTTTACATCTTGTATTTCATAAATATTGTGTATATATAAATATTTATGTATTTATAGGTTTCATTAAAAAACAAACCAATGGAGATATCGATTTTACCTATTATTATGGTTGCAAACAATTTTTTTTAAAATTCTTTTGGAAGTTGGTTTCTTTTTAGTGATTTAAAAAATATCTGTAGGATTGGCTAGGTTTTTTGCAGTCTTTCAGTTGCTAGAACCAATTTCTCGCCTTTGATATGACATTCGATATAGATATAGGAATTGATGAGATATGAAGACAGTTATGAAAGATTTCAAATCTCGCATAGAATGATTTATGAAGAATAAGTCTCTTATTTATTTTATGATTATAAATATGAGTTTGATTAGGATTAGGGGTTGAAAAGATTTATTCATATCTTGTATTGCATATCTTTTAGTAGGAGATTTGAATATCTTCAAAATTGTTATCAGTAAGTATATAGGAGAGTTTAGAGATATTATAAAATTGATATCATAATAATATTTATAATCTCAAAAGGATATTTTATACTCCCTCGGATTCTCTTTAATTTTCACCATTTCATTTTGAGCCATCCCACAAAAGTTTTCACCTCCCTAAAAAGGCAAAAAGTCATAACAACAACCCTCCCCCATATATTTTATTTACAAAAATACCACCTCTAGCTAATGCACTTAACATATTTTATCATATATCTATTACCAAAAAATACCATAATAACATAAAGGTTTTACTTTTCTTAATCTAGTGCAAAGGCATGTGTGAAAATTATTGAGAGTCGGAGGGAGTAATTAATATTTGTATGTAATTTTTTTTCCTGGTGCGTGACTACTTGTTAACAAAAACTTATAATGTTGATTATAATTCTATTACATTTTCTTAAACAACTTAATCCTGTTACTCAATATCTGTATGTAATACTTGTTACTCAATTTTATACTTTTCTAGAAAGTATTCAATATCATAATGGGCCAGTTTTAAGAGTACCATGGGCCATTGATGCTTACCTAATATGGAGGTTAGGAAATTGCGTGACCAGGGTAGGAGGGAGGGATGTGATCATGAGGAAATTATGTGTTTTGGAAGCTATCATTGTGAATATAGGTCTCATAAGGGGATGACCTTGGGGGAGAAGGTGAGGGTGGGAGTTTTGGGTGATGGATGTAACTACTACCTTACAAAACCTACTAGAAGAATCTCACTCCAATAATCATCTTGGTTATGCACTATATGTTCACCTAATTGCATCAGTACTTCTTTTCTTTTTTGTAATCATTTGCACTGCATGACATGAGTTGCGGTCTATTGTGCCACGTGGTATTTATGAAGCACACAAGCAATTTAACTTATAATCGAATAAGTCAAGTGTAACCAAATAGATTAACTTGTTGTTTGTCAAGTGTTCTAATTAAAAAATGGGAGCTAATTTTGGGGGAATATATAGTTTGATGTTTTACTTGAGGAGAGATGCAATTCCTAGAATCAGATTGAATGTTCTTATGGAACTCTGTAGAAATTATCCCATTTACATCTTTAACCAACTTAGCCATTTAAACTTATTGTGCAGGTATTCTATTTTGACTCTTGTCTCAGAGGCCATATGCCATTTAATATATCCTTTCCGGTGGCAGGTGTGCATGCATTCTTTTTATTTACTTTAGCTTTGAAAAAGATTTCTTTCACTGGTGTGTAACTCTTTAAAGGAATGCTTTCTGATCTTTTTATGTTTGTTGTTCTGAAGCATGTCTACATTCCGTTACTATTTTTCAGTGGAGTTGACTATATTGATGCTCCCACTCCATACATGATGGGTCTTCATTCAGGTGTTGACACTTTTGGGCTGGTCATGGACGGCGTAAGTTTGTTCTAAATTTGAAAAATAGTTGTGGTATGAGTGACCAATGTCTTTTTTCAGTTGGTGCCTGACCTGCATATATTATCTTTTTTGGTCTAAAAAATTCAGATATTTTAAATTATTTCTCACTGTCCTTTATCAAGGAATGTGATATCATGCATATAAATATTTGTAAATCAGAACAGTCATGATTGAAAACTACTATGGTAGAGTATAATTAACCTTAAGCCCTTGATGCCAATGATTTTAATCAACTTCTGCCAACCTATCTGATCATAGCATTGATGTTTAACAAATTTTACCACTTGTTTAACTATCAATCTTATGATTATCGAACCTAAACATGTTAATCAGAAGCTTATTTCTTCTAATGAACAATGAAAAAAAGAAAAGAAAGAAAAAGAGTAGAAGCTCTTGTTTTAGAGACATTTCTTTAAACTTCCATGCTTTAAGAAATGCACCAAATCCCTCTATAATTTTTTTAATTTCTGCACAATATCTACAGTCCACACATCCATAAAGTATTTGTAAAATTTATCTATATTTTGTGCAAACGAACTATTATGCCTTCAAATTAATACATAAATTTTCTCATTTTGTCAATTTTTTATTTATTTTACATTTATGGTCATAATTTCTTAATTTTTACTTGTGCATTCTACATTTGACGATGAGCTTGTACTATTTTTTTTCATCAATATGGAATATATAGATAATTTCATGTGTTAGTTTTCATATAATTATGTTATTCATTTGCTAAGTTATTTTTGAACTAGTGATTTTGTGCTTTATGCGATTTACTGATTTGGAAGGGGTATTACGAGTATTACCATATCAATATAATTAATATATATATATATATATATATATATATATATATATATATATATATATATATATATATATATCAACAACTGAAACCGCTAAACTGCTAACGAGACTGAATTTTCCTGCTTAAAATATAATTTGAGTTAGGAAACTATAAGGATCACATACACAATATTAATATATTAAATTATCTGAAAAGTCTCCATAAGATATTTTATATTATCAAAAAAAAAAAATCAATCATAATATATATTTTGATAATAATCTTAATTAATAAGAAAAGATCGTGGGGTGAGTCTCAGGTTGTTGAAGGTAATCACCAAAGGTAATTCCCTGTGGTTGCTGTAATCATTGGCTATGGTTGCTGGGTGTTGGCCGGTTGGTGATCACTGAGTACGGGACAGAGTTAGCAACAATAATTATCCTAAGTCCTAATCAAAGGAAATATATTAAATAAATTAAATTATTTAAAAAACTATTAATAATGATTTTATCCAATATAATATAATATATAATGTTTAAACTCTGAAATCATTAGTGAAATTCTAAAATGATTCAATGCTAACGTGTTTCATTATAAGACAATTTGAAAGCTCAATGGCTATGTTCTCCAATGAATTATTTGCTGCAGTCGGTGGAGGTGGGGCCAACAAGTTGTCATTGGAGGATCGCTAGCTTTGGGTGGTGATCGGCATAGTTTCGGAATTAAGAAACTTTTATAATCCCTTTGTCCCATTAGTATCTTTATTTTTACTGTAGATACGAATTTTAAGAAATGTTGTTTTTGTTATAATCAACATTATTGACTTTTGAGGGTAATGTGGACTTTGGACTTTTTAAGTAATAAATAAATGATAAAGTGAGTTATACGTACTTACTATTGGGATTTGGAACTAACAAAAATTTGGGGGCTTAAAGGGGCTTGCTATTGGGATTTGGTCGAACAATATTATTTGTTTGATACGTATCATAAATTATAAGACTACATAATTTGCACAAATATGCAAATTTTAAAAAATTTCTCTCTGTCCTAGTATAATCTGCACCGTAGACACAGAGTTTAAGAAAAGTTGCTTTTTGACTTACTTTATTGACTTTTAGAGCATAATGTAGTCTTTTTAGTTAATAAATAAATTATAAAGTATGTTATGCATGTTAGGATGAGTTGGTATTTTTGAAATTAAGATGTATTTTGAGGTTATAGAGTTGATGTGATACTTCTATTTTTTGGTGGTGAAATTTATTGTGGGATGGATGAAAAGAGAAAGTGTGATTTTTTATGGTATGGGGGAGTATAATAATTTATGGGGTTCTAGAATCTTTATTATTTTTAGTTTTATGACTTCGTAACCTAGGCTCCATCATTTAGTAATGAACAGTGTGTAAAATAAAGTACCATTAAAGTTTGATATGAATCCTTAACAGAACACAAAGTTGAGTTTTCGCTCTGTTGATTTTATTAAATAGGCTGAGCTCTTGTAGCTTGATGTTTTCTGAATAACTCTCTTTTTTAATTTAAATGTGTTGATTTAAGATCTCAATCCTGCAGAATAACCAATGAGCAGTTTACTTACTGACAGGACGGAGCCAGGATTTTAGGTGAGGGGGGCCCAAATAATACGTATAATTTCGATCTACTTTCTTTGTCTCGGATTTTTTTTGCATATGTATGTGGCCATGTAGATTAAAAAATATTATTTTTTAGGTGTATAAAAAGTACAAATAACTGTATAATTTAACAAGAATAAGTAAATAAAGTTGTTGAAATTTTTAAAGTTAATAAATAAGTTAAATGTCTGGTGCAAAAAAAATAAAAAAAATGAAAGGAATATAAAAATAAAAGGGAAAAGAGAAAAAAATTAAAAGAGTATATTAAAGAGAATAAGTTAAATGTCTGGTGCACAAAAAAAAAATAGAAATAAAAGGAATATAAAAAAAAAGGGAAAAGAGAAAAAAAAATTAAAAAAGAGTATATTAAACAGAAAAAATATAAAAATAAAAAGGGTAAAAAGAAGGAAGAGGTACACAAGGGTCGAACCTCTGACCTTTTCAATAGAAAAAGCACATCTACCATCTTTGCTATGTTGATATTTAGTACTAAATTTTGAAAGTTGAGGGGGGCCCAGTGCCCTACCATCTTTGCTATGTTGATATTTAGTACTAAATTTTGAAAGTTGAGGGGGGCCCAGTGCCCCCTTGCCCCAACGTGGCTCCGTCCATGCTTACTGAACTAATCTTAAGCTTTTAGCAAGTGATTTTGAGTTACTGTTGAGATGCTGCTTTCTTTTTTTTAAACCTACTGTTGGTTGAATCAGAAATAGAGGATTGCACAATTTAAAGTAATTACAACTGTTGTTTGTTTTTCAGAGTTATAAAATGCTTATTGGTAAGTACGAAATATCATGAGCTTATAATTTTTCCTAAAATTGTTCTATGCATCTATTTCAAAATTAAATTTATTGTTGATACTTCCCTCTAAGACTTTGTGCTTCACTTTATATTAGCCAGGCAATGGCTATCCACGTTCAAGTTCTTAACAAATACACTCACTTTTTTAAAATTATTAAAATGTAAGATTTTATACACACTCACAAAATTTTTGCAATATTACCCCTAAACTTTAATACTTAATACACACCTTTGAAAACCTTGATACTAAATGAACCCACCAGCCACACTCTAAAATCCTTACCTTCTCATCCACATCTTCTCAGTCCATCATTCCTCATTTTTCTCACACTATATCAATATCCGAACAATATCAAGCACGAAGAGTAATCGATCCCAATATGTATCATTTTGTTTTTGAGTTTATATAATAAATGTTGTAGTGCATTTTTGAATTCATATAAGTGTGTTAGAATGTGGTATAATTCATGGGTGTTGATTTAATAGCTTCAAAATAGTTTTATGAACATGATTTGTGTGGTAAATATGTTGGGTCATGGGTGTTAATGGTTTAAATGAAATTAGATGATTATTGGACTTGAAATCGTGATGCCTTATTCATCCCTGATTTGCCTTTTTTGCCCTCTGTTCAACCAACGTCGGTCGAGATTTACTAAAATGTTCTACCAACCTTGGCCAACCATAAACTTATTTTTGTCTTTTATGGTGTTGGTATTTTTGTAAATATGTAAATATGGGTGTATTTGATTGAAAGTTGGCATAGATAGCCATGTCCTGAGCGCACAAAGAAAATCAAATGGTTTTCTCATTGGTGGGATGAAATGATAGCATATTACTTTATTAAGAAAGTGAATGAGAGGCTGTGTGGCATAACAGTGATGAGAACCATTACATTTATATAATGTCACGAACTGACAGGTCTGTAAGATCTTCTGAAAATGGTAAATATATTTCTGACCAAACAAGTTACAATGTGCAAGTGAGGTATACAATGCAATGTACTCAAAGATGAGCATGACAAAATAAGCTAAAGCCTACTATACGAAAGGGCCAGCTATTGTAAATCTAGTAAAATGTCATGTAGTAGCTGCATGACCAGAAAGTACATCATATTTTGTTATCTATCTTAAACTTCCTTTCTTAGTTAATTTATCGATCTATTTTATACTTTAAAATCCTCTTTAATAACTCATTTCTTCTTATGAGTTTCTTATTAATTTTTGCACGTTTTTTCCTCTGTTGCTGTCACTGATATCATGTCATATTCTTCTTTACACAAGCCATGCTTATGAAACAATGATATCTAGAATTGCTAGTCATGCCAGAAATGAATCATGAATCTCATTGTAATTGTTGTTTGCTGATCTAGGGGTTATTCAGTTAAATTTTGGCAATCCTTTGCAGGTAGTAGTGGTTGACCTTGAGCATAATCTCATCACTACATCTGAGGACATACCTTCCATACCTGAGCCAGAGTATAGTACCCTACGTGGTGAGATATTGAAGCTGTTGTATCCTAATGTTGTGTGCATAGACCAGATGAAGGGTGGTCCATTTTCTGAGCAGTGCTCTAATGACAGTACGACATGGGGAGAGGATCATGATCTCCGTCTTAGGTGAATATTCTTCACTAGTTAATTATTTTATAAATTAATCACTAACCTGCGGATATCTTTACCTTGATAGGATGTTAATGGTTATTTGCCTTTTTCTAGCAATCATTCACTGAGATATATTCTGCTAGATATCACATGATCTAAACCACCCTTTTCATATTCATGTCTGAAAAAGATCCTTTGGTTGGATTCTGCAAGAAAATTTGGTTAAGCTGAACTTTCTTTATTCCTTTTTTGGACTAGAACTGCAGTTCTGATCTGCGGTTTCAAATTCATAGCACTTCACGCTGCTCAATGTTTTATGTGTCAGCGTTCCTGGCTCTTAATTCTTCCTTATTTGGTTATTGTAATTTTAGGTAATGATATGTGATGTGAGCATCTTATCTTGCATTATTGAGCTGGAACATTGGAGTGATCAATATCTTAGATTATTTACCATTACCATTGCATGTTGACAAATAGTGATCCATCCACATTATATCTGCATGTTGTACAGCTACAATCTGAGTACATTGTGTATGTTTATGTGAGTTTAGTGTGTCAAATGCTCTACAGATTCATCCTCTTCTGTACGTATTATCCTCTTGTACAGATTCAAATGCACCACGATTCATCCTTTTCTTTAAATATTATCTTTAGCTCTCTGAGTCGAGGAGCTGATGAAAATTAAAATTTATGCAACAATATGCCTGTCGCATCCAATAAAAAATTATTTGGTTGTTGCAGGTTCATATTTCTAAAATTCCTGGCATCAATTTTAGGTGGCTATCGCAACTTTATGGTACGAAGTTTGACCTGTCTTCTTCTTCAGTTCCGTAATTTATCATTAGTCCAAGTGAGGGTTTCAATGATCTATTAACTTGTAGGAAAACACTGCAACACATATCTTCAACAGCCAGGCTTTTCTCAAGAAGCGTTCCCGGTCTACAAACCTACCAGCAGATCCTATGGTGCATAACTCTTATCTATTTATTGAGTGCCATTAATTGTTAATTATAGAGTTTTTGTAACTTTTTACCAGTTTAAACTTTAAATGCATTTTTGCATTTTTTGTTTCAGTTTAAAAGATAAGACCTCTGAAATTTACAATTTATGCTTTAACAGATTAGCCAGTTTTTAGAATCCCAAGGTTTCTTAGATTATTTGGAGAGATGTCTTGGTTCAGAAGGAAATGAAAATAACCTTCTTGATAAATTACAAGATGCTGTTGGCAGGGGACAGAACCCTTTTTCAATTTTTCCCTCACCTTTGGTAGAACCTGATATTGTAACTATATCTGATACTGGATTGGGATTCCAGGTAACTGTTACCATTTTTAGACCTGATGCATCTTGATATGCTTATGTGTTAAAAAGGTTTGTTGAGACACTAATGATAGTGGTAAAACTGTCTACATTGTTTCTTTTATACCTTCAGGGTCGGGTGCCAAATATTGTTATGATAGGTTTCCAGCAAATATTAGAATAGAAGAGCAGGAAGAAAAGAGAAAGCAGATTCTGGCAGTAACAAGTGGAGCTGTTGATTCTGGAAAGAATGTACTGAGGTATACTGTTTAAGGTAAATGAGGACAATCCTGTATGATCTTGCTAGATTTATTTACTTAACACTTGACTTTTCCTTTGTGTAGTTCCCAGTCACCACTTACTGGTAAAGATCTTAAGCCTGAAAGCTTGAGCCCAAGGGAGAGAGCTGTGAGTTTCAGTGTCATAGTTTATGTTGTTCATTGAGTCATCTTCTGCAGTTACATTTAACTGATGACTTTCTATTTTCCTAAAGGCTGAAAGGGAGCGCATGGTTTTAGACATTAAAGTGAAGCTGCAGGTGCAATGCTTTTCTGTTAAATAATGTTCTTTATATTTTTATCTACATTTTTACTTGAACGCATTCACCTGTAGATCCTGACCTATTGGTTATGTTATAAGATTTTCATTGTCTGGCTGTTTTTTGGTAAAGCAAGTTCTTGTACAATTTAGTTAGTTCTCCACTTTTTTAAGTAAACTTCTTGGATATATTTGTTTAATACTTTGCTGTTTGTAGGTCTTTTTGGTCACTCAAATTGATATTTATTTTCCTAGTTTTGAGTTTGTGAAGTTTGAATGCAGCTTTGTTATAAGTATATCAGGCCTGACTTAAATATGACTGTGTTTATCAAATTGTTGACTTAAATAGTCTTCTTCAGGAGGGTGATACTGTTTAGTCTATGATATTGCTGCTGCAGCTGATCATATTGTTAATGTAATTTTTGAAAAAGAATAACATTATATATGAATAAATGTAACTAATGATATTTTCTCATGTCTTCCTTTAGTATCTTAGAATATGGTTTATTAAATTTAGTAACTTAGTAAGCTGATTTAATGTGTGAGGCAAATTCACTAAAGACAAGGAAAAAATGTTATGTGTATCTTCAAGTATAACATCTCAGCATACTATTGTTAACAACCGTTAGGTGTATTGATATTTTATATGCTAGATAATGGTTTCTGTAATGATAATCCCAAATCAGTTCCACGTGAAAGTATGGAAGGGCATATAACATGGGGAACAACCCCTCACCTCCGACCATGCTTTTTGGTTAAGGCTTCCTTATATATATACCTAATATGTTATGCATATTACTAACAAATTAGGCATATAAGCTAATGAATCCTAACTTAACCCAAAACCGTGGTCTGAGGTGAGGTGTTGACCCTAGTTATATGTTGCCCTTCCATGCTTTTCGTGGAATTCCCCTTCAAACTGGATGTGCGCGGACAGCACACTCCGGGTGGCAACCCACGTACTAATGCCCACAACTATGGGTGGGTAGCAGCCCCTAGGCCCACCATTGGTTAGCCTCCCATTCTGCAGTCCTGCAGGTCAGATTGTATTGTTAGGGATATATCTAAGGAGACCTAAACTTAACCCAAAACCATGGTGAAGCTGAAGGGTTGACTCCCTTTATATGCCCTTTCACACTTTTTGTGTGGAACTGATGTGGGATATCGTAACGGGCTCATTCTTTTTGTTCTTACTTTTATAACATTGTAGCTGTGACTGGGCTCGATATACGGTTATCGCTGTTAGTAGTTTTAACTAATCAGCCTTTATCATTCCATATAAGCATAACATGTTCTTGTTTTTTATTCAATTCTATAAAAATTACTAAAATAACTGGGCTTCTTTGTCAGGGATTATGGCTACGGCTTTTGAAACTGGGGCCAACTGATGATCCTCTTTCGTCATTTGAGTATGGAACCATCCTTGGTATGTTTGGGTCTTTATAACCTGATTGTTTTCGTGGGGCTCCATTTACATGAATGGATGAATTAACTCTTTGGCATTTGCTAAATTTTGTTAGCTTTGATTGAGTCTGATGCTGAGGGAATTGGTGGCAGTGGATTTGTTGAATGTATTAGAGAGCACATTCATTCGGTATGGTCTATCCCTATGAACAAATTTATGTTTTCATGTTGTGTTATAACTCTGATCCCTCCCTCCACAGGGATGGACTGGTCAGTTGACAGAAGAACAGTTTATTGCAGTGAAAGAACTGGTTTGCTCCACTTTCTTTTAGCATAATCATAATTTCCAATTTCAATATATCTCTTATATTATCTTGAAATCAATATATATCATTATCCCTCCTTTTTATTGTACCTGATATGGCTGATGATACTGCTTGCACACATGCACCACACCCAAATTAATAGTTAAACTGCATTCAAATTTCAAATTTGATTTAGCAGATATTATTAATTGCATTGGCTGTAAATACTTTGGCTAGATAATTAGAATGTCTTAGTTTGAAACTTTAGATTGGGTAACAAGTTTTCGGGTTCCTGGATATAGAATATCTCTGGAAAATACATTTCTTCATAGAAGACCCCACATGGGGTTTTCTTTTCTTTTGTTGATCAGGATGGGGGTTGATATGAATGTAGATGCGAATGGGTACTAGTTATAATTGTAAGAATGAAGAGATGAGTATATAACCTTTCAGCATTAAGTGCAGTAATCTGGAATAATTTTCTACTGGACATAAAAGCAACTTCACTTGACCAATTTTTGTGTCCTCTAGAATAATATATTTTCTTATGTAAATTTCTTAAGAAGCATCTTTAAATGGATTCAAAACTTGTGTAATTTATTGTGAATCAACACAGCTTAAAACAGCCATCAGCCGTGCTACAGCTCGGAATGACCTGGCAACTATTAGAGATGCTCTTGAAGTCTCTGTTGAAATGCATAAGAAGGATGTCAACAATGTTCATTTGGTACTCCATCTGAGTACCAATCAAAGTATAGGAAAACATGCTGAAATAATCAAATTAATTTCAAATACCTTATAAATTTCAAGAAGCAAATTTAAAATAGTTAACTTTCTAAATTCTAGCAGATTGCACTCACACCTGATAATGATCATTTGTTAATGTCATCATCCAAATTCCAATGCCTAATAAGCCTCTATAATCAAAAGAAAAATATATTTACATGCAACACATTAATCCATAGAAGATAAATTATGCACTTACAAATTGGTTGAGGAATACTGCTAAGAGCACAATCAAAGAAGGCACCATTGCATTCTTGAGGCAGTGAACAAAAGCAAGCCCTGGTCATAAATTAACTCCCAAGCGGCAACACCAACATTATAGGAACAAGGTATTCATCGTAATCAGAAGGCGAGCCGGATTCTGAAAATCGATCTAGATAAGACCTGAAGGCGCATCTGATGTTGTAAGACTGCATGAAGCAGTAGAAACCCTTGAACGAGGAAAGGTAACAACTTGCTGTCAACACAAAAAATCCATTATGCCATGCACAGGGCGACAACAAGTATCATTAAACAATTAGAGAAAGAAGCTCTGAAATAGTAAATTATAATTAGCCCTGAACGGAAGAAGGTTGTCGCAGGGCGACAATTGGCGAAGCTGATGCAGGGCTGAAACTGTAGGAATGAGAAACCCCAATTGATTATGGATTGAAAATCAAGCAGATGCGGTGGACCTTTCCTAATAAGAAGGGTAATCTCAAGCCGGAAGATGCAAGAGGGATCTTTCCTAATAAGAAGGGTAATCTCAAGCCGGAAGATGCAAGAGGGATGCTCAAAACAGCCCCAAGAAGTCTAGCGCGGAAAGAGATGCACAGGGCAAGTGTCGGTGATAGCCAGGGATGGCGGTCACAAAGCTGGGAGAGTCCGAGATGGAATCTCTGGCAGGCGATTTGATGCAAGTAGCCGCCAATAGATCTTGTCGGCCCGGCAGAGAAAATCGTACGAGGCGAGGGTTGGAGATGGCCGCACGCCGGTGGTCAAGAAGCAGGCCAGCCGCTGCTCCATAACTAGTACGTCTGCGGCCGATTAAAGGCTACCCTACGTAGCGGATATGACTGCAAGCGTGCAATGGCGAAGGGCTCGTCGGTGGCATCCAGTGAAGATTGGAATCTGCGGCGTCAGATTGTAGCCGCCAATCAGAGATGGGTCAGCATGGCCGATATCAAGGATTAAAGAAAAGAATGCAGGAAAAGGGGAAGAGAGCTTCGATTGAGAGTTTAAATTTTTGCAAGGGTTCATTCGAATGAAAATGAGGGTGGAGGTGTTTTAGGGTTTAAATTATAATAGATATTTTATTATTTTCAATTTAAAATTAAAATTTTACCTAGCTTAGGCGATTTGATAAGGGAGGGCAATGGCGTGGAGCACAGGTTCGAACACGAAACAATAATTTATTTTTTCAAATTAAAATTTTAAAAGACTTCGGGAAAAACACATTGGTTCATGAAACCGATGTCTATCTGCGTTTTTTCAAACAAAACTGATGTCTTTCAGCGAATATACATCATGTAAAGGACATCGATTTCTAAAAACCAATGTCTATCAGCGCATTTTTTTAAGCGTTACGAATAGACATCGGTTAGTGAAAACCGATGTCTATCAATGCATTTTCATAGAAAACCGATGTCTATCAGCTTACTTTTTCGTTGATAGACATCGGTTTAGGAAAAGACATCGGTTTTAAACGAAAAGATATTGGTTTTTAAGAATAACCGATGTCTATTCAGCGATGTTAATCAGTGAATTTGGTGTAGTGAAAATTCATGGTGCTTGAGATGTCGGTGAATTTATCTTATATTATTTTTGAGGGAATCAATATAAGTTTTAAATTCGAAGTGTTTGATCGTTACGTTTATTTACTTGATTCTTAGGATTTTCAAATGGCTTTTAATCCACTTGCTGTAATACTTAAGGAAAATAAACTTACTAGTACTAATTATATTGATTGGAAATGAAACCTGAACATTGTTCTTACTGCTGAGGAGTATAAGTTTGTGCTCGCCGATCCATGTCCTCAAGAGCCCACAGAAGACTCTACAGAAGAGGGGATAGCTGCTCATAGGAGGTAGGCCAAGGCAGATGAGATGGCGCGGTACTACATTTTGGCTTCTATGTCAAATGTACTGCAACATCAGCATCATACCATGGCGACTGCCTCGGCTATAATGCAAAATCTCAGAGAGCTCTTCGGACACCAGAGTAGGGCTGCTAGGCAAGAGGCCATGAATGCTTTGACGAATACTAGAATGGCTGAGGTTGCTTCCTTGAGGGATCAAGTCCTTAGAATGATGGGCCAACTCAATGAGTTGGAAGTCCTAGGAGCTGAAATTGATGGGGAAACCCAAGTTGATTTCATCCTCCAAAGCTTGCCTGGGAGTTTTGAGCAGTTTCTCTTGAACTACAACATGAACAGAAGGTTGTATTCGTTAGCGGAACTCCTGACAGAACTTGTGGCGGCGAAAGGGCTTATTCGTCAACTTCCTCAAGTGAATGTTGCTAAAAATATTGCCCGTCCTAGGCCGAGAGGCGGTAGAAAGAAGAAGTATCAAGGAAATTCAGCAGCAAACAAGGGAGTGGAGCACAATGAGGTGTGGTCAAAAAGCCTAAAGGTAAGTGCTTCAAATGCAAGCAGCCGGAACACTGCAAGGCTGAGGGTCCTTTTCTAAAGGGAAAAAAGGAAGGTGAACTTAGCCGCATTTCTAGTGAAATGTCAAGAATAAGTGTACTCTATCGCTGTTGTATACGCGTGACCAAGTGCAAAATTTATAGTAATGTCGTCCCAAGGGAAAAGGTAAACTCAAATTGTATCCGGATTTTCCATTGATTTATTTTTGTAAGGATTATCAAGATAAGGTTTTGATTTAAGAACTATGATTACTCTATCAATTAACTAATGAACTAGACAAGCAACTAATTATAACAAATATCAATCAAATCAAGTAGCAAGATGAGATGGAATGGATGAAGTGTATCTAAGAAGAGAGCAAGGCTAGCAACATCATGGTCAAGGTCTTATGTAGACTTCACACTCACTCAAGCATTGATGACTTTCAAGTTATGATACTAAGGGCAATCACAATTGTACCTCTAACCCCTATGGCCAAGGTGATTAGGTTCTCAACTCTTTTACAAGTTTAAATCTCCTAAGATTGTCTTACTCTCAATTCCCTCATGGGTACTATGATCATAAGTTGGTTCCCCTCACTAGTTCATCACTAATGTTCTATCATGAGGTTCTAAGCACTTGGAGGGAATGGCTTTCCTCCCCTTATACTAACCAAGTCACCTAATACAATCAATGATTCAATTAAACCACCACACATAATATTGGAATGGCCATCCTAACACTATGCATAGAGAATTTAACCACACACATCATGCATCAAATGAGAATAAGCATTCATGATAGAAAGTAATCATAACAATCAATTCATCAAGCTTTAATAGTGCAAAATCTACATATTTCCTAACCAATCATATTGCTAGCCTCACTTGAGGACTAGCCACAAATATTCATTGCCAATTGGCTACAATCCAATACAAGCTCCATATGAGCAATATAATGAAGAAAGTAGCAAAATAAAAGAGATTGAGCTTCCCCTTGAAGGTAGACTCTTTCTTCCTTGATCATGCCAAATTCTTCAAACAAATCTGATTTTCTCTTCTTAGATGATGTAATGGATGGATGTATGGATGGATTTATGAAGATCAAGGTGAATTGATTGATTTAGATGGTGTAGATGGATTGTGGATCTAGTGTGTGAGGAAATGTGGTGTGGATTGTGTGTAACTGCTCTCAATCTGATCTAATGTGAATCTCCCCTTCAATTTCGCACCAATCATGGTTTTATATCACTTATGGACCTTCTAGAAGCTTTCGGAACATTCTGAAATTTTCACAGGATTTTTCACCTACACGGCCCGTGTAGGGCACACCTACTTTGGCATTTTTGTGCGTGCTTCCGGACACGGCTCGAGCTGCAATACACGGCCTTGATCATGGCCGTGCAGCACTTTCTGACGATAATACACGGCTTCTTCTTACAGGGCCGAGCTCCGCACACGGGGCGTGCAGCAGCGCACGGCCCGTGCACCAGCGCACGGCCGAATCTCTGGTCGAGCAGCGTGTTCTGATGACATTACACGGCCAGCTGCTATAGGGCCGTGTTCCGCGCACGGCCCGTGCAGCTGCATGGCCTATTCTTCGTCTCCCTTTCGCTCCCGACTCCGTTTTTGTCCGTTCCATGACCTGTTTTACACATATTTAAGCTCATTTACACAATTCTATCAGTTCGTACCACTTTCCTCAAAATAACAATAACTCCACCAAACTTAACACAAATACGGATAAAAACATCCGAAAATACACACATAAAGACACTAAAACCTAGGTGAAAATGACGACAATCAACCCCCAAACTTAAAGTGTTGTTCGTCCTCGAACAACTAAAAAATGATAAACAAGAGGAGAAATTTTCACCTAGAGAACATCTAACGAACATAAACCACAATATATCACAAGTAATAAGGACTTCAAAATCAAGTTAAGTATCCCTACATAATCAAACTTATAACATGAAAGATTAACGAGTTCAATCTCAAGCATGACAAAAGAGTAATCAAATCCCTTTCAATCCAAGCCTTTCATAGGATATCAAATTCACTCAACACTCTTTGAAGTAAGGTTTTGCTCAACACTTATCAACCGGTTAAAATCGACTCACCATAGGCTTGCTCATGGACTATGTTCACAAGCCACATTAGTTTCAATAAGTGATCAAAAAGGTCTTTATCTTTGGATGTAATGTTTAGGCTCTTTGGTAAGGTAGGAAACTTTGGATAATAGTGACTTTTTCAAGTGTGGTTGATCGAAGAGATGATTCCTTTCTTCAACGTCCTCACTTTCATGCTTCCTTTCTTTTCTACTTTAATCACAAGCACTAAGCATCATCATTCCTTGGATTTCTTGAGCTTCTTTTTGAATGACATACTTCTTGTCTTTGACTTTTGTATTCCTTGAGCGTATTTTTCAATTTTGCTCCTTTTTCACTTTTGTTGAAGTTGCACTTGCTTTTATCTTGAGCTCTTTCATCCTTTTTCTTGACCAACATGTCTTTCCATATACATTTGCATATCTTTCCACATTTTCCCTTGTAAATCATCATCATCCTCAATTACCCACACATAGGTTATATATAAGGTTTAAATGGGTTTTCAAGGCTTGTAATGTGCTTATATCACAAGAAATAGGCTTAAAGGTTCAAAGTGGCTTACTAGGGATAATGTTTTTGGTAAGGAAATTTTATGGCCATGACTTTTTCAACAAGGATGGCCTAAGATCATTTCACAAATTTCAACCATTCGGGCTTCGTTCCTATAGTCCAAGAGCAAGTTCTAGTTTGTCTAAGTTCAACCGGTCCTCTCTTCAATAATTAACCATGGAGGCACGGTTGAGGCTCAACTCTCACAAGCTTTTGCTTGGACCAAAAGAAACTCAATTAACCTTCATACTTCTCAAAATTGAAAAAATTATGTAATCCATGTCACAATTTTAACAAGTAGAAACCATTAACTTGCTTGCCATCACCTATCACAAACAATGCATCATAGCTCATACTCAAAAACATTACTTAACTCTTTCCCAAAACATACCACCAAAACCACACCTATACAAGAATTAAAATAACAACAAACATCACCTACTAATCAAGGGATCAACAAACAATACAAACATATAACATGCATAAATCAAATCATCCATCAAAAGAAAATAAAGCACATCAACTCAAACCCATAACGATAAAGATCAATCTCCCATCGCATCAAACAACGAAAAATCAAACTAAAATACCAAAAAGGAAATCGCATAAAACTGAAAAAAAAAAAACCCAAAGTAAAACCTCCCAAAACCAACACTTTAAGTACAATCCAATCAAATCCTAACAAATCAAATCAAATGTCTAAGCAATAATACTTCCAAAATTCTAAATAATAGCTAGATGAATGGATAAAAGTGCCAAGCACTCAAAATACTCCCTCATTGTTCCGGAGGCGGAGGAGGTGGGCGATAGGTGTTCCATGGAATGTAGGCTCGAGGGTTCGCAGGAAACTGGAAGTTGAACATCATGGTCATCATCTCCTCCATGTTGTTGGAGTGCACCCTTGTTTGTTCTTCATAGTACTCCCTCCTTCGTTGTCTAGCTCTCAATTCTTCAATGTGTCTTCCATGCTCTTGCTGGACATCGCGAATCTCCCTGATCTGAGTCCCATATGTCTGCTGCACATGCCTCATGTCGCGTACCTCATCCATCATATAGTTCCACCTTTCATCTCCTTGGCCTGGTGCGACTGGTGGCGGTGCCTCTTCCTCAAACAGTGGTGGATCAGGGCCTTGCTCCTCAAACTCAATCTGCTCCGGTTGCTCTCCTTGCTCATCACCCTCCATGGGCACTTGCTCGGCCCTCAAATTGGCTAGCTCTTCATTTTCTTCAACTCTAACCTGCCTCAGAACCTGTTCCATTTCATCTCTGTTTCTTCTATAAAATGCCTTAACAACTCTGGAATGGTTCACACTTCCCATAGCCAAATTTGCAAGCCTTCTCCTTGTATAAACTGTAGTGAGCTCCGGCATTGGCAACGGAAATGGAGCTCCCTTCTCCTGCCTTAAACAGTATTGATTTCCTACCATGGTAAAAAATTCCATCCTCATCAGCTGTGAGTAATTCAACCCTTCACTAACCATACGATTCTCCATCCCTGCGAAGTTAACTCCCATTCCTTGAGCTATCATTGTAATCATCCCTCCTAGCATCAACCCTTGAGAACTCTGCCTCTTTGCAACTCTCTCTGCATGTTGCACAAAGTGTGCTGCAACATTAAGCGGTAGCTCTTTATACATACAATACATGATGTAGAGCTGCTTTTCTCCAACTGAGCCTCCTTCAAACCTTCCCAATATAGTGTTGGAGACGATCTTCTCCAAATACCTCATTACCGGATTCCGGATGGCTGTTCCCTTTGAGGCACTAGGGACGTACCCTGCTCTCTCAGTTCCATCGTTCACAAGGCTTGACCACCATTCCTGTTGGTTGAAAGTTCCTCCGGCATAAAAGCTCCGATGGAATTCGCATGGCGGGCACCCAAAACACTCATTCAAAAATGTCAATGGAACCTTTTCCCTCAACACATTGTCTAGCTGAAAAGTCACCCACAATGGATACCCATTCCTATCTTTCTTCACTTGTAAAGTGCTCATGAATTCCGAAGTGAGATGATAGTAGGTTGGCGGCCTCTTATCGAAGAAAGCTTCCATCTGAGAGAAGCGAAATAACTTCCTCAGATCTTCCTCTATACCTAGTCCCCTCATCGTCTCCGTATCTTGGAAACGAGTAGCCTTTACCTTCGGAGCTAGCACTTGCCAGCGAAGCACAAACTTTCCCCAATAATCCTCGAACTCAACCCCAAATTCATGCGGATGAATTCCTTCAATTACCAACTGGGCATCCAAGTTAGATAACTCCTCAGGGTCGGTTATCATAATGAAATCCTCGGTCCTAGGGCGAACTCTCCTCTCGGCCATCTACAATGTACAAACAATATACAACTTATCAAACATATTCACACTTAACAACTTATCACCATTCATCACAACTATCAACAATTATAACCAATTTCTACTCATGATCACACATATGAGTCCTCACTTCAATCATCTTAAAATGCTATTCACATTTGACCATCAATTTCTAACGAATTCCTCTCTTAGACATTTCATCGAACACTTGGCATGCACAAAATTTAAACATCCTCTCAACATACAATTTGCATAGCCTCATGCCCAAATCTTACATTTCTAAAGCTAATCTCTCACAAATAAACATCATACTCACGTAATTCATCAATAAGCACAACACAATTATTCAAATTCAACATTCTCACACAAATCCCCAAATTTCTCATGAACCTTAATTCACTTTATTCAAAAATTCTATTCAAAACATGTATGAACATCATCAATTAAGCATAAAATTCACATTAGAACAAAGCCCATATATCAATTTACTAAATTCATATCAAAATTCAAAAGTTTTGGTTCAAGAAGTTATACCTTTCAACAATTGGATGTGGAGAAGTGATTTGGTGTGCAAACTTGACAAACTTTACTCACAATCCTTCAAAAACTAACCTGGTGGAAGATTTGTGTACTTGGAGGGGTGAATTGGATATGTACGGATGAAAGGGAGTGTGTAGAATGCTTACGGAAAAGCCCTTTTAAAAACCTGGTCGAAGCCCTGCACGGCCCGTGTTACGCAGCACGGCCTCAAGTGAGGCCGTGCAGCGTGTTCTGATCCCATTACACGGCCACCTGTTACAGGGCCGTGTGCGGAACACGGCCCGTGTACCGTTTCTCCTGCACGGCTCGAGCTGCGTAACTCGCCCATCATCCTGGCCGTGTAGCATGTTCTGATCCCGCTACACGGCCAACTGCTACAGGGCCGTGCACGGCGCACGGCCCATGTAGCAGTTTGCCCTGTTCTTCATTTTTCTTGCTTCACTCCATCCTTGCCCTGTTTTTCACTCTTCACATACTCTATTCATGCTCAAACACTACTCAATGTCATCCATGCTACACTCATAATCAAGAATGGATCGAAATGTACTCAAAACACTACCAAACACACCAAAACTATACTAACTCATGAGAAACATATTCAAAATTTTTCAAAAATGACCATTTTGCAAAGATGATATATATACACAAGATAACACAATCAATTGAACAAAGTATAGATCACACCACGCACTCTCCCCCCAAACTTAAATCGAAACAAGTTATGAATTAAGTTTGCAAAAGTGGTGAGACATACCTTATTCGTTTTCTCAATGCTCTTCATGAACTTCTCCACCTCTTATGCCTACTTTAAGCTCCAATTGATCAAGTGTGACCACCACGCAACCTCCCCCCAAACTTAAATTAACACAAGTGTTAAAATTTAAGTTTGTAAAGAGTGGTGAGGCATACAATCATCATTCCACCTTTAGCATCCGTGTCCTTTCTCTTATGCATTTCTCATGAACTTAACCACCTTCATACCAAATCTACAAGAAAACTAAAAAAAAATCTACACTAAACCAATACTCAAAAGAAGTTTAAGAAGATAGAGTAACCACATACACCCTCTCCTTTTGAGAAGGAGATAGGTAATGCTTCACTCTATGACCATTTACCACAAATTCATTATTTGGACCCTTTAACCTCAATGTATGTCCATTCAACACTTCAAGCACTTCATAGGGTCCCATCCATTTTGATTTAAGCTTTCCGGGAAACAACTTGAGCCTCGAATTGAATACAAGCACTTTATCCCCGAGAGCAAACGTCTTCTCCTTGACCTTAGCATCATGCCATCTCTTCATATTTTCCTTATGGATAATTGAGTTTTCAAATGCTCTTCCTCTAAACTCCTCCAACTCAACTAACTTCGACAACCTTGCTTGACCACTTTCCCTCTCGTCCATATTAAGGCGTTTGATAGCCCATAATGCACGGTGTTCATGCTCCACGGGGAGATGACAAGCTTTACCATAGACCAATTGATACGGTGAGACACCAAGAATGGTCTTAAAAGCCGTCCGATAAGCCCATAAAGCGTCGTCAAGCTTGTCCGACCAATCCTTCCTCCCTCCATTGATGGTCTTCTCCAAAACTAACTTGATTTGGCGGTTTGAGACCTCCGCCAAACCATTTGCTTGAGGGTGGTAAGGTGTAGCCACTCGATGTTTCACTACATATCTTTTCAACAAACTCTCCATCAACTTGTTTACAAAGTGTGATCCTCCATCGCTCACTAAAGCCCGTGGAACTCCAAACCTAGCAAAAATGTTCTTTTTCAAAAACCTTTGCACAATCAAAGCATCATTTGTCTTCGTGGGGATTGCCTCCACCCACTTGGACACATAATCCACAGCTAGCAAGATGTACACATATCCTTTAGACGAGGGAAATGGTCCCATAAAATCAATCCCCCATACATCAAAAATTTCTACATCAATCCTTAAGGTCATGGGCATTTCATCTCTCTTGCCTATTCCCCCTATCCTTTGGCATCTATCACACTTTGCAACAAACTTCTTTGCATCCTTAAACAATGTTGGCCAATAGAAGCCCGATTGTAAAACCTTAGCCCCCGTCTTTTGATGAGCAAAGTGACCTCCACACAAAGACGAGTGACAAAGTTCAAGAATCCCCATAACTTCTTCTTCAGATACACATCTCCTTATTACTCCATCATTGCAAATTTTAAACAAATACGGCTCATCCCAAAAATACTTCTTAACTTCAACATGAAACCTCTTTTCTTTGTACTCATTAAGCAACGTGGGCTTGATTCCACACACAAAGAAATTGACGTAATCGGCGTACTAAGGCGGCACATTCACCATGCGAGTACTCACTTGCTTGACCTCTAGTAGTAAAATGTCCTCATCCGGGAACTCATCCCCAATGGGCTTCAAATCTTCATTTGCACCTCCATTTTCTAACCTAGACAAATGGTCCGCAATCACATTCTCCACGCCCTTTTTATCCTTGATGACCACATCAAATTCCTGCAAAAGCAACACCCAACGAATTAAACGAGGTTTAGCATCTTTCTTACTCATGAGGTATTTTATAGCCGCGTGATCCGTGTAGACAATCGTTTGTGTTCCAACCAAGTATGGTCGAAACTTCTCAAAAGCATACACTACGGCTAAAAATTCCTTCTCCGTTGTGGTGTAGTTAATTTGGCACGAATTCAATGTCTTTGAGGCGTAATAGATTGCTCTAAACTTCTTCTCTCTCATTTGCCCCAACACCACTCCAATGGATTGATCGCTAGCATCACAATGAAGTTCAAATTGTAAACTCCAATCCGGGGTAACGAGGATCGGAGATGAAGTGAGAGCATCCTTAAGCACCTGAAATGACACACAACACTCATCATCAAAGTTAAATGGACAATCTTTTTCAAGCAATTTACAAAGGGGTTTAGCAATTTTGGAAAAATCCTTAATGAAGCGTCTATAAAAGCCCGCATGTCCTAAGAACGATCTCACCCCCCTTCTCACTAGTAGGAGGGGGAAGACGTTCTATGGCTATTACTTTAGCTCTATCCACTTTTAACCCATGCTTTGAAATATGATGTCCCAAGACTATCCCATCGGTCACCATAAAGTGGCATTTTTCCCAATTTAGCACAAGACTCGACTCTTCACACCTCTGCAACACAATCGTGAGATTAGTTAAGCAAATATCATAAGAAGATCCATACACGGAAAAATCGTCCATAAACACCTCCATAATATTTTCAATTAAACCATCAAAGATTGCCATCATACAACGCTGAAAAGTGGCAGGGGCATTACATAGACCAAATGGCATCATTCTAAACGCAAATGTACCATAGGGACATGTGAACGTTGTCTTCTCTTGATCTTCCAGTGCAATCAATATTTGATTGTACCCGGAATAACCATCAAGAAAACAATAGTACTCATGCCTCGCAAGACGATCCAACATTTGATCTATGAATGGCAATGGGAAATGATCTTTACGAGTATTCTCATTCAACTTACGATAATCAACACATACTCTCCAACCCGTGATAGTTCTAGTGGCAATTGTTTCATTTGTATCGGATCTAACAATTGTCATACCACCTTTCTTTGCCACTACATGTAGAGGACTTACATATTGACTATCACTAATTGGAAAGATTATTCCCACATCAAGCCATTTTAACACCTCTTTCCTTACCACTTCTTGCATTATAGGATTTAATCTACGTTGGTTTTGCACACAAGACTTTTCATCATCAATCAAATGGATCTTATGCATGCACATAGATGGACTAATACCTTTCAAATCTTTAATTCTCCAACCAATAGATGACTTATGATCTCTTAAGACTCTTAGCAATTTTTCTACTTCTAAATCATTAAGGGAAGAGGATACAATTACCGGATACGTTTCATCTTTTTCCAAGTAAGCATACTTTAAGTGATCCGGCAATGGTTTCAACTCTACCTTCTTCTTCTCTTGCACTTCCAAAAATGGCTTTTCATCAAGTTTCTCCACCTTTACCTCCTTTGTTTCCTCTTTTGTGAGTGCCCTACAAGCATTTAAACCATGCAATTCATCGATTATTTCATCATTTTCTACACCAAAAGAAGATTTAGCTTTTATAGATTCAAGAGAATAAGAGTGGCTTATGATGATTTCCAAAGGGTCCTTGGAGTGAAGGTGATACATATGCTCTTCAACCATGTCGTCAATAACCTCCACTCTTCCACATTCATCCCTAGGATACCTCATAGCCTCACTTAAAGAAAATATGACTTCATCCTCATTCACCCTCAAAGTTAGCTCTCCTTTCTCCACATCTATCAATGCTTTCCCGGTGGCAAGAAACAGACGTCCAAGTATCAATGGGACACTATCATCTTCAGCCATATCTAGTACCACAAAATCAACGGGGAACACAAACTTGCCAACTTTGATCAAAACATCTTCCACTATTCCCTTGGGATGTGTCAACGACCGATCGGCTAATTGAAGTGTAACCGACGTCGGTTTGACCTCACCAATACCCAACTTTTTGAAGATTGATAAGGGCATTAAGTTAATGCTTGCCCCTAGATCACATAAAGCTTTGTAGTTCCCTTGCTCTCCCATCTCACAAAGAATAGTGAAACTCCCCGGATCTTTCAATTTAGGGGGAAGTTTCTTTTGCAAGATTGCACTACATTCCTCCGTAAGGTTCACCGTTTCGAACTCTCCCAAGCTTCTTTTCTTTGACAAGATATCCTTTAAAAATTTGGCGTAGTTGGGCATTTGAAGTAAGACCTCCGCAAAAGCCATATTCACATGTATCTTCTTCAACATTTCAACAAACTTGGCAAATTTCTCTTCTAATCCCTTTTTCAAGCATCTTTGTGGAAACGGGATTGCCATGGGCAACTTAGGAATCCCCCATTCATCCCTTTCAAACTTTTCCTCTCTCTCTTTCCGTTTTGCTTCTCTACATCTTTCCCATTTCTTTGGAGACTTTACTTTTTCTTCTTCAAGTGTAGGGGTACTTTCACCTTTTTCAACAATATCAACTTCTTTCTCTTTCCCTTCTTCATCCAAACTTTCCATAGGCTCAAGTTCACAATCCACCTCCTCTACTTCCGTTGGCATTGAAGGCCCTTCGTATTTTGTTCCACTACGAAGTTCAATCACCTTACATTGCTCCTTCGGATTAGTAATGGTTGTAGATGGAAACTTCCCTTGGTGATGAACATTACCCCTTTCACTTGCCATTTGACTAATGTGAGTCTCAATTGCTTTGAACCTCCTCTCATTCATATCATTTTGTAGTCTCCTTTCTTCATTTTGTTGTCTCATTTCATGTTTCATTTCATCTATTCCTTCTTTAGTCCCTTTCATGAATTCCAACACTTTAGCCATTTGATCTTCATTTGAAGACTTTCCTTCACCATTTGGCGCTTTCTCTTCCGGATGAATCCCCGGTGACAACGTAAGTGCATTCTCTTGGTTCCCATATGACAAATTCCCATACCTTCGAGGTTGATTGAAGTTTCCTTGAAAGTTACCTTGCCCTCAACCTCCTTGCCTTTGTGGATATCCTCCTCCATGATTCCCAAAATTCCCACCATAATTTCCTTGGAAGTTCCTTCCTTGCATGAAGGCAACTTCCTCAAGCGTCATTTCGGGTGGACACCAACTATCTTGAACTCCAAAATTAGAGGACATTCCTTGTTGAGGCATAGAATTCGGCATTTGACCACTTTGAGACGATTGTCCCACATTAGGCATAGACATACCTTGTTGAAAATTAGGAAACACTTGTTGATTCATCAAAGGTGATGATGTACCTTGTTGAGGATTTGTAAGCATTTGTTGATTCACCAATGGCTTGGACAAAGAATCCGGAGACACTTGCCAATTTTCACTCATTTTCTTGAGTATCTCCTTGATTGCCTTATCGGTGACATCTTCTTTAGGCACCTCCACTTTTCAGTTGTTGCAAGCACACCTCTTCCATCTTAGCAATCCTTTCTTTTTCATATAGGCCCACAACTCTATCCATGGTCCATTGTCCCGTATTCAAAGCTATTTCCTCGCATATGTCAATTGCTCTTTCCGGAGTTTTTCCCAAAATCGAACCTCCCGATGAAGCATCAACTAGCATCCTTTCACCCCCACTCAAACCGGCATAGAAAAATCCTACTTGTTGATCTTCGGGAAATCCTTGTTGTGGACACTTCCTTAGCATTTCTTTGAATCGGTCCTAAGCTTCACTAAAAGTTTCAAGAGGCATTTGCTTAAACTGCAATATTTGACCTCTGAGATGCAACATCTTTGATAGTGGGAAATACTTGCTCAAGAACTTTTGTGCCAACTCTCTCCATGTGTTGTAGGATCCCGGTGGTAAAGTATGATACCAAGCCTTAGCTCTATCTCGTAATGAAAATGAGAAAAGCTTCAATTTAATAATATCCTCACTTACCCCATTTATCTTGACCGTGTTTGCTAACTCCGTAAATTGGGCTAAGTGAGCATTTGGATCCTCCATAGTACCACCACCAAATTGGTTTGCTTGCACCATATTGATCAATCTCGTCTTGATCTCAAAATGATTAACATTCACCGGTGGTCCCACAACATAGTTTCCATATTGAGGTTGGAAATGATCTCGGATATTCATCCCCACTCCATTATTTCCATGACTTTCAAGTTATGATACTAAGGGCAATCACAATTGTACCTCTAACCCCTATGGCCAAGGTGATTAGGTTCTCAACTCTTTTACAAGTTTAAATCTCCTAAGATTGTCTTACTCTCAATTCCCTCATGGGTACTATGATCATAAGTTGGTTCCCCTCACTAGTTCATCACTAATGTTCTATCATGAGGTTCTAAGCACTTGGAGGGAATGACTTTCCTCCCCTCATACTAACCAAGTCACCTAATACAATCAATGATTCAATTAAACCACCACACATAATATTGGAATGGCCATCCTAACACTATGCATAGAGAAATTAACCACACACATCATGCATCAAATGAGAATAAGCATTCATGATAGAAAGTAATCATAACAATCAATTCATCAAGCTTTAATAGTGCAAAAATCTACATATTTCCTAACCAATCATATTGCTAGCCTCACTTGAGGACTAGCCACAAATATTCATTGCCAATTGGCTACAATCCAATACAACTCCATATGAGCAATATAATGAAGAAAGTAGCAAAATAAAAGAGATTGACCTTCCCCTTGAAGGTAGACTCCTTCTTCCTTGATCATGCCAAATTCTTCAAACAAATCTGATTTTCTCTTCTTAGATGATGGAATGGATGGATGTATGGATGGATTTATGAAGATCAAGGTGAATTGATTGATTTAGATGGTGTAGATGGATTGTGGATATAGTGTGTGAGGAAATGTGGTGTGGATTGTGTGTAACTGCTCTCAATCTGATCTAATGTGAATCTCCCCTTCAATTTCGCACCAATCATGGTTTTATATCACTTATGGACCTTCTAGAAGCTTTCGGAACATTCTGAAATTTTCACAGGATTTTTCACCTACACGGCCCGTGATGCAGTACACGGCCCGTGTAGGGCACACCTACTTTGGCATTTTTGTGCGTGCTTCCGGACACGGCTCGAGCTGCAATACACGGCCTTGATCATGGCCGTGCAGCACTTTCTGACGATAATACACGGCTTCTTCTTACAGGGCCGAGCTCCGCACACGGGGCGTGCAGCAGCGCACGGCCCGTGCACCAGCGCACGGCCGAATCTCTGGCCGAGCAGCGTGTTCTGATGACATTACACGGCCAGTTGCTACAGGGCCGTGTTCCGCGCACGGCCCGTGCAGCTGCATGGCCTATTATTCGTCTCCCTTTCGCTCCCGACTCCATTTTTGTCCATTCCATGACCTGTTTTACACATATTTAAGCTCATTTACACAATTCTATCAGTTCGTACCACTTTCCTTAAAATAACAATAACTCCACCAAACTTAACACAAATACGGATAAAAACATCCGAAAATACACACATAAAGACACTAAAACCTAGGTGAAAATGACGACAATCAGAAGGTAAGTCTCATTTACCAGTTGTTGAATTGTGTTTAGCTGCTGTATCAACTGACACATCGTGTGTAGATACGGGAACTACTGATCATGTTTGAAATTCTTTGCAGGGTTCAAGCCAACCCGACAGCTAAGTGATGGAGAGATTGCCATATTCATGGTGATGCTACGAGAGTGGCAGCTGTTGCAGTGGGAGACTTTTATTTATCTTTTGATAGGAATGAAACTTTGATTTTAAGGGATTGTCTTTACGTACCTTCTTTTAGAAAGAATTTGATTTCAGTTTCTGAGTTGTTTAAAGATGGATTTTCTGTTTCTTTTAATGACAAGGTTATTATTAAGAAGAATGAATTGTTATCTGTTGTGGTACATTGATGGATAATTTGTATACTCTTAATCCTATTTTTCCCACGATGCAACAAATGGAAATTAATAACGCATCTACTAATCCTAATAAGAGAAAAGAACCTTAAAAAATGAATCAAACGTATCTTTGGCATCTAAGACTTGGTCATATTAACTTGGGTAGGATTCAAAAGTTGATAGATGATGGACCGTTGGGTTCATTAGAACTTGAGAACTATCCAACTTGCGAATCATGCTTGGAAGGAAAAATGACTAAAAGGCATTTTAAGGCAAAGAGGTAGAGCCAAAGATGTGTTGGAATTGGTTCATTCTAATTTGTGTGGTCCTATGACTATCCAAGCAAGAGGTGGTTATGAATATTTCGTTACTTTCATTGATGATTATTCTATATATGGATATATTTATTTGATGTACCGCAAGTTTGAGCGCTTTGATAAATTCAAAGAGTACAAGGCTAATGTGGAGAAGCGTCAAGGAAAATGTATCAAGACACTACGATCTGATCATGGTGGCGAGTATCTCTTGGGAGAGTTTAGGAATTATTTATTAGAGGTTGGAATTGAATCCCAATTGTCCACACCGAGCACGCCCCAGCAGAATTGTGTGGCGGAGAGAAGGAATATGACTCTTATAGAAATGGTAGATCTATGATGAGTTATTTTGAATTGCCAAATTCGTTTTGGGGATATGCCTTAGAAATAGCGGTTTACATTTTGAATTTAGTACCTTCTAAGTCAGTACCCTCTACACCCTCAGAATTGTGGATCGGGCGCAAGCCTAGTCTCAAACACATTTGAATTTGGGGTGCTCCGGCACATGTGTAGAGGGGAGATACTGATAAGCTAGAATCGCATACTAATATTTATCTGTTTGTGGGATATCCAAATTGGAACGAAAGGTGGTTTATTCTATATTCCTAAAGATCAGAAAGTGATGGTTCTAGATTCTTGGAAGATGATTATGTAATGAATCACAAACCCATGAGTAAAATTGTTCTAGAATAAGTTAGAGGGGAAACACCCAATTCAATACAAAATGTACAAGAGGATATACCACAAATAACTGCAGCGCGTGTCACATTTGATACACAATTATCTGTGGTGTCTCATCGCAGTGGGAGGGTTGTGAGACGACCGGAAAGATTCATGTTTTTGGGAGAGTCGTCAGACTTGGTCTCTGGTGAACATGATATCGACCCATGGAATTAGACGAACCACTACAAGATAAGGATGCTCAATCTTGGCAAAAAGAAATGAAATCGGAAATAGAATCCATGTATTCTAATCAAGTCTTGGAGCTTGTAGAACCACCAAGTGGTGTAAAAGCTGATGGCCATTTTCTCAACACACAATTAATACTCAAGTATGAAGAATGCGATTGTAGCTTTGATAAGTGGCTAAGTTAAATTATCGAACCCAAAGGATGGATGATTATCAATTTATTATTAACTAAATTAATTAAAACTATGATTTGGCAATTTAATTTGGAAATTATTATTAATCTAATGAACAAGTAATTAAATAGCAAATAGAATATAAAACAATAAAGAAGTATCGAGATTTGAACAAGTGAGAAGATAGGTAGCTCTTCGGGCCATCCAGATTTGCTAATTAATCTCCCTTCCATATATCAATGTTTGACTCTGCCTTGTGAAATATGGACGTATCACTAAGCCATGCAAATCTACTCTATAGACACAAGTAGACAAGTGTGTAATGCATGTGAATTACCTCGGAGCAAGAACACAATTTTACCCCCCTTTCTAGGTACAATCAGTATCAGTTATTTCCTATGCACTAAGTACTCTAACCCGATATGATCTCCCTTTATAGATACTATAAAATTATCCTCTTTATCTTACTTACAAACCAAATTCAATTCAATTAATAAATATTCATATAAGATAGATCTAATGAAGCTTCGGAGTCCCCTCACTTAGAATCATAATATGGAATCATGTTCAGCAGTGAACGCGCTCTCGCTCAATCAATAACCAAGATGAACATTCAGACTCTATTTAACAGTTAATGATGCACAAAAGAACTCTGAATATGGATTAAAAATGCATAGTCTTATATAAAATAAACCACAAGTAGTGTTATACGAAGTATACACACGGACGTTCAATTAACTAGTAAAACCTTCATAAACCCTAGAACTACCAAAGCAGTTTTAGCCCATAATGCTTCGAAGAATGTTCATGGTGATTGGATAGATCTTACACATAGTCTTGAAAATTACTACAAGAAATTAGGTTTTTACCCACACATAATATGTGTAGTTAATAGTTACATATGTGTCAACAACATCATTTACTCACACATATTGTAAGTGTTCATATGTGTCACTATTATTGTGTTGATGAATATTTTTACTTACACTTTGTACATGTGTGGGTGAATCTAAGACCTTTACCTACACTTATATGTGTCAAAAAATACATATTTTATGAGAGACAAATTCCTTCGTTCAGATCACATTTATGACATGGATGATGATGTGGACTTGGACGTGGATGATGATGTGGACGATAATGTAGGCAGAGATGATGACGTGGTCATTGACATGGATGGAGACGTGGCTAATGATGTGGCGCTATGAATAATTGACATGTAGCAACAATTATGTGTGGCAAAATTAACATTATGTGTTGGTAAAAATCAATATTATGTGTGGTAAAAAAATACATATGTGTATCTGATGAGTGATATTTTTACCTAGATTTTAGTGTCTTTTTATATGTGTTTTCGCATTATTTTATCCATATTTATGTGTATTTAGTTGTATTTTGTATTTTTATGGAAATGTGTGAGAATGAGCTTAAACAAAAGGGAAGACGTAGGAAAAAGTGAATCTCAATTCAGAGTTGAAACGAGGGAGAACGAGCCAAAACAAAAGAAGAAAAACAGGGGTTGCACCAACACGGCCGGCCATGTGCGGAACACGGTCCTGTAAGGGGTGGTCATGTACCGATGCCTGAAACACCTACACGACCACCCTGTGGCTGTGTGCACGCATACGAGCCGTGTAGGTGCAAAATCTGTGAAAAAAATCAGAAACCTTCTAAAAGCTCCCCAAGGGGTATAAATACCCAATACTTCAATTTTTGATAAGATTTTTCGAAGGGTTTCACCCCTGCACCTACATCACACACCATTTCCTCCATTTTACACCATCATCTTCATTCATTCTTCATCCATATCATCGACCTTCATCCCACCATCCAATCCACCATCCAAGTAGTTAGAGAAACAAGGGGGAGTAGAGATTGCAAGAAGAGGAAGAGAAGCACCATTGAAGCTATTCAAGGGAGTTTTAATTCCAGATTTGTAGACTTCTTTGTAGTTCAATCATGTATTTTGGAGATACAATTGTCTATGTTGTTTTCTTTGAAACTATGAAAGGCTAATCTCTTTTATGAGATTAGCAATATGAATTGTGTTGGATAATTTTGGGTATTTTGCAATTGAATGATCATGTTGAATGGGTTTAATTAATTTTCTATCATTGTTGCTTTAGATCTTGAAGTTTATGATGATGTGTGTGGTTTGTTGTTTTTAAACATGTGATTAGATTGAGAAGTCAATTGCATATTTAGGATCATTAATTGAATCATTTTGTCATACACCTCATGTGCATTATAAATCTTAAAGAGCTAGAGATGTCCTTTAGAATTTAGAATCCTTTGATGGGACATCCGATTGGTTTGATCGAGAGATTGATTAATCGTGTGAAGGGACTCTCATTACAAGCTTAGTACCTAGTTAGAATTGTTTGATAAAGAACCAACCTTAGAGTCATTTGAGACCTTATTAAGGATCTACATCCTATCCATCTCGAGAGGGAGTTTAGGTGGAATTCGTATTGGCCCTTAGTTATTAATCCATGACACATAGAATTCATTGCATGATATCTAGATTTTCCATGCTTTAAGATTGCTAGTCTCATTCTCTATCTACTAGGCTCATTCATCCATCTTCCATTCATCTATCTCATTGTTTAATTGTCATTTCTTGATTAATCCTTCCTATTTATGATCATCTCTATAATACTATGACAAACACGAGATCGCTTAAACTCTAGTACATTCCTCCTCGTGGTTCGATAAATTCTTTAATTGGTCATCCCGACTATAAATGGCTAATCAGGTCATAATTTTATATAAAATAAAATTTAAATTACATAAAATAATTTTATTATTCAAATCAAATTTATTTACACAATTCTAACATTATCATAAATTTAAAATTACATTCATAAAAATTAAAATTTAAATATATGTCAAGCCAAAAATTTAAATCCTCACTTAAACGAAGAATAATATGTTATCTTAAAAAAACATTAATAACCTATATCTAGCAGGTTACATTTGTTAGAAAGTCATAAATTGCATCTTCAGAACTACACACCATTAAGAAACAACAGCATTGACAGTGGGACCATTCGAGAAGCTTGTGCAGTGCTCAATAACAACATCAATTATCAACAAGAACTAGTGAAGGAAAAGCATAAAAACTGCAGACTCATAATAGCAACATCTATTAGTTCCATATTAACAAGGAACACATTAATGCCACAAAATTTAACATACAGACTCGACACTTGTTCCAACAAAAGTTATACGTAGATAGCTTGATCCTTAAGAATGATTGATAAGAAGAAATTCATAGTAGAAAAAAATCAAAAAAATTTAACAACTAAAATTTTAAATACAATTATCCTAAAATAAAGAATCAAAGTAAAACTCACAGTCGAAAGCTTAATTTCCAATTTTAAGATTAGCATTTTTTCTCTTTATTCATTATCACCACATCAAATGGATTGTGTTTAATCTACCTTGAAGTTAAATCAACGTTCAATTTTTTACAGCCACAATCATCATTGTTCGATTTTTACTCATTGAAAAAGAAGAACAATATATAGCAAACATAAGTAATACACCACTACATAATCATCCAACTCTATGGATTTCAATAGACAACGGAATGATAAAATTCATGAAATCAAAAGCTACAATAAACCACACACAATAGTTAAAAACATCATGTTATTCATAAAATAATAATAATAATAATAATAAGTGAATGTGACATGGAGATTATACAAAATCAATCAATACACCAAAACAATTAACCTTGGTAAATTTTTACGAGAGTAGAAACTGCACTTTTGAAAAAATTTTTGATCCACGGGTGCGGTCTTTCACGAGAGTGAGCGGCAACATATATGCGGCAGAATCAGTGATGATTAGGGTTTATTTTTTGAAAGCGATGATTAGGCTTATTTGAAATATATGTAGATGGAAGAAATATATAAATATAGAAGAAATATGTAAAAGATGCAAAAATTATGGAAGAGATCTCAAAGTATCCGATATTTTTCTACGAGAAGGAGCGGTGATTTTAAAAATTTTAAGAAAATTTAAATTTGACGCCTTATAAATTTTTAATGATACATGTTAATTATTTTAAAATAAATGTAAAAGATGAATATTTAAAATATTAGATATTTATTTTAAAAGAGTATACTATATGTTTTCAAATTCATATATAACTAATTTATTTTTTATTAATAAAAATTTATATAAAATACATATATTTATTTTAAGATTTGAATATGAATATTATCAAATCAAAATTATTATTAATTAAAGTTTAATGTAGATAAATACATCGATTTACTTTAAAATTTGTATATGGATGTGAACTTGTATAAATTGATTAAAGCAAACGCACTCTATCGCATAGTAGGCCGTAATGACCAAGTGCAAAATTTAGAATATCAAAGCCAAGGGCGAAAATGGTTGTATCCGTGTTCAAAAGATGTTTTACTCTAGTAGGACTAATCAATAAAGGAGGGGGTTCTTTAACACTAAAAACTAACAACTAGGAAAGCAATTAAAGGATAAAACATATACATATGGGATGGATGATGGATGAATGTGAGCAATCTAAGAAGAATGTACGGCAAGCAATATTCATGGAAAAGGCTCATGCAGACTCACACGCACACATGCATTGAAGGTTATCATGTTATGATATTAAGGGCAATCACTTATGTACCCCTAATCCCTATGGCCAAGGCAATTAGGTTCTCAACTCTTTTACAAGTTTAAATCTCCTAGGATTGTCTCTTACTCTCAATTCCCATGAAGTTACTATGATCATAAGTTGGGTTTCCCTCACTAGTTCCTCACTAATACCATATCATGAGGTTCTAAGCACACGAAGGGTATGATTTACCTCTCCTCACACTAACTAAATCATCTCATGCAATCAATGATTCAATTAAACTACTAAGCATAATATTGGAATGGTCATCCTAACACTATGAATAGAGAATTTAATCAAACAAATCATACATAAAATGAGAATAAGCATTCATGAGGGAAAATATTCATAATAATCATTTAATCAAACATGTGGTGTGCAAAATCTACATAATCTGTAACTAATCATATTGCTAGCCTCACATGAGGACTAGCCACTACATATAATTACAAATTCAACATAATCCATGGCTTGCTCCAATTGAGCCAAATAATGATGAAAATCACAAATTAAAGGTAAGTTGGCTTCCCTTTTGAAGTAGGTCTTCTCTTCCTTTAACATGCTCCAATCTTCAACCAATGATGAATTTTCCTTCTTAGATTGGTGGATTGATGGTATGGTGGATGGATTTGAGGAGATCAAGTGGATATGATGGATGAAGTGAAGGATGGAAGAGATGGAGATGAATGTTTGTGATTTAGGTGTCTAGTGTGTGTGGAAACTGATCCAAAATGATTCCTCTCGTATTTGGCACTCAAAACAGGTCTTTATACCTCCTGGAAGCTTCTAAAACATGTTCTAATCATAAAAGTGACTTCGGGCCGAGTTTGGGTCGAGTTGGCACAGCTCGAGTCGAGTTGGTACAGCGCGTGCAGCGCAGTCTAACTATTTCGCGCATAACTTTCTCGTTTGGACTCCGATTGAGGTGTGTCTTACTCTAAAATGATTCTCTCTTCTGTGACTTTCCAACCATATATCACACATCCAATTTTGAGCTCCACATGAATACAGAAAAATTACACAAATTTGACGTGCATTTTTCAGCATTTTATTTTGGCTCGTTCTCCCTAGTTTCAACTCCGAATTGAGCTCCATTTTTCCCACGTATTCCTTATCGCGTCTAGAATTCATTTTTACTTGAAAATCACACAAATTACACCAACCACTTCTCTAAATATTTACAAATATCAGCCATTTAAGGCACTTAATCATAAAAATCACACATTTATCATTTCAAAGCACAAATCTCCATGTGAACATAAAATACCACCAAATAATATACAAAATGAATAAAAATACACGAAAATACATAACAAAAAATACTAAAATCTAGGTGAAAATGACACCGAACAGGATGTAAGCAAATAATATAATATTTTGCTTAGATTTATATAAAAAAATTCAATTTTTCCCCACATATAAATATGGTTCTCCTCCACACACATAAATTATTCGTTTCTCCAAGTTCCAAAAAACTTATGGTATGTGATTTTTATTTATTTTTTAAATTTAAATTATATTTCTTTTGATTAATTCGTGTATTAATTTTTGTTATACTTATTTAAACTGTCAAATTTACATTTTAATTAGTTCTGTATGGTTTGTATTTTTTTTAAATTAATTTGTTTTTAAATTAATTTTATTTTAAAAAATTTTTGGTTCATATATATATTAAATTAAATTCTTTTATTTTTTTATATTTTTTCTTCAACTCTCAAATTTATGGGGCATATTTTTTAATTTTTATTGATTTCTATATACTTTTTAAAAAAATTATTAATAGTTATTTTCGAACCTCGAATTGATAGTTTACTAATTTTTCAAGCCTTGAATTGAGGTTATTGTATAGGGTTCATTGAATCATTTCATCTTATACTTCATGTGCATTAATTTAAAATGAGATAGAAATATCCTTTTAAATTTAGAACCCTTTGATAGAACATTTAATTGGCTTAATCGAGATATTTGTCGGGTGCCCAATGGTGCAAAATGTATTTTCAGTACGATGTTGTCTTAAGTGTGGTGACACTTTGAACAACATTGTATGTATCAAAATGTAACTTGACTAAGTATAGAACAAGTTGTAAATCAGCGGAAGACTTAACACACAGATTACTCAATCTTTCCACAAACTTTTGCAAGTTTGTGGCGGCCTCATGGCACAAATATCACTATTGGAAAATGTGATTACAAAAACAAACTCTTAGTTGTGGAAACAATTCTTCCACCCTTCGAATACAAAATCGGATCTAAAATCCAAACACGTTCCCAAATGGCAGAACCTAGACTTGTTAGAATCTATGCCTACTTCACATGTGGGCTTCCACAGCCTGTGAATAGTGCACACAAAATATACGGGAATAACAGTAGACAATTGATGTTGAACTAAGGGTTACAACACCAGTACAAACACTACGACAGAAACCTATCTAGGATCTTTTACACTGTATAGTGGGATTGACTTTTCAATTACTTGACTTAGCAACTAGCAGCTTCCATTTATAGATGGCTGCAGACTCTAAATTGATGAGTGGCCCACGTAGGGAATGTAGATACCACCCATGCAGGCTCAAATAACCGCCCAATAAGAGAGGTAGTTATTTTCGCCTTCTAGACCCTTCTAGAGCTTCCAGATCTTTCCAGTTTGCTCCAGGGTCTACAAGGTCTGCGTTTGACTTGGTCTTTGCATCCAACACGTTCAGCACTTCAACCGCAACAACTCTAAAAGCAACATTAAGCACAACACCAGTCGAAACAACAAAACAAAGTTAGTGGTTAATAAAACAACTGGTGGAGGACAGGTGTGATTCCAAATGTGATGACACTGGTCTCAACACTTCACATCAACAATCTCCCCCAATCACGTCTATCCGCAACAACATAACCTGATGCAAGAAAACAATGCAGAGCAAGATATCCAAAGTAATACATCAGATGTTAGTTCGACAGTTGTGCAAATATAACTAAGCATTCTAAAGCATAACTACCAAAGTGATTAAAGATTACCACTTAAGTAACATATAAGTCCAGTGTTAAGATCAGAGTTTAAATAGAATATAAAGTATCCAGTCAACATCAGAAAATAAAAATCAATTTAACATTCCATCATCAAATAGTTAGAAATGTTAGTAAGGTAGCAGCAACATTCAGTCATCATCAGCAACAAGCATGAACACTTTGATCTTTTTGCTGATCTCCCGCTCACCATGTGAACTCCCTCTAAGTTGCAGCATTACCAGCAACATCACCAGTAGCTTCATCTGTATCAGGAACATTTCTAGCAACATTTTCTTCTTCTAGTTCATCAGTGATGTCCTCAATCACAATTCCTCCAGAGCCAGAGCTTTAAACTGCAGTAGGTTCAGCAGCAGCTAGTATATCTCCACCTGTAGGTGTGGATAGCAGCTTACTCCAGAACTGAGCTCGTTTTTCTAGAATGTATGCTTGTCTGTTCAGTGCATTGGCTTAGAGTCTGAGGTTCGAGACATGGCATGCCATGGCAGCAGCTTGTTGTTCAATGTATTTGAGGTTCAGAATAACAGAGATAACTTCTCCAGCTTGTGCAAAAGTTTCAGTGTGAACCGAAGTGTTGGCAGTATCAGAAGCAACATTCTGAGTATTAGAAGTAGCAGAGGCAGGAGCAAGGTTCATATAGGGTAGATCAACTGCACAGTTATCTTCTAGTAGTAGTTTAGCAATACCAAGGACTAGACCACTTGAGGAAAGAAAATCACCTTTACCTTTCCTAGCACCTTGACTAGTTAATAAACAATGAATCAAAGCAGGATAAGGTAACTTGCCAACCTTGGAGATATTTCCATCATAACTGATCAGATTTTTGTAAATCACTCTACTAAGATTAAAAGACAGGTTCTTTCCTATCTTATTTTGTGAATATGTCAGCAAGTTGTTTCTCAGTGGAAATATACTCCAATTTGACTACTCCCTTCTCAACTAAATCTCTTAGAAAATGGTGTCTAATGCTAATGTGTTTAGTGAGTGAGTGTTGAACTGGATTTTTTGAAATATTTATAGCACTCGTGTTATCACAGTAAATCATTAAAGTATCAGTCTCAAGCACATAATAATCTAGCATCTTTTTTAACCAAAGCAACTATGTGCACAGTAGTGGGATGGAGGTTATTTCCACTAAATAAAAACTACAAACTATGTGAGAAAGGATATGCAGTGCAGCAGATAATGAAAACTCATGGCCACTAACGCATATTCCTAAATAATCGGCCATGATCAAATATGGAGAAACAATAATGCACGAAAATTAAAGAATGCAGAATAATAAATAAATACTATAAGTTCTATCACTTAATGTATTGAAAACAAATAATTTAATAACAATTTTGTTAAGGCTAAAGACATTCTGGAAAAATCAATCAAGGATGAATAATTTAGGCACACATACACTTTTATCCTTTTGTGGATTTTTAAATGCAATTAATCTCAAGATTTTATACTACCTTTGGAAAAGATCACATCGTGGTTGTCAGCCCCGTGTGTCTGGTTACTCAGTAGCAGTTCAAGAGTGTTCTTTATTCCCTTTTTGAAACCATAACAGCCTTTTGAAAAGAACACATCGTGGTTGTCAGCCCCGTGTGCCTAGTTACTCAGCATGTTTGGACCTTTGATTTTTTAACTGTGCTTTTAGTGTATGTCCAGTAATACCTCAAGATTCAACCAGAATATAGTTAGCAGTAACAAAATAGGTCACCAAATCACTTAATTTTGACATAAAATGGCAAAACTTACAGTAGTGTTGCATCGAGTGTCGAAACACTCTAAGCAACCTCATGCATGACTTTATGGAATGCAGAGTTCAAGAGATTTCCTGAGTGAAGAAAACTTCTCGAAATCAAGTGCTTTTGTGAATATGTTAGTAAGTTATTTCTCAGTGGAAATATACTCCAATTTGACTACTCCCTTCTCAACTAAATTTCTTAGAAAATGATGTCTAATGCTAATGTGTTTAGTGAGTGAGTGTTGAACAGGATTTTTTGAAATGTTTATAGCACTCGTGTTATCACAGTAAATCATTAAAGTGTCAGTCTCAAGCACATAATCATCTAGCATCTTTTTTAACCAAAGCAACTGAGTGCAACAACTTCCAGAAGCAATATATTCAGATTCAGCAGTGGATTGGGATGTGAGAAAGCTGTTAGTGTCCTTTGAAAACCATAACCCCATGTCAGCAGTTCCAGCCACATATCTGATAATCCTTTTTACAGCTTTCATATGAGATTCCTTGGGATTTTCTTGGTACTTAGCACAAACACAGAGACTATACATAATGTCATGTCTACTAGCAGTTAAGTACAGAAGGCTACCAATCATAGATCTATATAGAGTGTGGTCAACATCAGGGCCAACATCATCTCTGCACAGTTTCTGTGATGTTCCCATAGGTGTTTTCATAGGCTTAGCATTTTCAAGACCAAATCTTTTCACCAAGTTTTTAGCATACTTACTCTGTAAGATGAAAATACCACTATCACTTTGCTTAATTTGGAGCTCTAAAAAGTAATTTAGGTCACCAACAAGACTCATTTCAAAAGTGGTAGTCATGGCTTTCATAAAACTGTCCATCATGACTTGAGATGTTGATCCAAATACAATGTCATCAACATAAATTTGAGCAATCAAGAAACCATTTGATTCATGCTTAATGAAAAGAGTTCAATCAGCTTCACCTCTAATGAATCCAAATTGAAGTAAGAAGTCAGTTAGTCTACCATACCATGTTCTAGGAGCTTGCTTTAGTCCATACAAAGCTTTTTTCAATTTATACACATGATCAGGATAGAAAGGATCAACAAAACCTTTTGGTTGTTCAACAAAAGCTTCTTCATTTAAAATTCCATTTAAAAAAGCAGCTTTCACATCCATTTGAAATTGTTTGATACCAACAAAGCATGCACTAGCCAAAAGAAGCCTAATAGACTATATTCTAGCTACAGGTGCAAATGTTTCAACAAAATATATCCCTTCAACCTATGTGTATCCTTGTGCAACAAGTCTAGCTTTGTTTCTTACTACATTACCAGATTCATCAGTTTTGTTCTTGAAAATCCACTTAGTTCCAATGACATTAGTGTTTGTAGGCCTAGGAACTAGACTCCAAACATCATTCCTAGTGAATTGTTCAAGTTCTTCATGCATAGTCTGAATCCAACATTAATCTTTTAAAGCTTCAGAAACATTTTTGGGTTCTACAGAAGAAAAATAACATTCAACACATACCTGATTGCATATGTTGGACATGCAAACTGATCTTACCACATCTCTGAATTTACCTTTCCTTCTGGTTTGAACACCAACTGAGGATTCTCCTATGATCTGTGAAGAAGGGTGATCCTTCTTATATTTGTAGTAAAGAGAATTCCTGGGAATTCTGTGGATCTGATTCTCATCATTTTCTGACTCATTCTCAGATGTTGTAGGTGATGTGATCACTTTTGGCTCAACATTGTTCACTAGTTCTGCAATTTCAATCAGATAAGATATGTCATCTTCCATCTTTTTACCTGCAATATTAGATGTATCATCAAATACCACATTTACAGATTCTTAAACAGATCTGGTTCTAAGATTAAAGATTCTGTATACTTTGCTAGTCTTAGAAAAACCTAAGAAAAGACCTTTATCACTCTTAGAATCAAACTTTGAAAGATACTCTCTATCATTCAGAATATAGCACATGCAACCAAACACAAGAAAGTATTTCAGGTTGGGTTTTCTCCTATACAGCAACTCATAAGATGTAATAGAACAACCTGGTCTAAACATAATTCTATTAGACACATGACATGCAGTGTTTAATACCTCAGCCCGAAATCTTTTAGACATTGAAGTAAACATGACTCTAGCCATTTCTTGCAAAGTTCTATTTTTTCTTTCAGCTATACCATTTTGTTGTGGGGTTTTAAGAGATGAAAACTCTTGTACTATACCTTTCTTTTCACAGAATTCAGAAAACATGTTATTTTCAAATTCTCTACCATGATCAATCCTAATCCTACAAATCTTAAGATTGAAAGCATTTTTGAACCTTTTGCAAAGAACTTTAAATACTTCAAACACATCTGATTTTTCTCTAATGAATTCAACCCTTGAAAACCTAGAAAAATCATCTACCACAACCAAAGAATACTTCTTACTACCAAGACTTTCAGTTTCCATAGGACCCATAAGATCCAAGTGAAGCAATTCAAAACATCTTGAAGATGTGCAGATAGTGGTGATTTTGTGTGAAGACCTTACCTGATTACCTTTTTGGCATGAACCACAAATGGGAGGGTCTTTGAAATTGAGTTTAGGTAATCCTTTAACAGCTTCCAACTTAACCAATTTTTGTAAATTTCTATAATTTACATGGCCAAGTTTTTGATGCTAAAGTACACTTTCATCATGTTGTGTGATGTTACAGTAAGTGTTGTTACCAATCAGATAATAGTTATCAACAGATCGATTACCAACCATCACACACTCATCAGTTTCATTCAACACAAAACATGAATTCTTGTCAAATTTCACATGCAAATTATCATCACATAATTGACTTATGCTTATCAAATTAGCACTCAAACCTTCAACATGCAGCACATTCTTCAAATTTGGGAAACCTTTAACATTTAAAGTTCCTTTACCAACAATGTTACCCTTAGAGCCACCACCATAAGTAACCTTACCACCATCAAAAGCTTCATAATCTTTCAAATATTCAACATTTCCAGTCATATGTCTAGAACAACCACTATCAAAATACCATAAACTAGGTACGCATGTTTGTAAAGAAGTACAAGCCACATTAGATAGAACTTTTGGTTTTCTGACCCAAGCAGTTTTTGATGTGTGTGAATACTTATGTGGCAATATTTCAGGCAACACTTTTCCAGAGAACAAGTCATCTTTCAATTTAAAACAAAATGGACGAATGTGACCAGGAACTGAACAGTAATAACAGATAAAAGTTCTCTTGCCTCTCTATTTTGGAAACTTTTTAGAAAAACTTTTTGATCCAGGTTTCACAAAATTTACAGGTTTTTAAAACTAAAAGGGTTAGAATTTTCAGAAAATCCAAGACCACTCATATTAGATTTACCAACACACAAAGGTTCATTCATGACAAATGTACTCTTAGAGTATTTTTTTGAAACTTAGTGTTGAAGCTGTCAATTGTTCTTGGAGTTTTGAAATTTCAGCATCCTTTTTAGTAAGATTTACCTCAAGTCTTGTGATAGATTCAATTAAACCATCATTCTCTTGGTTGACCTTTTGAAGTTCTTTCAAAAGTTCAGCAATTTTTCTTTCTAATTACTCTTCAGATGTATCTGCTCTAGTATAAAAAGTATTAGTACATTTCACATCAGAATCAGAAATCAACTGAACCTTGCTTGATGTTGAAGTAGATGTTGTCTCATCCAACTCAACATCTGTGTCACTTCCAGAAAGTCCTTCACATACACATTTTGACAGAAATTCCAGCTCTTCATCCTTTGTCTCTTGATTGCCTTCAGATTCATCATCACTCAAGGAAACATTTAAGTTCATCCTTCTCTTCAAAAGTGTGTTAGCACATTCATTTGCATAATGACCAAAACCAGTACATTCACTACAAATGAGGGTCTTTCTAAATTCAGGATCATACTTAAGTTTTCTCTGAGTGGGTCTACGAATAAGAGTTTGAGGAGTACGAATTTGAGGAGTATGAGGAGAATGTTCTATCCTAGGCTGAATATTTGCTTTAGACTTGTTTTTCTGATTTCTCAAATAGGCTTAAAATTTCTTAGCAAGTAAAGAAATATTATTAGTGTCATCTGAAATGTCATCAACATTTTCATCAACTTGTGAAATTTTAGTAATGGTTAATGTCCTTCTAGAACATGAAGGAGCGTCACTTTTAAAAACAACAACACCTTTTCTATCATACGCAGAATCTTGTTGACACATATCCATTTCATAAGTTTTCAAAATGCTCATAAGCTCATTATGACTCATAGTATCAGTATTCCTATCTTCTTCTATAGCACAAACTTTACTATTAAATCTCCTAGGAAGTGTACGAAGTGTTTTGTTTACTAACCTGGAATTGAAAATTGGGTCACCAAGTGATTGCTTCTCGTTCACGACTTCATACAGCCTTTCATTGTAAGAGTTGATGGTCTCATCTTCTCTCATCCTCAAGCTTTCAAACTTTGTGCTCAACAGCCTTGCCTTCGCTCTTTTGACACTGCCAGAACCTTCACAGTGTTCTTGTAGTCTTTCCCATGCATCTTTAGCAGATATGCAATTCTGAATCAAGTTGAACATCACTGGATCAACCGAAGAGCTGATTGCGTTAAGGGCTTTGCAGTTGTGTACAAATAGATTGCTCTCCTCGGTTGTCCATTTGAGTTCATCTTTGAGAATCTGATCTCCATCTCTGTCTTCTTCAGTGGGAGGCGTCCATCCAGACAATGATCTTCCAAGCTTTATCGTCACATGCTTTAATGTATGACCTCATCCGGGTTTTCCACAAGACATAATTTATTCCATAAAAAATGGGAGGACGGGTGATGGATGCAGAGTAATCCATAATAACTCAATACTTAACACCAGTAATCAACACTTAGTATCGTCAAGTGTTGACTCTGATTCCACTTGTCGGGGCCTAATGGTGCAAAGTGTGTTTTTCAGTACGATGTTGTCCTAAGTGTGGTGACACTTTGAACAATACTGTATGTATCAGAATGTAACTTGACTAAGTATAGAACAAGTTGTAAATCAGCAGAAGACTTAACACACATATTACTCAATCTTTCCACAAACTTTTGCAAGTTTGTGGCGGCCTCATGACACAAATATCACTATTGGAAAATGTGATTATAAAAACAAACTCTTAGGTGTGGAAACAATTCTTCCACCCTTCGAATACAAAATTGGATCTAAAATCCAAACACGTTCCCAAATGGTAGAATCTAGACTTGTTAGAATCTAAGCCTACTTCACATATGGGCTTCCACTACTTGTGAACAGCGCACACAAAATGTAAGGGAATAACAGTAGACAGCTGATGTTGAACCAAGTGTTACAACACAGTACAAACACTATGACAGAAACATATCTAGGATCTTTTACACTGTATAGTGGGATTGTCTTTTCAATCACTTGACTTGGCAACTAGCAGCTTCTATTTATAGATGGCTGCAGGCTCCAAATTGATGAGTGGCCCACGTAGGGAATGTAGATACCACCCATGCAGGCTCAAATAACCACCCACTTAGAGAGGTAGTTATTTCTGCCTTCTAGATCCTTCTAGAGCTTTCGGATCTTTCTAGTTTGCTCCAGGGTCTACAAGGTCTGCGTTTGACTTAGTCTTTGCATCCAACACATTCAGCACTTCAACTGCAACAACCCTAAAAGCAACATTAAGCACAACACCAGTCAAAACAATGTTAGTGGTTAATAAAACAACTAGTGGAGGACAGGTGTGATTCCAGATGTGATGACACTGGCCTCAACACTTCACATCAACAAGATTAATTAATTAGGTGAGGGGACCAAAACTATTAGTGAATTTATAGTACCTAGAAAGGGAATATTGCCTACGATTTAGTACTTAATTAGGGAACTCATAGAGTAATTAGTACCTATTAGGATGTGTTCGCTTTGGTCTCGATCCTATAAGCTTTTGGGAGCCTTGTTGAGGGCCTACAACCTAAGTGATTTGAGAGAGAGCCTAAGATATATTAGTGATCGCTCCTATTCCATATCCATGATAGATTATAATTAGTTGCATAATTTCTTTACTTTCCATGCCATGATTGTTGCTGATCCCATCCTTGCATCATTTGGAATCCATTTATTCTTGCATCCATCATATCTTTTATTTCTTGCATTATTTCAATTGTTTTTATTTGCATGCTTAAATATCCATCCCTTTCTATCGTCCTTATAAAATCACGATAAACTTTAGATCGCTTAGACTCTAGCTCTTATTTCCCTTGGGTTCAATAATTTGTATTACTTGGTCACCCCGTCTTATAACGAGCAATTACATTGCAGCTTGACTTCACCAAGGTCCATTTCAATCGCACTGAGCCTTACCTCAATCTGAATATGATACTGAATAATGGTGGAATTCTGCTGATCGGATGGACACCCTTGGGGTTGGTCTGCATGGCTTGTAGATGGAATCGTCGATTGGCTTTTATCCATTTCATGGGACAAGCCCCCCTCCTCTTCCTACCAATCCACCAAACTCTTGTACGAGGTTGAGTTCTGCTCCTCCTAGGTCAGATTCAATCTGGTTCTTGCATCGATCTGAAATTAAGAGATAAATATAAGTTGTTACGAGGGTTCCGTAACAAAGTACCAATATAAGAACACCTTGTGTTGTACATCATTTAATGGACAAGTCTAAGCTTAACTGAAGTTCATTATGATCAGACAATCTTACATCCTTGAAAATGTTATCGGTCAATTCCTTAAAACTGGGCATTGATGTGGGATTCCAATGTAGGATACGTGGTATGCTGCTTTCTTCTTCGGGCTTTAATTCATCGTACATCTACCCTACCAATGACATTCCTGTTGGCAATTGGATCTTGTGGTTCAAACGTGATCCGTTTAGGATTTCAGGCAAACAATCAGCGGAAGCGATTTTAAACAAGTTTACCGTACTTCTGGGTTGATGTAGAGGATGAACCGTTGCAGAGAACCACCTCTCAATCTTCTGCAGTATGTCCCAAGTTGAATCCTGCTGTTGTGTGGGCAACAATCCGCAGGATTCTCTCAATCTTCTCCTGTTCTTTCTAACTGTCAAATGAGGCACTGACTTAGGGTTAACAGGAACTGAGATAACTTATTTATAAGGGCTACTGCAGGGACCAGGAGGAGAAATTGGGCTGGGCCTCAATTGAATTTAATTAACCAAGCTTAGCCCAAAGCTTTTAATTAAATCCAATAATAATAATATAGTCCACTAAAATATTATTATTGCACTACCCATCCAATCCCAAATTATGTTCTGGGCTCCTTCTTATTATAAGCCCGATAGTCTCCCCATGTTTAAGATATTCAATGTCCATTAATTAATTAAGTTACTGACAACTCTAATTAATTAATATCTCGTCCGAGAGTAGTACCACTCAACCTTTTTATCATGCCGGAAATTAATCCACTTGCAAGATTTACATGATAAACCTTATGAGCTCCTCAAGGGGACATCATCAACCTATGACGGACATGGATTCCTTCTACAATCAACAGCACACCATAGATACAACACTACTTCCCAACTCACCGAGTTTGTTGATTTAATACTTATAAATCTCACCCATTGATGAATCAAAGAAATACATACTGCCCTACGTGTCGAGGTTATTGTATAGGGATTAAGAGCACGAACTTCCATAATAACAGAGATCAAGTTCTACTATATAGTCAGTATAAGAAGAACGATCTCAGGCGGTCCTGCTCAATACACACAAGTGCACTAATGTGATTCTATAGCCAAGACAAGCTAATACCAAACCACACTACAACCATACCGATAGAGAGTCCCCGTCTATCTCAGTTGTGAGCATCTGTTTATACTTTATAAGGAAACCGATAATATGATCTTCTGCGTGTTGTCGCACAACATATTATCTACAGTATAAAGTAAATGGACTATTGCGTCATGCATATAAAATAAATTATAAGACGCAATCAATTGATCAATGATTCTCATTTCAAATATTGTTATAACATTGTTCATACTAAAGCTAGACTTTTAGTATACAATCCAACAATCTCCCACTTATACTAAAAGACTATGCTGTCATGTCTTCTGCCAAACATCTGATTCCTATTCCCACTACACAACCATTAAAAGCTCTCGCCTTAAGGTCCTCGTAAATGGATTTACTAGGTCATCATCCGATGCAATCTAGGCGACAACAACCTTCCCCTCATCATACGATTTCTCGTAGCAGGTGGTACTTGCGCTCCATGTGTTTAATTGCCTTATGGACTCGTGATTCCTTCAAGTTTGCAACTGCACCAATATCATCAATATAAATTGTGATATCCTTGGGCAAACTTAGAAACACTTCGAAGTCCATCTTGAAGTTTCTAGAGTCATATAGATACTTTGGCTGCCTCATAGGCTCCAATTTATCATCTTTCCATGATGGAGTCCGGAGTCTGAAATATATTTCTATATAACACTCCTCCACATTATGACTCTACTTCCTAAAATTAAACACATAACCTTTGAGGAGAATTTACTACCGTCCAATCTGACTAAAAAATCTGAATCTACGTAATCCACAAGAAGCAGTGAATCTGCTCAGTAAGTCTATATATGATTTCCAGTCCTTCTCAGGCACTTCATATATGTCTTACCACAGTTCATCATTCTTGTTCCGGATTACGTTGATACCCACTGTTCTGCATCCAGCAAAATAGATATCCAACTTCATTCATAGCATTCCTTAGATTAAGCTTCCTTATTCGCCGAAGCATAAGGAACCGCTTTCATCCTCTTTATCTTCTTCTTGTGTCTCAAAGACACATTCACTTAGATAAATTTACATGCTAAACGAGTATGGACTGTATCATTTTATGAAACTTGAGATAAGCATAATATCCTTTCTTGTGATCCGTATTACCGTGATCAAAAGGATATATTTTGCCTTTCTTAAGTCCTTCATCTCTACCGCTTTATTAACCGTACCCATACGTCCGATAATACTCTTTCATTGTCTCTAATGAGCAAGATACTATCTACGTATAGTACAAAAAACACCACCACGTTTCCGTCACTCTTTACAATACACAAGATACATCCGTTGATTGATTTAAATCCGTGCCACTGGATTACCTAATCAAAACAGATGCTTCACGATCTCAAAGCTTGCTTTAGTCCATCGCTGGACACTTTTAAGCTTACTATCAAAATGCTATTAGTACTTTGCAATGAATCACTCTGGTTGCTTCACATAGATGTTTTCCTCAAGACTTCCAATCAGGAAAGCTGTCTTGACATCTATTTGATGTCCCTCATAATTTAATATGAGCAGCAATAAATAAAAGAATCCGGATCAATTTAAGCATAGCTACCAGCGAATATGTTCCCTCATAATCAAACCATTTCTTTCTGATTACATCTTTTCGCAACAAGCTTTGCTTCCAAGATTTTCACCTTTCCGTATGATCCTCTTTTATTTCCTATGATCACTTGCAATGGTTTTTACACCATTTAGTGGTCATACAAGTTCCCAGACTTAATATAGAATCCGTAGATTCTATTTCAACATACATTGCAACTTACTAAGATTCCGTATTTTAATCTTGTAGTGCTATGTCGTATCCGTGGGATAATACCATGTTCACTAGGGATCAAGTCTCACGACTCTCCCAAACATATATTTATGAGTTGTCACACAACCCTCCCACTACGACAAGGCACTACATGTTATTGTGTATCAGACGTGACACGCGTTGCAGTTTACCTTGTGGTATATCCTCTTGTACACTTGGTACTTATACTTAGTGTTTTCCTCTCACTACCTTTAGAACAACTTATACATGGGTTTGTGATTTATTACATAGTCATTTTCCAAAAATCTAGTTATTGAGTTAACAATTATCCTTCGATCTTTTGGACTAAATAAATCACTATCCATTTTTCTAGAATATCCCATATACAGACAAACGTTTCACGAATTACTGTATCTAGGGCATATCCATAAAATGAATTTAATTATTCCAAATAATCCATCATCTATCTAATCATAACCATAAGAGCCTTATACCTTCTACCCACCACACCATTCAGCTGGGGCATGCCCGGTGTAGTCAACTTGAGATTTAATCTCAACTTCTGATTATAAGTTCCTAACTATCCTAACAATTCTTGAATTAATCCAAGAACTTAGACATGCAGTGCATCAAATAAATATATCGGTTTTCAGAATAATTTTCGAATATTCATAACCACCTCTCGTCTGGATAATATTAGGTTCGCTTGAATCAGAATGAACTAATTCCAACATATATATCTTTGGCTCTACACCCCACAGCCTTCAAAAAGCAGTTAATCATTTTTACTTCCAAGCAGGACTCGCAAGTCCGATAGTTTCCACTTCAGATAAACCTTACGGTCTATCGGCTATCAACTTTTGAATCCTACTCAAGTAAAATGAATTAGTCTTAGACGCCAAATGTATGTTTAGTTCATCTCCGAAGGTTCCTTTCTCTTACTAATTTTAGAAGATGCATTATTAATTATTATTTATTGCATCTGTGGGATGAACATGATTTAAGAGTATACTTATTATCCACCAACGTACTTTAACGGATTAAAGCTTCATTCCTCATTACTATGACCATGTCATTTAAATGAAATGAAGTGTCCATCCGTTAATGCATAGAAACCGAAATCAAATTCTTTCTATGAAATGTACGTAAAGGCAATTTCTCATAATCAATCGTTTATTCTTATCATGAGATAAATAAACAACTCCCACTGCAATAGCCACTACCTTTGTAGTTTTACCCATGTCATTACAATCTTATCCTTACTAAGTGAAAAACATTTAGTGATTCCAGTATCTACACAGTTCGAGTCAGTAGATGCCATCACTAATCATGTTTAAATCATTAGTAAATAAGATATTAAACTTGTTCACATCATGATGAAAATGGCTTTCCCTTTGCCACATTTTTTGTCAGAAGTTTCCCACCATTTACATCCTTTTGTAATTCAGGTGGAACTTACTCAAAACATTTAAGCAATTATGTAGAATAAAATTGACTTAGGTTTCCCTTTCAACTTCTATTCCATATATATTTCCAATTCATTCATCAAATTCTATCATGATCTTGCGCCTTTTAAATTACTCAAGTATCCAAAGAGTTACATGAGACCATCATATTTCTATGAACCTCTCATCTCTTCACTAGAGACATTAACAGGCATCATGAGCCGTCCTTTGAGAGAACACATGTATTTTCTTAAGCAGTAAATTTTCAAAACCAAGATTCTTTTCTAATCAACTAATTTGGACAAGTAAATATAATGTCTTTTAGTTAATAATTAGTGAGATAATACCATTCGAAATTCAGAGAATCACAAATAAATATTCAGATCAAAACTTCGAATTTTATCCTTTTATATTGTTTCCCTCAAAACAATATAAAATAAAATTTACCGACATCTCAAGCACCGTGAGTCTGCAAGCCACGTTAGTGTGGACGTTTACAAACCCGAACATTTACAAGAGAAGGTTTTACCCATTAATTTCATTTGTCAACCTAACTTTATGACAAAATAATTAATAGTCGGTTACTCTTTAGCCATACAAATAATAGCAGTGACTCCGTTGGGGAGGATACTAATTATTCACACCTAAGTGTACACCATTATTTGATCCCAAGTCCACTGCGCGAGCTTATGTGCCTTACAGTTGGAGAAGTACACACGCGCTCGGGTAGCTTCCTACAATCATCAATTATAAGTTTGTACCAGTGTACCGCACACAAACTCATCCGTTAGGGAGGAAGGCCTATGCCAACACGCAAGTTTATGTGCCACATTACAAACAATAATTATTTATGAAGTCTGTACCAGTGATCCGTGAATAAACTCATCCGTTAGGGAGGAAGGCCTATGCCAACACGCAAGTTTACTCACATCACTTACAAACCAATAATGGAGGCCGCGGGAATTTATTACCAATCCCCTCTCCCACTTAGTTATTTAACACCGAGGGTTTTAAACATGCATATAATATTTCATAAATAAAATATACTCCCTCTGTCCCATACTTATCTTCACACTTTCCGTTTTCGTCCGTCCCACACTTATGTTCACCACCCAAAAAAGGAAACTTTACATTAACTAACAACCTCAAAAGTTATCTTAATTTCAAAAATACCACTATCACCTAACACACATAACATACTTTATAATTTATTTATTACCTAAAAATACCACAATACCCCTCAAAAGTCAATAAAGTTGGTCAAAAAGCAACTTTTCTTAAACTCCGTATCTACAGTGTCGGTGAACTTAACTCCGGGACGGAGGGAGTACATCTTAGACTTGCTTCTATTAACAGCAATTTAAATAAATAAATCACATAGAACATGCCTGTCACATATACAACAATAATTGACAATTAAATCAATTAATCAGTTATATAACATTAATTAATTGCATAAAATGTTGGATCATTTAAATATGCCCAGCTGACCCAAACTTTATTAGCATAAAATGAGCAACCCATTAATAAAATAATTAAGCCCATTTACCCTGCCAATTTCTTCATTAAGGTCTAGCCCAATATTTAACCTTGGCCCAACATCAATCCCACAATTAATTAAATCCAGCAATTAAGGTCCAGCAGCCCATATCCATTTTAATTAAAATTGGGCCTCACAGCCCAAAACCAAAATTAAATAAATGAGCAACCTTGAATCCATTACTGAATTGGGCCCAACATCCATTTTAATAAAAATGGGCCCAACAGGTTTTGCAGCCCAAACTAAAGCCTGCTGCCCTAAACCCTTCAGCCGCAGAAGGCCTGCTCCAACGATCACCCATCACCATGCTTCGTCGGAGGTTGTCGCTGCTCTCAGCGGCCATTCTGACAGCCATCGGAATCGAGCATCCAGCCGACGCCCGACACCTGTCACCTTGCCAGCCGTAGCCACACCGCCAGAGACAGCTGCCGGAGACAGCTGCCGCCTCTGTTGCCGGAGACAGCTGCCGCCCGCGCTCGCCTGGAAGCTACCGGAGACAGCTGCCGCCCGTCTACCATGGCCAGCCGCCGGTCGCGCATCAACCGTGTTCCCACCGACAGCAGGTTACGAGCGCCACCAGCCGCCATGCATCTCTTCAGCGCTGCCGCCTCATTTCCACCGCCCAGCTATCACCAGCCACCAGATCCACGCCGATCTGATCACCGCCGTGCAGCTCCCAGCCGGTAAGAGTCGCGGTCGCTGCAACCATCAAGCCTTGCCGTCGCCGATCTTCTGGGTGGATCTGTTCCGATCCGATCTGAAACCGGTTGGATTCGCCAGGTTGCTCAGTTCATATCTGACGCCGCCCATCCGTACTCGTCAGGGAGCACCGCCGCTCATGTCCGATGTCACCCAGAATCCGCAGTCGACGATCGTGGCCCAAGTGACCAGTCGACGCCGCCGTCTGGTTCTGCAGCATCGCCACTCCTCCTTCTGCCTTTCGATTGCAGCCGTATATTTCGCCCAATTCCAAGGACGCGGCCCTTGGGAGCATCGCCACTGCCTGGTCGGTCCGACGCCGATAACAGTCTCGCCCCGCCCCAGTCTCGCATCGTTTTGGGTCGACCAATCTGCCTCGTTCCGCTGCCGTTGGGTTCGTACTTCTCGACAGCCCACCGGGTTGTGAGCGTGTGCAATTTTTCTGGGTTGATTGACTTTTTCGAGTGTGTATGTATGATGCGTACTTTGTCCGATCAACATCAATAAAACATAGCAGATAGGGATACAGGACAAAAAGATACTCAACCCTTTTCTTTTTGTCATACGATAATAACCAGATTAAACATATAATCACATAAGCCCTATCAAACATGCTTCAGTTGACAAAAAACACATAAAAGGCTCAAAAACATGTGATTAAATCCAGATTATACCAAATAATCAAATAATCACAAAAACCCAAACCTTACGTCTCACGTTTTACCACGAAACCAACGCTCTGATACCAATTGTTGGCAATTGGATCTTGTGGTTCAAACGTGATCCGTTTAGGATTTCAGGCAAACAATCAGCGGAAGCGATTTTAAAAAAGTTTACCATACTTCTGGGTTGATGTAGAGGATGAACCGTTGCAGAGAACCACCTCTCAATCTTCTGCAGTATGTCCCAAGTTGAATCCTGCTGTTGTGTGGGCAACAATCCGCAGGATTCTCTCAATTTGCTCCTGTTCTTTCTAACTGTCAAATGAGGCACTGACTTAGGGTTAACAGGAACTGAGATAACTTATTTATAAGGGCTACTGCAGGGACCAGGAGGAGAAATTGGGCTGGGCCTCAATTGAATTTAATTAACCAAGCTTAGCCCAAAGCTTTTAATTAAATCCAATAATAATAATATAGTCCACTAAAATATTATTATTGCACTACCCATCCAATCCCAAATTATGTTCTGGGCTCCTTCTTATTATAAGCCCGATAGTCTCCCCATGTTTAAGATATTCAATGTCCACTAATTAATTAAGTTACTGACAACTCTAATTAATTAATATCTCGTCCGAGAGTAGTACCACTCAACCTTTTTATCATGCCGGAAATTAATCCACTTGCAAGATTTACATGATAAACCTTATGAGCTCCTCAAGGGGACATCATCAACCTATGACGGACATGGATTCCTTCTACAATCAACAGCACACCATAGATACAGCACTACTTCCCAAATACTTATAAATCTCACCCATTGATGAATCAAAGAAATACATACTGCCCTACGTGTCGAGGTTATTGTATAGGGATTAAGAGCACGAACTTCTATAATAACAGAGATCAAGTTCTACTATATAGTCAGTATAAGAAGAACGATCTCAGGCGGTCCTGCTCAATACACACAAGTGCACTAATGTGATTCTATAGCCAAGACAAGCTAATACCAAACCACACTACAACCATACCGATAGAGAGTCCCCGTCTATCTCAGTTGTGAGCATCTATTTATACTTTATAAGAAAACCGATAATATGATCTTCTGCGTGTTGTCGCACAACATATTATCTACAGTATAAAGTAAATGGACTATTGCGTCATGCATATAAAATAAATTATAAGACGCAATCATTTGATCAATGATTCTCATTTCAAATATTGTTATAACATTGTTCATACTAAAGCTAGACTTTTAGTATACAATCCAACAATTCCCTCATATGCCCATGCCAACAATGCATAGGAGAAACCGATGGCATCAATGCACTCCCTGTGGGATGGGTTCGCCTTCTTTCTAGCAAGGTAATCCTTCAGCCTTGTTTTCATGACGAAACGAATGTCAGAAGCAAGGAAGTGGAAAGATACCCTGCCCATGGGTTAGCATTGAACACATCTAAATCGTCACATATATTGATGTGCTCAATCTTGATGTTTCCCCTCTTTGACCCCGTGGAAGCAAGATTTCCCTAACAACCATCAACAATGCAAGCTTCACTGACTCCTCATCATACGTGCAATCCAAAAAGGCTTTTCGCACTGCCTCCATTGACAATATTTGCCCCTCTAAAAATTCTGCCATGCAATCCTTCCTTTCTTTGCACTCTCGGATATGACCCGGGCAGAGTCCAGTAACCAGAGAGAACTCCCTATGCCCAAACTCCAACTCTAGGGAACCAAAGTGAAATTTCAACCTTTCAAGTGAATCAAAGCAATCCTGTGCAAATAAGAGATGAAGATAGATCTGCGCTGGGAATTGCATTTCTGACATCCTAAAGAGGTGACCAACAGAAGTGCTCTGAAAAATGCGTAGGCTATTAGGTCTCAACTTTCCTCTTATCTCGTTCAGCACGCTCAGATATGCTCTCTTACTAACTCTGCAATGGAAATAGTCTGCATATGGGACCTTGGCCATGGATGCAACCGTTGTATCTGATTGCAAATACAAACATGCTGTTCAGAAGTAACAAGAATTATGCAATTAAATGAGCTGCAGAATTGCAAATACAATCTCACAAATTTAAACTCACATTTCGCTAACAACACTCGTTTCAAAGACTACACCTTTCCATAGCCATAAAGTTGTTATATGAGGATTACAACTCGCTCAATTTCAAGTATCATATTGAAAGCCTCAAAAGTCCCTATGTATGAGGCTGTCATATTATTATCCATGGAGTAAACATATTTATAAGTTACGGATAGTTTCTATTTCATAAAATTCAGCACTTCATCACTCTCATTACTTCTTCTAGACCAGCCAACAACTTGACTATATTTCAATAAACTTAGTAATATGACACCTAGCATAATAGTAGTCTATTATGGTAAACTGTTTTCCAACTTTTCACGTGGGCTTTTCATCAAACATTTCACTTGCTTATTCCTAACTGTGATAAATCTATATCAGAATAAAAAATAATTATTACACATTGAAATATTTCACCACTTTTCTGGATTTATACAACTAAATACCTTCATCACAACAGGAGTTGCATATATGCTATTTTTGTTAAGTTTCCTATCTTAAATATGCAGATTTAACATTGTACAAGTACCATACTAAACTTCATTTTACAACAATATATTACAAACCCAAATCAATATCAAATCAACTACAGTCTTTTCCCATTGGGTCAATATAACATCAAACATTACACACAAATCATCACTCATATGAATGAATGATTTACCTTACTATTAAAACTCGAATTTACATCATCAAATGGAACCATAAACATGCATATAAGTACCCTGCTAAACTTCATTTTAAAGTAATATATTACTAACCCAAATCAATATCAAATCAACTACAGCCTTTGCCTATTAGGTAAATATAACATCAAGCATTACATACAAATCAACAATCCTATGAATGAATGACATACCTTACTATTAAAAATAGACTTTACATCATCAAATGGAATCATAAACAAGTGTATTATGAACATTGGTTACCTCGACTGAAAAGCGTGTTCCGACCGTACGTTGTCTTCTTCTATTTTGCCGATTTCAACGAGCTCGCAGACTAATTTATGAACGATCTGGGTATACTGAGATTCAATGACTATTCACAATTAACAAATAAAACTCTAAAATTTCTGCATCTAACAACAATAAGCAATGGTATTATGAACAGTTGGTACCTCGAAATTATACTGGTGTTTCTATTGTGCGTTGGCCGCCTACTATTCTGCCGATTTCAATGAGCCCGCAGGTTAATGAACAATCTATTTGGGTAAAATGCGCTTCAACGAGGGCGATTCACAAAGAAAATCTACTGCGATTACTACAAATTTCGAATACAAGGGAAATGAAATGCAGATGTTGGTTGATAATGAAATTCAGATATAGTGATTCACTTCTTCCCGCTCCAGACATCGCCGTTTTAAAATGGTTGATTTAGGTTGATTGGCTTATGGGCAACCGATTGTTCAGGTGGCAGGCGGAAGGATATTCAAGCCATTAATTATAATATTGGCTATTTTTGTAAGTAAAGTCATTCTCATACTGGCATTGTTATTTACATTTGGATGTTGGGACACTTTTGAATATTACAGTTAAAGATAACTTGATTAGCATGCAACTAATGTATCAATAAATTAAATTCTTTTTTTTCTAATGATTGAAATTGAATAGATTTTAATCGAACAGCAAAATATTTGTCAGGGGCATAGATGTCCTCGGACCCCTAAAGCCCCTAGATTTTAAAAGAGCCAATAGGTAAAAATGCCCAAAATGGATTATCAAAAGAGCTTTGCCAACCATCAAATAACTTATTATCTTTTTTAACCAAGTTTGACTTCTCGGATGATTTTGCCCTTCAAAAAAATTGAAAAGTCAGACTAGTCAATCGGTCAAAACTGATCAACTAGTCAAAACTTTCACTTGTCGGTAACCATGCTGGTAGCCATATAGGTGATCATCCTGGTAGACTAAAATATACTTTAAAATGACAACCTCATTTTAACTTAATTTTCCTCATATTCCTCAGACTTCAAAATGGTATCAGAGCCCAAGGTTTATTTATTTATGAATAGAAAAAAAATATTATATACTCGTACCACTTAACGAGAGGAGAGTTTCAAAGATATATGGATCCAAACGAAAGTTCGACATCCGAGTGTGACAGGACTATTAGCCCTGTTCAAGGCTGGAGCAACAGCGCCTTCTGGCCTATTGGATATGATAAAACAAGCAGCTCTATACAAGAATACTATAATATTTTGTATAGACAACAGGAAGAGAAGAAAGTCGAGGCCAACAATCGATTCTGGAATGGACTCGAACAAGGTTGGAAATAGGCAGAGGCTCATGCTAATTACACCGAGAAAGAACACCTGGAGGAGGGCCGCCAGAATGAAATAAGATACTCCAATGAGGTGTCAAGAAATATAGTGGAACTCCACAGTTTCACTAAAATCCATGGACATATCCCCAAAGACGAACAATGGAAAAGACGGCCTAATCAAGGTTCAAGAGAAATCTGCAAGCCATACCACTTTCATGGTGGTCAAAATGACTGAGTCGAAAAAGATCGAGGCAGATAATTCTAAGATGAACCAAGATCTTAGAGAATTACAGAAGACGGTGAAATTCTTTGGAGAATATTGCCAAAAACATGTCCAAGACAATATTTGAGATCAGCCTCAAGATGGATAAGGTGGAGACATTGCAGAACAAATAACTTGACCTCATCAAGAAGTTGATAAATCGAGTAGAGTCCCTGGAAACCAAGGTGACGAGGAGAAGGCCAGGAGGAAGGTTGCCACCAACCTTCAGAGTAGAACCCCTTTTACACCAAAAGGGAAAGACAACGGAGGTCACAAGGCCAAAGACAGAGAGTGAGAAGATGATCGCCATCCTTTGAGGAGAATCCACATCCCCAGATGGAAAGAGTGAATCTTGATGATCTACAAAATTTATATGAGTCCTTCCACGGACTAACTATCATAGATCTAAAGATGAATGTTAGAGAAACTTCAAACTATCAACAGCAGTCTCAGGCTCCTCAGATACAACATGATCTGAGCCAAAATGAAGGAACTTCTGGATCATATGGAGTCCATGAAGTAAGACAAGAAGAGAGACCTTGATCGTTTGGACTGTCAGCAGAAGCAAGCCGAGTTTGAGGATCTAATCTACACAACACCCCATATGGTCGATCTCACCTTGAACTAATAAACCCATATGGGTTGATCCTAAACCTCGATACTCTAGACTTCAAGAATAGAGAGACCTTGATCGACGAGTGGACAAATGCAATGAAGATTGCAGGAGGTGCACTAGAGCTGGATAAAGAAGAGTGGTTCATAAGATTCCTAACTATAAGCCTAGAAGGATCAGTAAAGTGCGCCTAGGAGGTACTTTCAGACAAAGTCAAGAAGGAGGTCATGGAAGGAGAAGACCTTTGCAATATTGTAGATCGCATGGCCAAGATCTTCAAGATCCATTTTATCGGAGTAGGTTACTTCAAAGGAATGGAAGAAGAAAAGAAGGAGAAGTATAGGAATGCCCTATATAACCTAGAGCTACTTGACATCTGTCACATAGATGAGAACATCAAGCTCTTCACAGAGTATAGATGGAAATTGAAGATCAAGGAGGAGGAAGTATTCCACTTGTTCTTTGCCAAGATTCCAAGCCCATGGAGAGAAATGCTGATAAAAGAATATGAACCATGTGAGTTGGACTCAATTGCAAGGAGAATGTCCTTCCTCAAAGCCAAGATTGCAGAGTGGTGTCATTGATGAGCGTTTTCTCAACACGCAATATTAATCCCCAAGTGTTAAGGATGCTATTGTAGCTTTGATATGCGACCAAGTGATTACCGAACCCAAAGGACGTATTATTATCAATTTAATTATTAACTAACTTATTAAGACTAATATGGCAATAAAGTTGTGATGATCTAGTAACAAATAAACAATTAATTAAAATAACAATTAAATAAATAACAGTAGAGAATAAATGAGAGTTTGTTCAAGTGAGAAGATAGGTAGCTCTTCGGACCATCCAGTTTCACTAGTTAATCTCCCTTGCATATGTCAATATCCGACTCTGGCTTATATAATATGGATGCATCACTAAACCATGCAAATCTACTCTATAGACACAAGAAGACAAGCTTGTGACACGTGTGAATTACTTTAGAGCAAGACATATAATTACACCCGCCTTTCTAGGTACTATCAGTATAAACTATTTCACGTACACTTAGTACTCTAACCCGATATGATCTCTCTTTATAGGTACTATATAATTATCCTCTTTATCCTACTTACTAACCCGAATTAAATTCAATTAATAAGTATTTATATAAGAAAGTTCTAATGAGACTTCAGAGTTCCCTCACTTAGAATCATAACATGTAATCTTGCTCAGCAGTGAACGCACTTAATCAATAACCAAGAGATGTATTCAAACTCTACATAATAGTTAATGATGCAAAAAATGACTCTGAGTATGAATTAATAAAGCATAATCTTATATAAAATAAATCACAAGTAGTGTTGTACGGAGTATATAAACGGAAGTTCAATTAACTAGATAAAAACTTTCATAACCCTAGAATTACCAAAATGGTTATAGCCCATAATGCTTCCAAGAACGTTCATAGTGATTAGATAGATCTTACCTATAGTCTTGAAAATTACAAGATAGATGAAGTTGCAAAGTAAACCTTGGGAGCTCCGTCGCTTCTCGCTCCGTCTTGAATCTTCACTTGATTCGCTGCCCGAATCTCTCTCTACCACTCCTGCAAATGGAGTTAGGGTTCGAATGTGGTTGATGAGTGTGTAAATTCACGAATCTTACGCCTGGATTTGTGCTATTATGAAGTATTTGAAGGTTGTGGTCGGTTGTAAACCGATATATTTGTATGAAGTCGTGAATCAGGTGTTGTTGGAGCCATTTGAGTGGTTTTTAGAGGGAAATCAGAGTGGAAGTGTTATAAACTGAAGAAAGGAAGTCGAAGCCATCCGTTTGGACGAAGCAGGAGTGCAATTCGACCAACAGGAGGTCAACTCGACTAGGCCTACTGGTCGAATTGGCAGCAGGACACGAGCAGAAAGTGGATTCGACCACGACAGGGGAATTCGACCTGGACATCAGGTCGAATCAAGGTCGAATTGATTAGCAGAGATGCCAATTCGACCTCGTCACTTCAATTCACCAAGACAGATGGTCGAATCAAGCACCTGGGACTTACAGTAGGTCGATTCAACCTCCAATTCGACTTGGAGGGGTGAATTCAACCTGTTGTTGAGGTTGAATTGAGCTTCGGGAACTTACCATATCTGTATTTACACCGTCAATGCGTGTGATCACTTAAAAAGCCCATTCCAGGCCCAGGAGGCAAGATTACAAGTATACAAGAAGGCTTATGCAGCAGTAGAAAGGGACATCAGCATACACAGAGAGGACGAGACGTAGAGTTGTGAAGAGGAGAGATCATCCATCATCCGGAGGGGCTACAAGAGAGGTTCCGCTGGAGATTCAAGTAGGATCAGTCCAACTAACCATGATTGTTCTTAGATCAATCATGGGCTAGAGCCGCTTCGGTAGTTCTAGAGTTATGAAGGTTTCATGAGCTAATTTGTCTTTCGTGTGTAAACTCCGTACAACACTACTTGTGGTTTATTTTATATAAGATTGCGTATTTTTAATCCATACTCACGGTTGTTTTGTGCATCAATAATTGTTGTGTAGAGTCTGAATACATAACTTGGTTATTGGTTGAGTTCGTTCACTGCTGAGCAGGGTTTTATGTTATAATTCTAAGTGAAGGAATTCTGAAGTCTTATTAGAACTATCTTATATGAATACTTGTTAATTGAATCATATTCGGGTTAACAAGTAGGATAAAGAGTATAATTTCATAGTACCTATAAAGAGAGCTCATATCGGGTTAGAGTACTAAGTGTACGAGAAATAATTGATACTGATAGTACCTAGAAAGGGGGGTAAATTATATCTCTTGCTCTGAGGATATTCACACGTGTCATACGCATATTTACTTGTGTCTATAGAGTGAATTTACATGGTTTAGTGATGCGTCCATAAACCACAAGGCAGAGTCGGACACAGTCACATGGAAGATGAATTAATAAGTGGAGCTGGATTACCTAAAGAACTACCTACTATCTTACTTGACTACAACTTACTTATCTTTTCTTCTTGTTATTGTTACTTGATATTTTAATTACTTTTGTTACTTAATTACAAAATCACAACCATTATAATTTCCAACATAGTCTTAGTTTACTAGATTATAATTAAATTGATATTTATCCGTCTCTTGGGTTCGATATATAACTTGATCACCTTCGAAACTATGATTGATATCCTTCATACTTGAGGATTAATTATGTGTTGAGAAAACACCCATCAAGTTTCTGGCGCCATTGCCGGGGACGACATAAAATATCTTTTTATTATTTCTAGTTTTATTAGGACTATTTTATTTTGTGTTTTGTGTTCTAACTCTTAATCTTTTCAGGTGTATGCTTACTAGATCAAAGGTTGGAAAGTTAGCAGCTTTTAATCCGGAGATCGGAGCATCATCGAGGAAGATAAAGAAGAAGAAGAGTAAGACTAAGAAAGTAGATCCAACTGAAGCTCTTAACTTTGGAGTTGAAGTTGACGTGCTAAATTCCCAAATGATTGAAGCTGCAACCAAAGTTAATTTAGAAGTAGAGACAGTCAACATGGTAGCGAATCCGGACAATCTGGCCATCCGTGAAGTCTTCAAGAATAACGGAGCTGGACACTTTGGGATTCTAGGAGCAAGGGGGCTAATGCGGACTTCGATCTTCACCCCACTCTGATTAGCATGATAGAAAGGAACTCCTTTACAGGAGGGATTTTCGAGGATCCGCAGCAGCATCTAAACAAGTTCTTGGGCTATGCAAGTACTCAAAAAGATGCAGGAGAACATGAAGATGCTAGGAAGATCCTCTTGTTTAAATTCTCGCTTACTGAAAAAGCAAGAGATTGGTACGACACTATTAAAGCAGCTGAATGCACTACTTGGGAGCAATTGAAGTTAAAGTTCTTGGAAAGATACATGCCACCTTCGAAGGTGTTCAAGATGAAGCAAGACATTAACCAATTTGCTATCAGTGGTGGAGAGAAGTTTCATGAAGCTTGGGATAGATTCAAGGACATGCTTCGTAAGTGTCCACAACATGGGCTATCTAAAGCTCAATATATCATCATATTCTACAATGGATTAGACTATGATTCACGTGTGTTATTGGATGCTTCTTCTAATGGAGCGTTGCTTACTAAGTCATCTGTAGAGGCCGAGAAACTTTTTAAAGATATTTCAATGAACTCAAGAGATTAGCCAACTAATAGAGTGAGAGGCACTTACGTCCTTGGAAAGGTGGCTAAGGTTGAACATGCTATGGTGAAAACAAGTAGAGAAGATGAGATTGTCTCTAGCTTGTCGAGTATCAACAAGCTACTTGAGTCCCAACAAAAGCAAATCAGTGATATATCTCAGCGCGTACCAATCATGCAGCAGGAAGTAATGAATGATGGAACGATCCAAGAGGAGATGGAAGAAGCAAACTATGCTATGGGCCAAAGTATTCAAGGAACGAGGTATCAAAATAAGGGCAACCGGAATTATTAGGGGAACTATAACAATCGTGGTCCTCTGGGTAATTATCAACAGCCTAGGAGGCCGGAGTTTTCATCGAGTAATCCTAACAATGCAATTCAAGCTCCGATGGGTATTGATCCGGGTACGAAAGTGGAAGAAGGAAAGCCTGGTTTTGAAGATACTGTGAACATGTGCATGGCTAGGAATGATGCTAGAGTGGATCGTCTTGAGGCCAAGTTAGAGAAGAAGATTGATGCAAACCATAAGGATTTGACTACACAAGTGAAGGACCTTACATTGTTGATGGGGAAGATGGCAGAAAGTGTCAACAAGCTCACTCAAACTATTGAAAAGGGGAAGCTCTAGTCGCAAAGTATTGAGAATCCAAAGTCCTGCAACGCCATCACATTTAGGTCTGGAACACAGTACGAGGGAACTATGAGGCCGGAATCAAAATTGGACACATCGAGGGATCAATTCGACCCCAATTCGACCAACACTACAGGTCGAATTCAACAGGGGAGGTTGAATTCAACAGAGCCTCGATTTGACCAAAACCCATTCAATTCGACCAGGGGACCAGGTTGAATTGAGGTCGAATCCACCCTTCCGGAGCACTCTATTTTATTAGAAGGCCGATTCGACCAGCAGCCACTCAATTCGACCAGACCTTCAGGTCGAATTGAGGTCGAATCCGAGGGCAGAAATCTTACAGTGAGCCAATTCGACCAGGGGGACTTCAATTCGACCAGACCTTCAGATTGAATCCTGATCGAATCGAGCATACAGGGTGAGAATGGAGTTCCAGGTGCGCAATTCGACCACTACGTACCCAATTCAACCAGAGCACTTGGCCGAATCTAGGTCGAATTACCCCATACTGCACCTGTTTCTTCACCAAACACTCCTCGTGATGTGAACATTACTCCATTGGTTTAGAATGAGCAGAATATTGAGATCATAGCAGAGAAGAAGTGGGAAAGAGCCAAGAGGTTGAGAGCCGAAAAGGATAAAATGGAGAAGGTCGAGCGTGATGAATGGGGTATTCCCAAAACAAAGATACCTCCGTCGTTTCCTTATAAGCTAGTTTAGAAGGAATTGGAAGAGAAGTTCAAGAAGTTTTTAGAGATCATAAATAAAATAAGCTTGAGTATTCCTTTCTCTGAAGCAATACTGGAGATGTCGTAATATGCCCGATTCCTTAAGGATATATTGTTGAAAAAGAGAAGCTTGAATGGAGTTGAGATGGTGAACTTGTCTGAAAATTACAGCTCGATTATCCAAAGAAAGCTGCCACAGAAGATGAAGGATTCGGGAAGCTTCACTATCTTGTGTGAGATTGGAAAAGGGCCAGCACGACGAGCCTTGTGCGATCTTGGGGCAAGCATCAATTTGATGTCAATGTCTATCTTTCAAAGGCTTGGTTTGGGGGAGTTATCTTCTACAACAGTTGCTCTATAATTGGCGGACAGGTCGATGACTTTCCATAATGTATTATTGAAGACGTTCTTGTCAGAGTGGAGAAACTAGTCTTTCCTGTGGATTTTCTTGTACTTGAGATGGAAGATGACAAGGATAACATCCCTCTTATCTTTGGGAGACCTTTCCTTGCTACTGCTGGGGCCATGATTGATGAGCTTAGGTTGCGAATGAATAAAGAAGAGGTCCTATTCAACCTTGACAAAGCAATGAAGATGCCTATGGAGTCACAGTGTCATAGTATTGATGTAGTGGAGGAGATTGTGAAGGAAGATATGTCTTTGATCCTGTCTAAGGACCCTCTTGAGACATGCTTGATAGAGTCTCTTACTTATCCCACTACGGAGCTTGATGATCTTTCTAATGAGGTATGTATTGAACATCTTGAAAACTTACTTGCTTTGGGTGATGACAGGTATGAATTGGAGTAGTCTAAGGTTGAAGAAGTGAAGTGGACTAGAAAGTACTTGCCGTTGGATATCCCTTGATGATGATCAACTTGAGGAGTTGTTAAATGTTCTTAGGAAGTACAAGTCTGTGATTGGGCAGTCTCTTGATGATTTAAAAGGTATTAATTCTTCATATTGCATGCATAGAATAAGGTTGTTAGATGAGGCCAAGAGTAGTATCCAAAATCAGCGAAGGGTGAATCTCGCGATTCAAGTAGTGATTAGGAAGAAAATCCTAGCATGGTTGGATGCTGGAATCCGATTAGTGATAGTCCCCATGTGAGTCCATTGCATATTGTAGCTAAGAAGGGGGGCATGACTATTATGAAAGCCAAGGATGGTGAGAAAATAGCCACTAGGATTCCAACAAGATGGCGTGTGTGTACTGATTACAGGAAATTGAATGAAAATACATGCAAAGACCACTTCCCTCTTCCTTTCATGGGTATGAGTTCTATTGTTTCTTGGATGGGTACTCGGGATATAATCAAATCATGATTGCTCCCGAGGATCAGGAAAATACTACTTTTACTTGCCCATACGGGACCTTTGCTTTTAGAAAGATGCCATTTGGATTGTGTAATGCGTCTGCTACCTTTCAGCGCTGCATGATGGCAATTTTTGATGGGTTCATAGAGAAGATCATGGAGGTGTTTATGGATGATTTTTCTATATTTGGTTCCTCCTTTGATATTTGTTTATCTAACCTTGCACTGTGTTGAAGAGATGTCAAGAAACTAATCTTGTCTTGAATTGGGAGAAGTGCCACTTCATGGTGAGAGATGGGATTGTTCTTGGGCATCATGTTTCTGCCAAGAGGTTGCAGGTGGATAGAGCGAAAGTGGTGGCAATTGAGAAGCTTCCACTACCGACCAATGAAAGAGGAGTGCGGTCCTTTCTGGGACACGATGGATTTTATAGAAGATTTATCAAAGACTTCTCAAAAAACTCCAAGCCCTTGTCTCATTTACTTGAAAAGGATGTTCCTTTTGTTTTTGATGATGAATGTCTGATAGCTTTTCAGGTTTTGAAAGAGACGCTTACTACTGCACCTATCTTGATCACACCGGATTGGACTTAGTTGTTTGTACTTATGTGTGATGCAAGTGATGCAGCACATGGAGTGGTGCTTGGGCAGCTGAGGGAAAAGAAGTTCTGCACCATCTACTATGCGAGTAAGACTTTTAATGCAGCATAAAAGAACTACACTGTGACTAAAAATGAGTTTTTAGCTGTGGTGTATGCATTCAACAAGTTTTGATAGTATTTGGTTGGCATGAAAACTATAGTGTATACGGATCATTCTGTGATTCGGTACTTGATGGAGAAAAAGGAAATAAAGCCAAGAATCATAAGATGGATTCTTCTTCTTCAAGAGTTTGACATGGAGATCCGAGATAAGAAAGGTACGGAGAACGTATTGGCAGATCACTTATCAAGGTTGGAGACAAGGGAGCATTGTGATGATTCTTTTGATTATATTGAGGAGATGTTCCCGGATGAAAAGATTATGGCTGTGTTCATTGAAGGGGCTGAACGAGCATGTGTGGTTGCTGCACAAGGGATGGATCCATGGTATGCGGATTATGTCAATTACATTGCCGTGGGTGAAATTTCGAGAGATCTCAACCGATATCAACTTGTTAAATTCAAGAGAGATGTTGAGACTTTTATATGGTATGATCCATTTGTTTACAAAATATGCACGAATTCTATCATCCGTAGGTGTGTGTCTGATGGGTGTTTTCTCAACACACAATTTTAATCCCCAAGTATGAAGGATATCAATTGTAGTTTCGAAGGTGACCAAGTTAAATATCGAATCCACGGGACGGATAAATATTACTTTAGTTATTTTCTAGCAATTATGACTACGTTGAGAATTGTAATTGTTGGTTTGAAAACTAAGTAACAATTAAAATGGCAAATAAATAACAAGGACAAGAGAAGAGTAGTTGTGATCAAATAAGATGATAGGTAGTTCGTCAGGCCATCCAGTTTCATTCGTTAATTCATACTTTCGTGTGTCGATGTCCGATTCTGCCTTGTGGTTTATGGACACATCGCTAGACAATGCAAATCTATTCTATAGACACAAATAGATAAGGTTTTGACACGTGTGAGTATCCTCAGAGCAAGACGTATATTTTACCTCCCTTTCTAGGTACTATCATAATTAATTATTTCCCGTGCACTTAGTACTCTAACCTGATTTGATCTCCCTTTTTAGGTACTGTAAATTTATACTCTTAATCCTACTAGTTAACCTGAATTCAATTCAATTAACAAATATTCATATAAGATGGTTCTAATAAATCCTCGGAATCCCTTCACTTAGAATTATAACAATAAACCTTGCTCATTAGTGAACGTACTCAATCAATAACCATGTTATGCATTCAGACTCTACACAACGATTATTAAAGCACAAAACAACTATGAGTATGGATTAAAAATGCACAATCTTATATAAAATAATCCACAAGTAGTGTTGTACGGAGTATACACACGAAATACAAATCAACTCATGAAACCTTCATAACCCTAGAACTACCGAAGTGGCTTTAGCCCATGATTGATCTAGGAATAATCATGGTTAGATGGACCAATCTTACTTTAATCTCCAGCTGAACCTCTGTCACAGCTCTTCTGATCTCCTCTTGCGCGTCACGATCTTAGGCTCTCTTGTATTGTGTTGTTCGTGATTATTGGACGATATATGATGATGTCTTTCTTGACTGCATGAGCCTTCTTTTATACTTGTAATCACGTCTCTAGGGCTTGGAATGGGCTTTTCAAGTGATCCCACGCGTTTTGGCCTCGAAAATCCAGATAAGGTAAGTTCCCATACGACGGTTCGACCTCAGCAAACAGGTCGAACCACTGGCCGCAGGTCGAACCACTGGCTGCAGGTCGAACCCATCTACTGAAAGTATTCTGCACTTGGTTCGACCTCTTATACAGGTCGAACCCCTCGGGTCTTGGTCGAACCACAGGTCGAACCCCAACACTGGACAATTTCTGCTCCTGGTTTGACCAACTATCAGGTCGAACCCCAACGTCGTGGTCGAATCACACTTCTCGTGAACTAGTTCGACCATGGTTCGACCTGATAGACAGGTCAAACCATTTGAGTCGTGGTCGAACCCTCCTTCTGCACACTTTGCAATGCTGGTTCGACCTGTAGGAGAGGTCGAACCCACCTCTCTTCTTGGCGGTTCGTGTGGTCTCGACTTTGTCTCTTCGATTCTTGGCACTTCCACTCCGATTTTGCTATGAAAACCACTCAAATAGCTCACCTAACACCTGATTCATGCTAATTCACAATATATATAGGTTTTCCACCTATTTCCACCTCAAAACTCTCCAAAACTAGCACAAAACATGATGCCAAACTTGTGAATTTACACACTCATCAAACCCCCAAACTTACATGTTGCTCGTCCCGAGGCAACCAAATCAAACCACAGGAGTCGTGTATAATTCACCAAGATCAAGTACAACACATATCACATATGCAACTTCATTAAATCAAACAAGTATTAATTGCTTTATATATATCACTCATGCAAAACCAATCCAATCACACACCATTCGGAGTACTAAGTAATCTAGCTCACAAGATAAGTATTTATTCTCTTTCACTCAAGTGTGTGAGGCACTATATAGGTTAATATAAACACTCATATCAATCCATATTCACGCGTAACCATAAGCTTGGCAAAGGTCTCAAAAATCAACCTACAATCAACTCTTCACTAGGATCACAAAGGACTTGTTTTTGGGTTGTAATGTTGGCTCTTTAGGAAAGATAGGAAAATTTAGGTAAAGTGACTTAAGACACTAGTAGAGAGTTACCTTGGAGGTTCTTGATTTCTTCTTCTTGCTGCAATATCTCCTCCAACTTCTCCTCTTCTTCTCATGAATTTTCCTTCTTTTCCGTGCATCAACATCATCTCTTTAGACAATTCGGGTATCGGTTTTAGGCACTACCCTTCTTCTCATGTATAAGCCATCAGCTGCTAAGCTTCATGCACCATGTATAAAAATAATCGGGGTACCAGTTTCGGGCACTATCCCTAAACAAGATTTAACCATGTTCTTTTCATCCAACCATATTCTATCTTCCTTTTTCTTCTTGCAACACTTACTCACCTCAACTCTCTCTACCAATGAATAGGTTAATCAAGGCTCACGTAAAGGTTTATAAGGTTATTTACTTCGGCTATCAAAGAAAAAGTTTTTAACGGCTCAACGGGGCATCCAAAGGTTAATAAGATCATTAGGAAGGATAAAATTTGGCTAAGTAACTTAATCACAAAATAATGGCCTAAGATTATGTCCTAGCAATTTATCAATCATAAGTCACACACAAGACTCCAAGCCAAGTTCTAGAATACGTTCATATGACTGATCCTCTCAAGAATAAAATATCATGATCAAGCATGATTATCAAGGCTCAAATCCTCACATAGGTAAATAGAATCCTAAGTACTCCTCATAGCACATAATTAAGATCAATTCCACAAGAATTCAATATACTTATCAAATTATACATGCTTTTCATCAATAGAACTTAACACATGAACATATGAATGCACAAAATCAATAAGCTCATACCCAATCAATCATACAAGATATCACTTATACATTCCACTCACGCATGAATCACAACCCAACCTGTAAAGATAAAAAGAAGAATGGAGACAAGATGAATCGGAGAAAACCAAAGAAAACCTGAAAAACTACTCCTCCGGAGCATCATCATCCTCATCATCATCATCCTCATCATCAAGTCTCCGCTCCACAATCCAGTGCAGATCATCGATATGTCTATCCAAGTAATCAACTCGATTCAAGGCAGTGTACCTCTCATTCAGCGTAGCATAGTTGGTGTTGGTGAGCGCGAGCTGTCGGTTCGTCTCCTGCTAGCTAGCAACGATCGCGACCAGCTGCTCATGAATAAGGCGGAGCTGCTCTCGTGTATCATTTGGGACAGCCCGCTGCTGCTGTAGTGCTGGCTCGTGCTGAGGTGCGTCGTGCTGCACTGGCATCTCCTCATCCTACTGCTCCTCCTCTAGATGTTTCTCTTCGGGCTGCTGTGGTGGACGAAACTCTCCTTGATCAACAATCTGCTGTAACTCCGCCATCCTACCATCCGCACACATCTGCGATACAGTCCTCCAATCACCACCCGACTTCACTGTCATGGATAAGGCATTGTGTCCTAGAGAATCCATCAACTTGTTCCTCGCCACTCGAATGGTTGTCAAGTTGCTCACATCGAAAGGGAACATGAAATCGAAGGGCTTGAGTCCCCTCGTGAAGAACCAATCTCCATTTTTGAAATGGGCAAATCCTCCCTTCATGCATGTAAACATCGCCAAATCGGGCTCTCCTCTAACTAGTGTGATGCCGATGAAATCCAAGTTATAATGCTCAGCCACGATCGTCAGTAACCCTCAAATATTCACCTTTTGAAACCCAATGGTCCTGAATCATTGTAGCTGTGCAATGAAATAAGCTCCAACATTAAACTACACCCCATTTAGCATACACCACAAGGCGTAAAGCTCTCCTCTAGAAACAACACTCCCCTCTGAGCGGGCGAACAACGTGTTGCTCAAAACATAGTCCATGTACCTCAAAACTGGATTCTTTATTGAGGAAGCACGAGCCTGTTTGATCTTGTAATCTCCAATCTCCCTTGTGGTCTCCCTCCAAAACCTATTAGCGTTGAACGTAGCATTCTCCAAACGAGGAATCCCCAAAGGCGTCTCAAACAGCTCATTAAAATCCTCAGACGTCCATCTCCTTCTCGCTCCACCTAGCTGAAACATACACTGATACGGGTCCCAAGCGGGTCCTTCACCATCTCAAATGAGCAAACTACTTCTGCTGTAACATGGAAGTACGTCGGCCTCTTTAATTCCATAAACCTCCGGATACCCACTTGATCGAACATCCAGAAGATGTCATCCTCGATTCTCATTGTCCTCATCACCTCATCATCTTGGTATCGAGTGCGAGCTATCTTATCTGAGACTTCTTCCCACTTTTCTTTGATCTCATCCCAATCTTGCATTTGAATCTTGAAGTTTTAGGGTAAACGATCTTGTAGCCTCAGCTTCTTTGTCACTGTATCAACATTCGAAGGCATGTCATGCCTCTTCTTCGATCTTTCTTCCTCTGCCTTACCTTTACCTTTACTTGATCCTTGTCCCTTTCCTGAAAACAAATACTTCAATACAACCAACAAGACAAGAACACAAGTATTTGACTAGCATATCCTATACTCTACTCATGACTTCAAGCATCCATGCTTAATCAACTCCAACTATCATCTCAACACCACTTGCTTATTTAACATGCTCAAAACATCTTCAATCAAACTCCCTTTAATCTTCAAATCATAAACAACAAGCATGCATCAACTAATTCAAGCCATTCAATAAGAATTTCAACAACTGAACTTCATGAACAACTCCAATCAACAATTCAAACCAAATTAACATGCTCATTCTTCTAGATGCATTATATCCTTGATCAATCCACAATAAAACTCAAGTTCTATCCATAATCAAGCAATCTCAAACCAATAAACATGAATTCATATGAATCGATTCAACAATATCCATTATCACCATGAAATTCAACCAAGATCAACATCAATCAACTTACCCACAACACATTTCTTGCAATAAACTTGAATCCTAGGGTAATTGAGTTGAAAAAAATGTATCTTTAGTCTTGCCCATGGCTAACAATCAAAAATTGGCACACAACTCTCAAAATGCGCGACTGAAGCCCTAATTCGCGACGAAAATCACCCAAATCCGCGCCCAATTCAAGAATCAAGAGTGTAGTGTTGTGTAATCGATGCAAAATCAAGTAGAGATTCGGAGAGGGTTCGAGGTTCGGTGAAATTAAAAAGTGATCGAACCTTTCTCAAAAATTAAACTTAAATCACATACCTGACTTGGTTCGACCTCGGGTTCGACCTGCGGAATAGGTCGAACCACGAATGACGAGGTCGAACCTACCTTCTGGACAACTGCTCCTCTTGGTTCGACCTGGGTTCGACCTTCTGAACAGGTTGAACCATTCTTGTTTTGGTCGAACCTATCACCTGAAAAATAGAGTGCTCTGAACGGACCAGTTCGACCTTGGGTTCGACCTTCTGAACAGGTCGAACCATAACGGCTTAGGTCAAACCACCCTACTGTAAGTTTTAGGTCACCGAGTTCGACCTTGGTTCGACCTGTTAGACAGGTCGAACCATCAATAATGAGGTCGAACCACCTCACTGGATGATTTTCTGCGCCGATTCGACTTCCTCTGCTCGGTTCGACCTCCTAGCACTGGTCGAACCTACCCTGGCTTTGGTCGAACCACCCTTCTAAGCTTCAAAACTGAGTGTTCTTCAATCCCTACACACTTCAAACTTCAATACGAATCATTAGGTACCAACTAGAGCACAACTTCATCAAAAATTGTTCCACAAAATATTATTCATGAGTAACTCCGTAAAAGAAAACACAACCAAATCCCACTAAACATTAGGCAAGTTGTAAAAAATCGTCACATCAAAATCGATTAAAATTTTAAATATGGCGCAAAAACCAACTTCCCTAACAAACATCACAAAGAAAAGATTATACTATTGGTGCTTATTGAGGTAAGTACATCACACCCCCCAAAACTTAGTAGAAACGACGGTCGAAACTAAGTTTGCAAAGAGATGTAATTGCCGATAAGTAAGCACTTCAAATATAAAAATTTCTTACACACACGAATGAAATAAAACAATACAATGGGAGGGAAAGCCCCCAACAGGCGCTCATGTTTAACGTCAGAGAGTCACGACGGTACCAACTTAGATCAAGATATCCACAAAGATGACACAAACATCATCCGGCGACCTATAATACTTCAAGCGATGTCCATTCGCCGCAAAAATGTCTCCATCCTTGTCAATGAGCTCAAAACTCCCCCCTCCTAAGGCTCGATGAATCATGAATGGTCCCGTCCACTTCGACTTCAACTTGCCTGCAAAAAGCTTTAAACGAGAGTTAAAGAGTAATACCTCGTCTCCTTGCTTGAACTCCTTGTACGAGATCTTCAAATCATGCCACCTCTTAATCCTTTCCTTGTAGATCTCTGTATTCTTATACGCACGACTCCGAAACTCATCCAAAAGATTGATGTGAGTAATCCTCAACTCCCTCACATCCTTGAGTGTCAAGTTCAAGCTTCGCAAAGCTCAAAACGCTTTGTGTTGAATCTCTACAGGTAAGTGGCACGGCTTTCCATAGATAATTTGATACGGTGACATATCTAACACCATCTTGTACGCGGTCCGGAACCCCCACACGATATTATCGAGCTTCAAAGCCCAATCCTTTCTATTGGTTTTGACCACTTTCTCTAGAATCTATTTGACTTGACAGTTAAAGACCTCCGCTTGCCCATTCGCTTGAGGATGATAGGGTGTAGTAACCCTATGCTTAACAACATACCCTTTAAGCACCTTCTTCAGAAATTTATTGACGAAGTGCGTACCTCCATCACTAACAAGTGCTCTAGGGACTCCAAAGCGGGCAAAGATATGCTTCTTCAAGAAAGATATAACAGTTTTCGAATCATTCAAGCGAGTAGGAATCGCTTCCACCCACTTAGAAATATAATCCACCGCAAGTAGAATGTAGAGAAATCCATTAGATGGGGGAAAAGGCCCCATAAAATCGATACCCCACACATCAAAAATCTCGACCACTATGCTCGGCTGAAGTGGCATCTCGTCTCTCCTACTGATGTTCCCCATACGTTGACATCTATCGCAAGACGCCACATAGGTCTCACAGTCCTTGAACAACGAAGGCCAATAAAGAGCAGACTGAAGTACCTTGGCTGCTGTCTTTTGAGCGCCGAAGTGCCCCCCGTTAGGTTGTGCATGGCAAAACTCGAGAACACTCTCCATCTCCATCTCGGGCACACACCTACGGATGATAGAATCCGTGCAAATCTTGTACACAAACGGATCATAACATATGAAAGTCTCAACATCTCTCTTGAATTTAGTAAGTTGATATCGGTTGAGATCCCTTGGAATTTCTCCCACAGCAATATAATTCACATAATCCGCATACCATGGATCAACTCCCTGTGCAGCAACCACACACGCTCGCTCAGCCCCTTCAACAAAAACGGCCATGATCTTTTCATCCAGAAATATTTCCTCAATATACTCGAAAGAATTATCACAATGTTCCCTAGTCTCCAACCTCGAAAGGTGATCCACCAACATATTATTAGAACCTTTCTTATCCCGGATCTCCATGTCAAACTCTTGGAGTAAAAGAATCCACCTTATGATCCTAGGTTTCATCTCCTTCTTCTCCATCAAGTACCGAATCGCTGAATATCCGTGTACACAATAGTCTTCATGCCAACCAAATACTGACGAAACTTATCGAATGCGTACACAACAACCAAAAACTCATTTTCAGTCACCATGTAATTCTTTTATGCCGCATTGAAAGTCTTACTCGCGTAGTAAATGGCACAGAACTTCTTTTCCTTCAGCTGCCCAAGCACCACTCCAAGTGCTACATCACTTGCATCACACATTAGTACAAACGGTTAAGTCCAATCCGGTGTGATCAAGATAGGTGCAGTGATAAGCGCCTCCTTCAAAACTTGAAAAGCTGTTATACATTCTTCATCAAACACAAAAGAAACATCCTTTTCAAGTAAGTGAGATAAGGGCTTGGAGTATTTTGAGAAGTCTTTTATGAATCTCCTGTAAAAACCGGCGTGTCCAAGGAAGGACCGCACTCTTCTTTCATTGGTCGGTGGTGGAAGCTTCTCAATTGCCACCACTTTAGCATGATCGACCTGCAATCCTTTGGCTAAAACATGATGCCCAAGAACAATCCCATCCTTCACCATGAAGTGGCACTTCTCCCAATTCAAGACAAGATTAGTCACTTGAAATCTCTTCAAAACAGTAGCTAGGTTAGACAAACAAATATCAAAAGATGAACCAAAAATAGAAAAATCATCCATGAACACCTCCATGATCTTCTCTATCAACCCATCGAATATTGCCATATTGCATCTCTGAAAAGTAGCAGGCGCATTACATAACCCAAATGGCATTTTCTGAAAAGAAAAGGTCCCGTAGGGGTAAGTAAAAGTGGTCTTTTCTTGATCCTCGGGGGCAATCATGATTTGGTTGTACCCCGAGTATCCATCCAAGAAACAATAAAACTCATACCCTGCAAGACGATCTAACATTTGATCCATGAAAGGAAGAAGAAAATGATCCTTACACGTGTTCTCATTCAACTTCCTATAATCTACACATGTACGCCATCCCGTAAGAATCCTTGTGGCTATCGCTTCTCCATCCTCAGCTTTTACTACAGTCATTCCCCCCTTTTTAGCAACTACATGCAATGGACTCACATGGAGACTATCACTAATAGGATATATGATTCCAGCATCCAACCACGTAAGGATTTGCTTCCTAATCACTTCTTGAATTGCGGGATTAACCCTCTGCTGATTCTGAACACTTGCCTTGGCCTCGTCTAACAATCTTATCCTATGCATGTAATACGAAAGACTAATTCCTTTCAAATCCTCAAGAGACCAACCAATCACAGATTTATACTTCCTAAGAACATTCAATAACTCCTCAATTTGATCTTCATCAAGAGAAGAAGATACAATTACCGGATATTTTTCATTGTCGCCAAGAAAGCCGTACTTTAAGTGTTCCGGCAAAAGTTTCAGCTCTTCTTTCCTCACTTCCATCTGAGAGCTCTCGTTATCCAAAGGCAAGTACTGTTGGATTGTATACTAAAAGTCTAGCTTTAGTATGAACAATGTCTTAACAATATTTGAAATGAGAATCATTGATCAAATGATTGCATCTTATAATTTATTTTATATGCATGATGCAATAGTCCATTTACTTTATACTGTAGATAATATGTTGTGCGACAACACGCAGAAGATCATATTATCGGTTTCCTTATAAAGTATAAACAGATGCTCACAACTGAGATAGACGGGGACTCTCTATCGGTATGGTTGTAGTGTGGTTTGGTATTAGCTTGTCTTGGCTATAGAATCACATTAGTGCACTTGTGTGTATTGAGCAGGACCGCCTGAGGTCGTTCTTCTTATACTGACTATATAGAAGAACTTGATCTCTGTTATTATGAAAGTTCGTGCTCTAAATCCCTATACAATAACCTCGACACGTAGGGCAGTATGTATTTATTTGATTCATCAATGGGTGAGATTTATAAGTATTAAATCAACAAACTCGGTGAGTTGGGAAGTAGTGCTGTATCTATGGTGTGCTGTTGATTGTAGAAGGAATCCATGTCCGTCATAGGTTGATGATGTCCCCTTGAGGAGCTCATAAGGTTTATCATGTAAATCTTGCAAGTGGATTAATTTCCGACATGATAATAAGGTTGAGTGGTACTACTCTCGGATGAGATATTAATTAATTTGAGTTGTCAGTAACTTAATTAATTAATGGACATTGTATATCTTAAACATGGGGAGACTATCGGGCTTATAATAAGAAGGAGCCCAGAACATAATTTTGGGATTGGACGGGTAGTGCAGTAATAATATTTTAATTGACTATATTATTATTATTGGATTTAATTAAAAGCTTTGGGCTAAGCTTGGTTAATTAAATTCAATTGAGGCCCAGCCCAATTTCTCCTCATGGTCCCTGCTGTAGCCCAAGTATATAAGTCATCTCAGTTTCTGTTAAACCTAAGTCTGTGCCTCTTTTGACACACGGGAGAGAACAGAGAGCAGATTGAGAGAACTCTGGGGATTGTTGACCACCCAACACCAGAGTTGACTTTGGGACATACGGTAGAAGATCAGAGGTGTTCTTCACTGCTGTTCATCCTCTACATCGACCCAGAAGTATGGTAAGCACGTTTTATGCTTCCGCTGATTTTGTTTACCTGTTATCCTAATGATCACGTTGATCCGCACGATCCAATTGCCAACAATTGGTATCAGAGCGTTGGTTTCGTGGTGAAACGTGAGACGTTAGGTGTTTTTTCTTGTGATTATATGATTATTTGATATAATCTGGATATAATCGCTTGTTGTTGTGTATTCTCATGTTTCTTTTATCATCGAGTATTTCAAGGCATGGTAAAAGGGATTGAATCTGTGTGAATTATACATTATTCCTATGTGTTTTATTTGATTAAAAGAACGTGTGGATGTTGAGATAATACATGCTGATCACATGCACACACTCGATTGCACCATGAGCGACGGGTGTATTGCTTTGGTTTGCGATCATCATCTGCTGGACCAAACGGTGAAAGACCCAGAAACCGAGTTCGAGGCAGATTCCAGGCGAGTCGAAGCGGGATGGTTAGTTAAGTCCTTCCATGGTCAAGGCGCTGATGGTCGACGACTGATGGAGGCGTGGTGTGTGGCGCTGAACTATCAAAAGGAGGGGCTGTTGGTTCTGGTCGAAGCAGGCTGGAGGGCGGCGTGAAGCCTCCAGGCGACGATCGGGACCCCATGGGCGCTGAAGGCCGAGCCTTGTTCGACTTTAAGATCGCTGATGTTCGATGTCAGAACGGCAATGATAGGTAGCTATCTACCGTGTAGATCGGAAGCGGGTTCGGCATCGAACATGAAAGGCGAGTCTTGATGGAAGTCGACGGTGGGTTCCAGGCGAGTCAACTCCATGGGCAGCGATGGCAGCCTTGGCGACGACTGCTGCAGCGAGATAAACGGTGACTGGAGCAGGGTCGCGGTGGTCTTCAAGCGATGCGGACTGAAAAACTAAGCGTAGCAGACGACTTGGACCGGTGGACTACCTGTGGTGTCTGCAGCACTCTCAATCGGCAGGCACGGCGATAGCTGGCGAGTGCGGCAGGCGGGCGAGCTCGGAGCTCCACGGCAGTCGGCTGATGTCGTGCCATCGGCGGTGTGGTGGCTCGCGGGCGCTGCTGGGACGTCTGGGGTGCGGAGCGGGCGTGACTCGGGTTCACGGTGAATCTCCGGTGGACTGATGGCACCATCGCCGAGAGCAGTGGCGCCGGTGAAGGCTTCATCGTGATAGCTGACGTGTGGTTTCTCGCCGCTGACAGGATGGAGCAGATTGCGACTGCAATTTTTTAGGGCAGCAATTGTGATTGGGCTGCCTGGGCCTTATGTTTATTGATTTTGGGCTTTTGGGCCCAATTTTCTTTAAGGTTATATATAGGGCTGCCTACCAGTTGGGTTCTTTTTTTTAATTAATATGTTTTGGGCTGCTGGGCCTAATTTATTAGGTGTTGCTGGGCCCAATTATTAATTGAGATGTTCATTGGGCTGCTGGACTTTTTATTTATAATTGGTTTGGGCTGCTCATTTTTTAATTTAGTTTTGGGCTGTTGGGCCCAATTTTAATTAAAATGATAATGGGCTGCTGGGCCATTTATAATTGTTGTATTTAATTAATTGTGAGTAATGGGCCAAGCATGATAAATTAATTAATTATATTAATGGACTAATTTTGTGCTAGTGGGCTTGGTGGATTTAATTTAATTTTGGGCTGAGTATATGAGTCATGGAAAATGGGCTTGATTAATTATTTAATCTGCTGCTCATTTTGTGCTTCTTTGTTGCTCTAGGGCCCAAATTAATTAATCCACTATTTATGCAATTAATTAATGTTATATAACTGATTAATTGATTTAATTGTCAATTATTGTTGTATATGTGTAAGACATGTTCTATGTAATTTATTTATTTAAATTGCTGTTAATAGAAGCATGTCTTAGTTGTATATTTTATTCTGGAATATTATATGCATGTTAAAAAACCCTCGGTAATTAAATAACTAAGTGGGAGAGGGGATTGGTAATAAATTCCCGCGGCCTCCATTATTGGTTTGTTAGCAATGTGAATAGACTTGCGCGTCGGCATTAGAGCCTTCCTCCCCATCGGAAGAGTTTATTCATGGATTGCTGGAACAGACTTCATTAAATAATTACGTTTGTAATGTGATGCATATGAACTTGCGCGTTGGCTTAGACCTTCCTCCCTTTCGGATGAGTTTATATGCGGTTCACTGGTACAAACTTGTAATTGATGACTGTAGGAAGTTATCCGAGCGCATGTGTACTTCTCCATCTGTAAGGCACACAAGCTTGGGCCGCGGACTTGGGGTCAAATAATGGTGTACACTTAGATGTAAATAATAAGTATCCTCCCCATCGGAGTCACTGCTTTTATTTGCATGGCTAAAAAGGAACCGACTATTAATTATTTTGTCATAAAGTGAGGTTGACAAATGAAATTAATGGGTAAAACCTTCTCTTGTAAATGTTCGGGTTTGTAAATGTCCACACTATCGTGGCTTGCAGACTCACGGTGCTTGAGATGTCGGTGAATTTTATTTTATATTATTTTGAGGGAATCAATATAAAAGAATAAAATTCGAAGATTTGATCGGTAAATTTATTTGTGATTCTCTGAATTTCGAATGGTTTTATTTCACTAATTGTTAACTAAAAGACATTACATTTACTTGTCCAAATTAAATGATTAGAAAAGAATCTTGGTTTTGAAAATTACTGCTTAAGAAAATACATGTGTATTCTCACAAAGGACGTCTCATGATGCCTATTAAAGTCTCTAGTGAAGAGATGAGAGGTTCATAGAAATATGATGATCTCATGTAAGTCTTCGGATACTTGAGTAAATTAAAAGGCAGAAGATCATGGTTGAATTGATGAATGAATTGGAAAAGCTTGGAATAGAAATTGAAAGGGAAACCTAAATCAATTTATTCTTTACAATTTGCCTGGATGTTTTGAGCAAGTTCTACCTGAAATACGAGAGGTTGTATATGGTAGGAAACTTCTAACAAAACATGTGGCAAAAGAAAGCCATTTTTCATCATTATGTGAACAAGTTTAATATCTTATTTACTAAAGGTTTGAACATGATTAGTGATGGCATCTACTGATACGAAGTATGTAGATACTGGAATCACTAAATGTTTATCACTAAGTAAGGATAAGATTGTTAATAACATGGGTAAAACTACAAAGGTACTGGCTATTGCAGTGGGAGTTATTTATTTATCTCATGATAAGAATAAACGATAGATTATGAGAAATTGTCTTTACGTACGTTTCATAGAAAGAATTTAATTTCGGTTTCTATGCATTAACGGATGGATACTTCATTTCATTTAAATGACATGGTCATAGTAATGAGGAATGAGGCTATAATCCGTTAAAGTACGTTGGTGGATAAAAAGTATACTCTTGAATCATGTACATCCCACAGATGCAATAAATAGTAATTAAATAATGCATCTTCTAATATTAGTAAGAGAAAGGAACCTTCGGAAATGAACTAAACATACATTTGGCGTCTATGACTAATTCATTTTACTTAAGTAGGATTCAAAAGTTGATAGCCGATAGACCGTAAGGTTTATCTGAAGTGGAAACTATCGGACTTGCGAGTCTTGCTTGGAAGTAAAAATGATTAACTGCCTTTTCAAGGCTGTGGGGTGTAGAGCCAAAGATATATATGTTGGAATTAGTTCATTCTGATTCAAGCGAACCTAATATTATCCAGGCGAGAGGTGGTTATGAATATTCAAAGATTATTCTGAAAATCGACATATTTATTTGATGCACTGTATATCTAAGTTCTTGGATTAATTCAAGAATTGTAAGGCTGGTACAGTGGAGCGTCATGGAAAATATATCTCATCATTACGATTCAATCGTGATGATGAAAACCTCTTAGGATAGTTAGGATCTAATAATCAGAAATTGAGATTAAATCTCAAGTTGACTACACCGGGTATGCCCCAGCTGAATGGTGTGGTGGGTAGAAGGTATTAGACTCTTATGGTTATGATTAGATAGATGATGAATTATTTGGAATAATTAAATTCATTTTATGGATATGCCCTAGATACAGTAATTCGTGAAACGTTTGTCTGTATATGGGATATCCTAGAAAAATAAAGGGTGATTTATTTAGTCCAAAAGATCGAAGGATAATTGTTAACTCAATAACTAGATTTTTGGAAAAGGACTATGTAATAAATCACAAACCCATGTATAAGTTGTTCTAAAGGAAGTGAGAGGAAAACACTAAGTATAAGTACCAAGTGTACAAGAGGATATACCACAAGGTAAACTGCAACGCGTGTCACGTCTGATACACAATTACATGTAGTGCCTTGTCGTAGTGGGAGGGTTGTATGACAACCCATAAATATATGTTATGGGAGAGTCGTGAGACTTGATCCCTAGTGAACATGGTATTGTCCCACGGATACGACGTAGCACTACAAGATGAAAATGCGGAATCTTAGCAAGATGCAATGAATGATGAAATAGAATCTATGGATTCTAAATTAAGTCTGGAGCTTGAACGATCACTAAAATGGTGTAAAAGCCATTGCAAGTGGTCATAGGAAATAAAAGAGGATCATACAGAAAGGTGAAAACCTTGGAAGCAAAGCTTGTTGCGAAAAGGTGTACTCAGAAAGAAATGGTTCGATTATGAGGAAACATGTTTGCTTGTAGCTATGCTTATATTGATTCGGATTCTTTTATTTATTGCTGCTATGAGGAACAGCAAATAGATGTCAAAGACAGCTTTCCTGATTGGAAGTCTTGAGGAAAACATCTATGTGAAGCAACCAGAGTGATTCATTGCAAAGTACTAATAGCATTTTGATAGTAAGCTTAAAAGTGTCCAGCGATGGACTAAAGCAAGCTTTAATATCGTGAAGCATCTGTTTTGATTAGGTAATCCAGTGGCATGGATTTAAATCAATGAGCGGATGAATCTTGTGTGTTGTAAAGAGTGTCGGAAATGTGGTGGTGTTTCTTGTACTATACGTAGATAGTATCTTGCTCATTGGAGACAATGAAAGAGTATTATCGGGCGTATGGGTACGGTTAATAAAGCGGTAGAGATGGACTTAAGAAAGGCAAAATATATCCTTTTGATCACGGTAATACGGATCACAAGAAAGGATATTATGCTTATCTCAAGTTTTATAAAATGATACAGTCCATAATCGTTTAGCATGTAAATTTATCTAAGTGAATGTGTCTTTGAGACACAAGAAGAAGATAAATTGGATGAAAGTGGTTCCTTATGCTTCGGCGAATAAGGAAGCTTAATCTAAGGAATGCTATGAACGATGTTGGATATCTGTTTTGCTGAATGCATGAACAGTGGGTATCAACGTAACCCGGAACAAGAATGATGAACTGTGGTAAGACATTTATAAAGTGCCTGAGAAGGACTGGAAATTATATGTGGACTTACTGGACAGATTCACTGCTTCTTGTGGATTACGTAAATTCGGATTTTTTAGTCAGATTGGACGGCAGTAAATTCACCTCAAAGGTTATGTGTTTAATCTTAGGAAGTAGAGTCATATGTGGAGGAGTGTTATATAGAAATATATTTCAGACTCCGGACTCCATCATGGAAAGATGATGAATTGGAGCCTATAAGGCAGCCAAAGTATCTATATGACTCTAGAGACTTCATGATGGACTTTGAAGTGTTTCTAAGTTTGTCCAAGGTAATCACAATTTAAATTGATGATATTGGTGCAGTTGCAAACTTGAAGAAATCACAAGTCCATAAGGCAATTAAAAACATGGAGCGCGAGTACCACCTGTTACGAGAAATCGTATGATGAGGGGAAGGTTGTTGTCGCCTAGATTGCATCGGATGATGACCTAGTAAATCTATTTACAAGGACCTTAAGGCGAGAGCTTTTAATGGTCGTGTAGTGGGAGTAGGAATCAGATGTATGGCAGAAGACATGACAGCATAGTCTTTTAGTATAAGTGGGAGATTGTTGGATTGTATACTAAAAGTCTAGCTTTAGTATGAACAATGTCTTAACAATATTTGAAATGAGAATCATTGATCAAATGATTGCATCTTATAATTTATTTTATATGCATGATGCAATAGTCTATTTACTTTATACTGTAGATAATATGTTGTGCGACAACACGTAGAAGATCATATTATCGGTTTCCTTATAAAGTATAAACAGATGCTCACAACTGAGATAGACGGGGACTCTCTATCGGTATGGTTGTAGTGTGGTTTGGTATTAGCTTGTCTTGGCTATAGAATCACATTAGTGCACTTGTGTGTATTGAGCAGGACCGCCTGAGGTCGTTCTTCTTATACTGACTATATAGAAGAACTTGATCTCTGTTATTATGAAAGTTCGTGCTCTAAATCCCTATACAATAACCTCGACACGTAGGGCAGTATGTATTTCTTTGATTCATCAATGGGTGAGATTTATAAGTATTAAATCAACAAACTCGGTGAGTTGGGAAGTAGTGCTGTATCTATGGTGTGCTGTTGATTGTAGAAGGAATCCATGTCCGTCATAGGTTGATGATGTCCCCTTGAGGAACTCATAAGGTTTATCATGTAAATCTTGCAAGTGGATTAATTTCCGGCATGATAATAAGGTTGAGTGGTACTACTCTCGGATGAGATATTAATTAATTTGAGTTGTCAGTAACTTAATTAATTAATGGACATTGTATATCTTAAACATGGGGAGACTATCGGGCTTATAATAAGAAGAAGCCCAGAACATAATTTTGGGATTGGACGGGTAGTGCAGTAATAATATTTTAGTGGACTATATTATTATTATTGGATTTAATTAAAAACTTTGGGCTAAGCTTGGTTAATTAAATTCAATTGAGGCCCAGCCCAATTTCTCCTCCTGGTCCCTGCTGTAGCACAAATATATAAGTCATCTCAGTTCCTGTTAAACCTAAGTATGTGCCTCTTTTGACACACGGGAGAGAACAGAGAGCAGATTGAGAGAACTCTGGGGATTGTTGACCACCCAACACCAGAGTTGACTTTGGGACATACGGTAGAAGATCAGAGGTGTTCTTCACTGCTGTTCATCCTCTACATCGACCCAGAAGTACGGTAAACATGTTTTATGCTTCCGCTGATTTTGTTTACCTGTTATCCTAACGATCACGTTGATCCGCACGATCCAATTGGCAACAAGTACTTCCTTGTCCACTTGACTTCTTCCACCTTAGTTCTTTCCGATTCAAACCTGTCATCACCCAAAGCAAGTAAGTTTTCAAGAAATTCAATACATACCTCATTGGAGAGTCCGTCAAGCTCCGTAGTGGGATAAGTAAGAGACTCCGTCAAACATGTCTCAAGAGGATCCTTTGACAGTACCAGAGACATATCCTCCTTCACAATCTCCTCCACTACGTCAATACTATAACACTGCGACTCCATGGGCATCTTCATTGCTTTGTCCAAGTTGAAAAGAACTTCTTCTTTGTCCATCCGCAATCTAAGCTCTCATTTTTGAACATCAATCATAGCTCCAGCAGTAGCAAGGAAAGGTCTCCCCAAGATTAAAGGGATATTATCCTTGTCTTCTTCCATCTCTAGCACAAGAAAGTCCACAGGAAAGACTAGTTTCTCCACTTTGACGAGAACGTCTTCAATTATACCTTTTGGAAACATCATCGACCTGTCCGCCAATTGGAGAACCACTGTTGTAGGGGTCAACTCCCCCAAACCAAGCCTCTGAAAGATGGACAACGGCATCAAATTGATGCTTGCCCCTAGATCGCACAAAGCTCGCCGTGCCGGCCCCTTTCCGATTTCACATAGAATAGTGAAGCTCCTCGGATCCTTCATCTTTTGCGGCAGCTTTCTTTGAATGATTGAGCTGCAATTCTCAGATAAATTCACCATTTCAATTTCGGTTAAGCTCTGCTTCTTCAATAATATGTCTTTAAGAAATCGGGCATAGTACGACATCTCCATGATTGCTTCTGAGAAAGGAATGCTCAAGCTTATCTTGTTCATTATCTCTGAAAACTTCTTGAACTTCTCTTCCAATCCCTTCTTCACTAGCTTATAAGGAAACGGCAGAGGTATCTTTGTTTTGGGAATCCCCCATTCATCACGATCAACCTTCTCCGCTTTCTCCTTTTCGGCTCTCAATCGCTTGGCTCTCTCCCACTTTTTCTCAGCTATTATCTCTGTACTTTGCTCATTCCAAGCCACTGGAGTAGCATCAATATCATCGAGAGTGTTCGGAGTAGCAACAGGCAATTTCTGGAGTGGTTCGACCAGGGTTCGACCTGTGGAACAGGTCGAACCAGGCACGTAATGGTCGAACCTACCTTCTGGACAATGGCTCTCTTTTTGAATTTGAGGTTCGACCTGGGTTCGACCTATTGAGTAGGTTGAACCACGGGCACCTAGGTCGAACCGACCTACTGTACTCCTTCCGCCCTCCGGTTCGACCAAGATTTGACCTGTTTGATAGGTCGAACCATATCCATCGTGGTCGAACCGTTGCTGCGACAAAATAGAGTGCTCCAAGTTGTGCGATTCGACCTGGGTTTGACCTGTTAGACAGGTCGAACCATGGTTGATTTGGTCAAACCGATGTTCTGGAAAAATAGAGTGCTCCGAATTGTCAGGTTCGACCATAGTTCGACCTGTATGCCAGGTCGAACCATCTGCAGTTTGGTCGAACCTATGCTGCGATGTCTCCTGATCGTGTCCAGTGCGTTGGTTCGACCTTCCCTGTATGGTTCGACATTCAATGTTGGTCGAACCATGGTCGAATCTTGCCCTAGACATGTCCAAATTTGATTCCGGCCTCATAGGTCCCTCGTACTGCGTTCCCGACCTCAATGTGATGGCGTTGCAGGACCTTGGATTCTCAATACTTTGAGACGGGAACTTTCCCTTCTCAATAGTTTGAGTAAGCTTGTTAACACTTCCTGCCATCTCCCCCATCAGCAATGTAAGATCCTTCACCTGCTTAGATATAACCTCATGGTTTGCATCGATTTTCTTTTCAAGTTTGGCCTCAAGGCGGTTCACTCTTTCATCATTCTTGGCCATATACCTGTTCACAGTATCCTCAAGACCCGGTTTCCCTTCTTCCACCTTAGCACCCGGATCAACACCCATCGGAGGTTGAATCGCATTATTCGGATTGCTCCATGAGAACTCCAGCCTCCTAGGCTGTTGACAACCACCTGGAGGACTATGATTATTAAAGTTTCCTCGATAGTTCCCTTGGTAGTTCCGATTTCCTTGATCTGGATACCTAGTCCCTTGAATACTTTGACCCATGGCATAGTTTGCCACTTCCAACTCCTCTTGGATTGGTCCATCATTCTTCAACTCCTGCTGCATGATTAGTACGTGCTGAGATAATTCGCTGATTTGCTTCTGTTGGGAATCAAGTAGCTTGTTGATATTGGACAAGCTAGAGACGATCTCATCCTCTCTACTTGTTTTCACCATTGCTTGTTCAACCTGAGCTACCTTCCCAAGGACATAAGTACCTCTAACTCTATCAGTTGGCCAATCCCTCGAATTCATCGAAATATCTTCAAACAACTTCTCGGCCTCTACGGATGACTTTGTAAGCAATGCTCCATTAGAAGAAGCATCCAATAATACTCGTGAATCACAGTCCAATCCATTGTAGAATATATTGATATATTGAGCTTTAGATAGCCCATGTTGAGGACACTTCCTAAGCATGTCCTTGAATCTATCCCATGCTTCATGAAATTTCTCACCTCCACCGATAGCAAATTGGTTAATGTCTTGCTTCATCTTAAACACCTTTGAAGGTGGCATGTACCTCTCCAAGAACCTTAACTTCAGTTGCTCCCAAGTGGTGCAGTCAGCTGCGTTGATAGTGTCGTACCAATCTCTCGCCTTTTCAGTAAGCGAGAATTTGAACAAAAGGATCTTCCTAGCATCTTCATGTTCTCCTGCGTCTTTTTGAGTACTTGCATAGCCCAAGAACTTGTTCAGATGCTGCTGCGGATCCTCGAAAGACCCTCCTGAAAAGGAGTTCCTTTCTATCATGCTAATAAGAGTGGGATGAAGATCGAAAGCTGAGTTAGTTCCCCTCGCTCCTAGAAGCCCAAAATTTCCAGCCCCATTATTTCTGAAAACCTCTCGGATGGCTAGATTATCCGGATTCGCTGCCATGTTGACTGTCTCTACTCTCGAATTAACTTCAGTTGTAGCATCAATCGTCTGCGAATTCTGCTCGTCAACTTCAACACCAAAATTCAGAGCTTCAGTTGGATCAATAGTCTTTGCCTTGCTCTTCTTTTTCTTCTTCTTTCTTGACGATGCTCCGATTTCAAGATTATAGGGTTCAAGTTCACCTTTCTTTGATCTCGTGAACATGCACCTAAAAATAACTAGAATTAAAACAGCAAAACAAGAAAAATAGCCCTAATAAACTAGAAATAACAAAAAGATATTTTAAGCCATCCCCGGCAACGGCGCCAAAAACTTGATGGGTGTTTTCTCAACACACAATTTTAATCTCCAAGTATGAAGGATATCAATTGTAGTTTCGAAGGTGACCAAGTTAAATATCGAATCCACGGGACGGATAAATATTACTTTAGTTATTTTCTAGCAATTATGACTACGTTGAGAATTGTAATTGTTGGTTTGAAAACTAACAATTAAAATAGCAAATATATAACAAGAACAAGAGAAGAGTAGTTGTGATCAAATAAGATGATAGGTAGTTTGTCAGGCCATCCAGTTTCATTCATTAATTCATACTTTCGTGTGCCGATGTCCGACTCTACCTTGTGGTTTATGGACGCATCGCTAGACCGTGCAAATCTATTCTATAGACACAAATAGATAAGCTCTTGACATGAGTGAGTATCCTCAGAGCAAGACGTATACTTTACCTCCCTTTCTAGGTACTATCATAATCAATTATTTCCCGTGCACTTAGTACTCTAACCCGATTTGATCTCCCTTTTTAGGTACTGTAAATTTATACTCTTAATCCTACTTGTTAACCCAAATTCAATTCAATTAACAAACATTCATATAAGACGGTTCTAATAAATCCTCGGAATCCCTTCACTTAGAATTATAGCAATAAACCCTACTCATTAGTGAACGCACTCAATCAATAACCATGTTATGCATTCAGACTCTACACAACGATTATTAAAACACAAAACAACTATGAGTATGGATTAAAAACGCACAATCTTATATAAACTAAACCACAAGTGGTGTTGTACGGAGTATACACACGAAATACAAATCAATTCATGAAACCTTCATAACCCTAGAACTACCGAAGTGGCTCTAGCCCATGATTGATATAGGAACAATCATGGTTAGATGGACCAATCTTACTTTAATCTCCAGCTGAACCTCTATCACAGCTCTCCTGATCTCCTCTTGCGCGTCACGATCTTACGCTCTCTTGTATTGCGTTGTTCGTGATTATTGGTCGATATATGATGATGTCTTCCTTGACTGCATGAGCCTTCTTTTATACTTGTAATCACGTCTCTAGGGCTTGGAATAGGCTTTTCAAGTGATCCCACGCGTTTTGGCCTCGAAAATCCGGATAAGGTAAGTTCCCGCACGACGATTCGACCTCAGCAAATAGGTAAACCACTGGCCGCAGGTCGAACCCACCTACTGGAAGTATTCTGCACTTGGTTCGACCTCTTATACAGGTCGAACCCCTCGGGTCTTGGTCGAACCACAGGTCGAACCCCAACACTGGACAATTTCTGCTCCTGGTTCGACCAACTGTCAGGCCGAACCCCAACGTCGTGGTCGAATCACACTTCTCACGAACTGGTTCGACCATGGTTTGACCTGATAGACAGGTCGAACCATTTGAGTCGTGGTCGAACCCTCCTTCTGCACACTTTGCAATGCTGGTTCGACATGTAGGAGAGGTCGAATCCTCCTCCAACAGGTCGAACCCACCTCTCTCCTTGGCGGTTCGCGTGGTCTCGATTTTGTCTCTTCGATTCTTAGCACTTCCACTCCGATTTTGCTATGAAAACCACTCAAATAGCTCCACTAACACCTGATTCATGCTAATTCACAATATATATAGGTTTTCCACCTATTTCCACCTCAAAACTCTCCAAAACTAGCACAAAACATGATGCCAAACTTGTGAATTTACACACTCATTAGTGTCTGAGATGGAGATGGAGAGTGTTCTCGAGTTTTGCCATGTACAACCTAACGGGGGGCACTTCGGAGCTCAAAATTAGCAGCCAAGGTACTTCAATCCGCTCTCTATTGGCCTACTTTGTTTAAAGATTGTGAAACCTATGTGGCGACATGAGATAGATATCAAAGGATAGGGAATATAAGTAGGACAGACGAGATGCCACTTCAGCCGAGCATTGTTGTAGAGATCTTCGATGTGTGGGGGATCGATTTTATGGGGCCTTTCCCCCGTCTAATGGATTTCTCTACATCCTCTTAGCTATGAATTATGTTTCTAAGTGGGTGGAAGCCATTCCTACTCGCTTGAATGATTCGAGGACTGTTATATCTTTCTTGAAGAAGCATATCTTTGCCCGCTATGGAGTTCCTAGAGCACTAGTGAGTGGTGGAGGGTCTCACTTCGTCAATAAACTTCTGGAGAAGGTGCTTAAGGATTATGGTGTTAAGCATAGGGTTACTACACCCTATCATCCTCAAGCGAATGGGCAAGCGGAGGTCTCTAACCGTCAAGTGAAGCAAATCTTGGAGAAAGTGGTAGGAACCAATAGAAAGGATTGGGCTATGAAACTCGATGATGTTTTGTGGGGGTTCCGTACCACTTATAAGATGGTGCTGGACATATCACCGTACCAAATTGTCTATGGAAAGCCATGCCACTTACCCGTGGAGATCCAACACAAAGCTTTTTAGGTTTTAAGAAGCTTGAACTTGTCTCTTAAGGATGTGAGAGAGTTGAGGATGACTCACATTAATCAACTTGATGAGTTTAGAAATCGTGCCTACATGAATTCTGAGATTTACAAGGAAAGGATGAAGAAGTGGCATGATTCTAAGATCTCATATAAGAAGTTCAAGCAAGGTGATGAGGCATTACTTTTTAACTCTCGTTTGAAGCTTTTCATAGGGAAATTGAAGTCGAAATGGACAGGTCCATTCATGATTCATAGAGCCTGTGGAGGGGGGAGTTTTGAGCTTATTGACAAAGATGGGGACATTATCGCGGCGAATGGGCATCGATTGAAGCATTATAAGTCGCCGGATGATGCTTGTGTCGTCTTTGAAGATACCTTACAGTAAATTGGTACCGTCGTGACTCTCCAACGTTAAACAAGAGTACCTGTTGGGGGCTTTCTCTCCCGTTTATTACTTTATTTCATTCGTGTGAGTAAGAAATTTTTATATTTGATGTGCTTACTTATCGGTAATTACATCTCTTTGCAAACTTAGTTTCGACTATGGTTTCTACTAAGTTTGGGAGGGTGTGATGTACTTACCTCAATAAGCATCGATAGTATAATCTTTTCTTTGTAACGTTTGCTAGAGGAGTTGATTTTTTGCGGTATGTTGAAACTTTAATCGGTTTTGATGTGTCAATTTTTTTTGCAATTTGCCTAGTGTTCAGTGGTGTTTTGTTCTATGTTTATGTTTTAGGATTGATTCTTGATGAAGTTATGCTCTATTTTGGTACCTAATGTTCATTTGTTAAGCTTGAAGTGTGTAGGGGATGAAGAAAACTCGATTTTGGGAGCATTAGGGAGCCAATTTGACCACGACAATTCCAATTTGACCAGATGCTAAGGTCGAATTGAGGTCGAATTGAGGACTTGAATCTTACAGTGTGCGGATTCGACCTGAGGCATTCCAATTCGACCAGGGGAGCAAGTCGAATCAAGGTCGAATCGAAGGTGAAAATTGTCCAGAAGGTCAATTCGACCACGATGAATTCAATTCAACCTCTTAGGCAGGTCGAATTGAGGTCGAATTGGGCCAGGTAAGTGTGTTCTTAACCCCGATTTTCAAATCATTCGATCACTTTGCACCACCTCCACTAGAATTCACTCTTAGAATCGAAGAACCTTGCCTCTAATCTTCAATCCTACTTATTTTCGCATTGATTAAAACACATTCCACCCTTTATTCCTTCGATTTGTTGCATTTTTGGGCAAAATCAGTCGCAAACTAGGGTTTTCTAGCGCGAAAATCATTTGTTTATTCATTTGTTCGATTTTTAGCCATGGGCAGAACAAAAGGTATATTTTCTCAACTCTATTACCCTAGAATTAATGTTCTATACGTTGATTTTGGTATGGGTAGGTTGATTAAACTTGGTTTTATTGAGAATTCATGGTGATAGTTGAATGTTGTGAATAATTTCAAATGAATACTTGTTTGGTTCGATTTGATTGCTTAATTGATGTTAGAACATTGAGTTTTGTTTGAATTGTTGGGTCATTAGGGAGTGTGATTGATGAGCATGTTGATTATGGACTAGAATTGTTGAATTTGAGTAGTTCCTTGTGATTGTTCATATCGAATAGCTTGAATTGATGATGCATGCTTGTTGTTTGATTACTGTGCCTGATTGGTGTTGAAATCATGGTGAATAAGCAAGAGGATTGAGTATTGTATGTGAATGGAACAAGTTGGGTTTGGTTGATTATGCATTGAAACTTGAAGTCTTGAGTAGAGTTGGATGCTAGTCAATTACTTGGTTTGTTTTCCTTGTTGGTTGTTATTGAAGTATTATTTTCAGGACAAGGAAAAGACAAGGGAAAGGAGGTTGAAGTTCGATCAAAGAAGAGGCAAGATAAGCCTACTCATGAGGATAATGTGATGAAAAAGTTGAGGCTTAAGGAGAGGTTGCCTGCGAATTTTAAGATCCAAATGAATGAGTGGGATGAGATTAAGGAGAAATGGGCTGAAGTTTCTGAGTAGATCGCTAGAACAAAGTACCAGGATGACGATGCTATGCTCACGATGAGGATCCGAGATGATATTCTATGGATGTTTGACCAAGTGGGGATCCATCACTTTATGGAGCTGAAGAAGCCGACATACTTCCATGTGACGGCTGAGGTTCTATGTACGATCATGATTTAGAAGGATCCTATGGGGTTTCCTTATGAGTGCACCTTCCAGCTAGGAGGAGTGATGAGGACATGGTTTACGGAGGAGTTTAATGTGCTATTTCAGACTCCTACAGAGATTGCTCGGATGGAGAATGGTTTCTTCAATGCTAATAGTTTTTGGCGAGAGATTTCTGGGGAGGATGGAGACTATAAGATGCAGGATGCTCGAGCTTCGATGATTAGGAATCCCGTATTCCGATACATAGATAGGGTGTTGAGCAACACGTTGTTTACCCGCTCGAAGGAAAGTTGTGTCTCTAGAAGAGAGCTTTACGCTCTATGGTGCATGCTGAACGGAGTGAAGTTCAATGTAGGCTCATATTGATCTATCAACTGAATTGGTTTAGGATCCATGGGTTTCAAAAGGTGAATATAGGAGGATTGCTTATGACCGTGGCTGAGTATTATGGCATGGACTTCGCCGGCATCACACCTGTTCTTGGACAGCCTAATTTAGTTATGTTCTCTTGCGTAAAGGGAGGATTTGCGCATTTTCGAGATGGGGATTGGTTCTTTGCGAGAGGACCTAAGCCCTTCGATTTCATGTTCCCTTTCGATGTGAGTGACATGACTACCATTCGTGAGGAGAGGAACAGGTTGATGAGCTCATTGGGACATACTGCCTTGTCCATTACTGTTCGGACAAGAGGAGATTGGAGGGTAGTGGCCCGAATGTGTGCAGCCAGTATAGTTGAGGAGCTGCAGCGGATTGTTTATCAAGGAGAGTTCTGGCCACAGCAGCCACCGCCACAGCAGCCACATGGAGACGAGGAGGAGTACCATGAGATGGATATTCTGGAGCAGCACGAGAGGGTTCCTCGTCCCATTCTGGTGGTACCTCAGCAGCAGCAGTGGGCAGGTCCAGATGAGTATACATGAGCGTAATTCCATCTGTTGAATGAGCATTTGGCCACGATCAGCGCGAATCAGCAGGAGACAAATAGACAGCTGGCGCTCGCGAATGCCAACTATGCCACGCTTAATGATCTGTATAAGGCCATGGATGAGCGGGTTGGTAGGATGAGTGATCGAGTTGACTATTTGGATAGACACATCGGTGATCTGCACCGGATTGTGGAGCGGAGGTTTGACGAGATGAGTGAGGATGATGATGGTGAGGATAATGATGCTCTGGAGGAGTAGAGCTACAGGTTTTTGTGTTCTCTGATTCATCTCATCTCTATTCTTCTTTTTATCTTTACAGGATGGGTGTATCTTGTGTGAGTGGCATGTATATATTGCTATATTTGATCATCTTGGATGTGATTGTGAGGATAGAGTATGATGCATGAGCTGGGATTTGTTGAAGATACTTGTATGATTGATTTGATATATGGGTTCATTGATTTTGTGCATTCATATGTTCATGTGTAAATGTTCATTGATGAGAAGCATGTATAATTTGATAAGTATGTAGAGTTCTTATTAAAATTGATCTTGATTATATGCTATGAGGAGTACTTAGGATTCTATTTACCCATGTGAGGATTTGAGCCTTTTAATCATGCTTGATCATGATAGGTTATTCTTGAGAGATTCATTCATATAAACGTATTCTAGAACTTGGCTTGGAGTCTTGTGTGAAACTTACAATTGGTGAATTGCTAGGATATGATCTTAGGCCATTCTTGATTACTTGAGTTACTTAGCCAAATTTTACCTTTCCATTGATTATGTATATCTTTGGTAGCCCCGTTTGAGCCTTAAAAGCTTTTTCTTTGGCAAGCCAAATAAAAGAGCCTTATTTAACCTTTACTTGAGCTTTGTTGAATACCCTATTCATTAGTAGAGAGTTGAGGTGAATAAGTGTTGCGAGAAGAAGAAGGAAGATAGAATGATGGTTAAGTGAAATAGAAAGAAGAAGTGTATGGTTAAACTTGTTCAGGGGTAGTGCCTGAAACTGGTACCCTGATTGTTGTTTAAAAAGGGTAGTGCCTACAACCGGTACCCGAAAGAAGAATGATGTTGATGCAAGGAAGAGAAGGAAATTCAAAATTGCAAGTGTAAGAGAAGAAATTGGAGGAGAATATGTAGCTGAATGAAGAAAGGAAGAACCTCCAAGGTAACTCTCTACTAGTGTTTGAGTCACTTTATCTTTCCTACCCTTTCCAAAGAGCCAACATTACAACCCAAAAACAAGTCCTTTGTGATCCTAGTAATGAGTTGATTGTGAGTTGATTTTTGAGACCCTTGCCAAGCTTATGGTTACGCATGAGTATGGATTGAGTATGAGCGTATACATTAACCTGTTAAGTGCAATTAGCACTTGAGTGAGAGAGTAAACACTTATCTTGTGAGCTAGATGACTTAGTACTCCAACTGGTAATATGATTAAATAATGTTTTACATGAATGATATATATGATACAGGAAATACTTGTCTTTAATTAATGAAATTTCATGTGTAATATGTGTTGTACTTGGTGATCCTCGTGAGTTATACACAACTCCTAGTTTTGATTGTGTTGCCTCGGGACGAGCAACATATAAGTTTGGGGGTTTGATGAGTGTGTAAATTCACAAATCTTGCACCTAGATTTGTGCTATTATAAAGTATTTGAAGGTTGTAATCGGTTGTAAACCGATATATATTGTATGAAGTCACGAATCAGGTGTTGTTGGAGCCATTTGAGTGGTTTTTAGAAGAAAATCAGAGTGGAAGTGTTGAAAACCGAAGAAAGGAAGTCGAAGCCATCCGTTTGGGCGAAGCAGGAGTGCAATTCGACCAACAGGAGGTCAATTCGACCAAGCTTGCTGGTTGAATTGGCAGCAGGACACGAGCAGAAGGTGGATTCGACCACGACAAGGGAATTCGACCTGGGCATCAGGTCGAATCTAGGTCGAATTGATTGGCAGAGATGTCAATTCAACCTCGTCACTTCAATTCGACTAGGGCAGCTGGTCGAATCAAGCACCTGGGACTTACAGTAGGTCGATTCGACCTCCAATCCGACTTGGAGAGGTGAATTCGACCTATTGTTGAGGTCGAATTGAGCTTCGAAAACTTACCATATCCATATTTTTACACCGTCAATGCATGTGATCACTTAAAAAGCCCATTCCAGGCCTGGGAGACGAGATTACAAGTATACAAGAAGGCTTATGCAGCAGTAGAAAGGGACATCAACATACACGGAGAAGACGAAATGTAGAGTTGTGAAAAGGAGAGATCATCCATCATCCGAAGGGGCTGCAAGAGAGGTTCCGCTAGAGATTCAAGTAAGATCGGTCCAACTAACCATGATTATTCTTAGATCAATCATGGGCTAGAGCCGCTTCGGTAGTTCTAGGGTTATGAAGGTTTCATGAGTTAATTTGTCTTTCGTGGGTAAACTCCGTACAACACTACTTGTGGTTTATTTTATATAAGATTGTGCGTTTTTAATCCATACTCACGGTTGTTTTGTACATCAATAATTGTTGTGTAGAGTCTGAATACATAACTTGGTTATCGATTGAGTGCGTTCACTGCTGAGCAGGGTTTTATGTTATAATTCTAAGTGAAGGGATTCCGATGTCTTATTATAACTATCTTATATGAATACTTGTTAATTGAATCATATTCGGGTTAACAAGTAGGATAAAGAGTATAATTTCATAGTACCTATAAAGGGAGATCATATCGGGTTAGAGTACTAAGTGCACGGAAAATAATTGATACTGATAGTACCTAGAAAGTGAGGTGAATTATATCTCTTGCTCCGAGGATATTCACACGTGTCATACACATATTTACTTGTATCTATAGAGTGAATTTGCATGGTTTAGTGATGCGTCCATAAACCACAAGGCAGAGTCGGACACCATCACATGGAAGATGAATTGATAAGTGGAACTGGATTACCTAAAGAACTACCTACTATCTTACTTGATCACAACTCACTTATCTCTTCTTCTTATTATTGTTACTTGATATTTTAATTACTTTTGTTACTTAATTACAAAATCACAACCATTATAATTTCCAACATAGTCTTAGTTTACTAGAGTATAATTAAATTAATATTTATCCATCCCTTGGGTTCGATATATAACTTGGTCACCTTTGAAACTACGATTGATATCCTTCATACTTGAGGATTAATTGTGTGTGGAGAAAATGCCCATCAGTGGTGTAGGATGGATGTGGTATCTAACTCTCTTTTTGGTGTGATCGGCACCCCTTTTTATACTTGTTACTTCTCCTCATGGACCTTTACTGGGCTTTTTCGTCAAAAACACGCACATGCATGCACTTGGAGGTGAAATCCTGACTTTTCAGAGCTGATACATCGCCGTTCTACCAGAATGGAATTGGTTGAATGGGACCTCTTGGTCAAACGCTGGTCGAACGGCTCGACTGTAAGCTGAAACCAGTTTTCACGCTTACCGTTCGACTTGGCCTCTATTGTTCATCTTGACTTCGCTTGGTCGAACATAATATCTTGATCGAACGACCACTCTATATGCTTAAAGCTCCTCCATTTGACTTATCTCCTTGGTTCGTGATGAGAGTGAAAATAAGCATGTTATAGTTTCCAATTTAACACCTTCTTGATTGAATTATTGTCATATATTAGCACAAGTTTCTTAGATTCGATATATGTGAGAAAAAGTTGCACTTGAGGTGTTTTATTGTGTTTTAGGTAAAAAAAGGGATCAAAAGTGCCAAGTCGGAGAAAAGGTGCAATTTGTGCAAGGATGCTCTGAAACGCACGTACAACTTGTTCAATTTTCTGTGTTTTTGTAGAGATCAAAACTATTATTTTGATATATGGTTGGAAAGCCTCTGAAGAGAGGGCCGTTTTGGCGTAAAGAACACCTCAATCAGATTCCAAACGAGGAAGTTATGAGCAAAATGGTGACATCGCGCGAGCTATGCCGAACGAACGGATGTTCTGCATTCCATGGTTTTTTACAAATACAAATCTTGGAGTTTATGTCAGATCTTTATATGGATAGAAATCCAAGTAAGATAGGATCACGTGAGTGCAAGATTTACTCAAATTGGAGCTCGGATGTGGAAGTTATATGTGAAACACTGAGACGGTGCAAGTGGGATTCGACCACGACAGTCCAGTTCGACCAGACACCTTGGTCGAACTGAAGCTATTTTGGTCGAACCGGAAGCATGAAGTGCGAATTATCGCTGATTTTGATTCGACCAGGGTTCGACCAAGTCCTAGGTCGAACCCTAGGTCGAACTCCATGCCTGGGAAGTGTCCGGATCTGATTTTACACCCCAAGTGCGTGTTTCTGCATGTTTTTACACCCCAAGTGTGTGTTTTCATCTAAAAAGCTCATCCAATGCCCATAAGGAGAGCTTACAAGTATAAAAGGGGGTGTAGATCACACCAAGACAATACAATAGAGAATAGAGATTGGATTAGAGAGAGAGGCCACAACACAATACTACACCCCACAAGGGGGGTTCACCCCCCAACCATCATCCACATCCTTTCCTCCATCTATCCATCACTTTGAAGATTCATCTGTGGAATCAAGAGGAGAACCAAGAGGAAGATTCAAGATGGAGAAGGACGCGACGACGCCCACATCTAGGGTTTATTCATTTCCTAATTTTTCTTGTATTTTCCGGACTAGTGTAAGATCTATCCAACACCCATGATTGTTCTTTGCAATATCATGGGCTAGAACTATTTTGGTAGATCTAGGGTTTTGAAGGTTTCTATGAATTAATTGAACTTTCGTGTGTAAACTCCGTACAACACTACTTGTGGATTGATTTTATATATAATTGTGCTTTCTTAATACATATTCACGGTCGTTTTGTGCATCTTCAATTGGTATATAGAGTCTGAATATATATCTTGGTTGTAGATTGAGTGCGTTCACCGCTGAACAGGATTCCATGTTATGATTCTAAGCGAGGGGACTCCGAAGCTTCATTAGAACTATCATATATGAATACTTATTAATTGAATTGAATTCGGGTTATTAAGTAGGATAAAGAGGATAATTTTATAGTACCTATAAAGGGAGATCATATCGGGTTAGAGTACCAATTGGCCGGGAAAATAATTATTAATGATAGTACCTAGAAAGGGGGTGGAATTATATCTCTTGCTCTGATGTTATTCACACGTGTTACACGCATGTTTACTTGTGTCTATAGAGTAGATATGCATGGCTTAGTGATGCGTCTATATTCCATAAGGTAGAGTCGGACATCAACACACGGAAGGGAAATTAATGTGTGAAACTGGATTATACTAGGGCTACCTATTCTCCTACTTGATCCACTTTCGTATTCTTCGAGTGATATTTTATTTTATTTGTTATTTAATTTAATTGTTAGTAGATTAATAATTAAACCATCAATCTTATTTCTACTTGTCTTAATTAATTTAGTAAATAATTAAATTGATAATACGCCGTCCTTTGGGTTCGATATTCACTTGGTCGCTTGCTTAAGCTGCAATTAATATCCTTAATACTTGGGGATTAATTTTGATTGCAAAGAAAACGCGCATCATTTCGACCAGTCTGAACCTGGTCGAACAGCCTTTTCAGGTCGAGCAAGCCTCGAAAATTGCCTCAAAAATTGTGTTTTCCAATTCCGAACACTTAAGACCTATTTTCCTATACAAATACACTCAAATAGCCATAGTAGCATCTGACTCGTAGATTTTCCATAAACATCCCGATTCGTCTTAATAGCAAACCAAATCATACTCAATTTCCACATAAATCGGTGCTCAAAATACATGAATTATGACTCTTATCAAACCCCCAAACTTACATGTTGCTTATCCCATGGCAACGACAATCAAACTAGACAAGAGAGTGTAATCACAAAATCCTTATAACAATCACAACTTATTCTAACACATGCGATAATATCAATTCAAAACATGCATTCATCCATCATACCTTTCATCCATTCAACTATATCAATCAACCACAATACTTCTACGAGTGCAAAATCATCTAGCTCATTAGGTAAGTGTTTACTCTCACGCTCAAGTGTAAAAGATGTACACTTTCAAAGGGTTAGTATATACGCTCAAAATCAATTCATACATTCGCGTAACCATAAGCTTGGCCAAGGTCTTAAAAATCAATTTATAATTGTTTCAACACTAGGATCACAAAGCACTTGTTCTTTGGGTTGTAATGTTGGCTCTTTGGTAAAGGTAGGAGAATATAGATAAAGTGACTAATTTCACTAGTAGAGAATTACCTTGGAGATTTGCTTTTCATCAAACAGCATTAATACTTATCCTCCTTCATCATCCTCACGATCTTTCAATACTTCTTCTCCTACTTCACTTGGAATCAACATCTTTCTTCTTATTTGAACAAGGGTACCAATTTTGGGCACTACCCTCTTAAGCAATTGGGTACCGGTTTCAGACACTACCCCTCAACAAGATTTAACCACAATTTTATTGTCATCACTGTGCAAATTTTCCCTTTCTTTTCTTCACATACGAGCTCGCAATTTATTCACTTCAACTCTCTACTAGTAAATAAGGTATTTAAAGCTCAAGTATAAGTAAATAAAGGCTATTTAACATAGGCTTGCCAAAGAAAAAGCTATAAAGACTCAACAGGGCTTCCAATGATTAATATTATAAGGAAGAAAATTTGGCTAAGTGGCTCAATTTAAGCAATAACGGCCTAAGATCATGTCCTAGTCTCTATCAATCATAAATTTCAAACAAGACTCAAAGCCAAGTTCTAGAATACGAACACACGAATGATACTCACAAGAATAAACTATCATGCAATCTTGTAGCATGATTAACAGGCTCAAATTCTCAAATGGATAAATAGAATCCTAAGCCCTCTTCAAAGCATGCAATCAACATCAATATTTACATAAACTACAAGCAATAGTGGTACATGCCATCATTAATAAAATCAACATGCATAAAAAACAAGTGCTCATGTATAATCAAGAAGTAACAACATACTCTTCAAATCAATCCTATCATATCCCAATCAACATAACCATATGAATCCATCATCATCAATCAATATCAATACAGACCACTCACGCATGAATCTCAATCAACACCAATACCCACTCACTCAAACCCAACATGTGAAGTGAAAAAGAGAAGGGAGATGAGAAGAATCAGACAAATGGAAAAAAACCTAGCGCACTCTACTCCTCCGGAGCATCATCATCATCATCACTTATCTCCATGCGCTAATAATCAAAGTCCCTATGAAGATTATATAGTTTCCGATTCACCTTTCCCAATCTCCTATACATATCATCATAACGAAGGTTGAGCACAGCATAATTTAAATTCGCCAATGCCAACTGTCGATTAGTCTCTTGCTGGTTCACATTCATGGTGGCGAAATGCTCGTTCATCAATCTGAAATGTTCCCGATAGAAGTGATCCTGGGCCTGCTAGAAATCCTGCTGCTGCTGTGGTGATGGCTCAAAATACTTATGCTGTGGCTATGGCTGTGGCTGCTGTGGTGGCGGTATCGGAGGCAAATCCATCTCCGGATACATAAAAGTTGGCTGCTATGGCTGAATCCTCGTCAATGAAATCAGCTAGATCACCAACTAAAATCATATCCTCATCAATGAGGATTCCCAGCAAGTGCATCTCAGCCAGAAGTCTCCAATTCCATTCTTCCAAGCGAGTATTAGAAATTGCCCTAAACACTCGTCAGATCAACAATTGATAGTGGAAATCGAAAAGAAAGAGGATTCTTGCCATGGATGAACATCCAAGCATCATCCATCCTCTGAATCAACCCCATCCTCACACAGGATGACAGAATCAAATCAGGATCCCCTCGGATCAGCCTATGCCTGCACAAATTAACTCGATAGTACTCCACTAACGGAGTAATCAGTCCACCAATGTTGACCTTCTGGAAGGGATGAGCCGCGAACTTGTACAGCTGCTGGAAAAAAGTACGCTCCAAAATTAAAACGAACTCCATTCATCATGCACCATAACACGTACAGTTCTGCTCTCGGTATGCAACTCCCTTCGCATCGAGCAAACAAAGTACTACTTAAGATCCAATCCATATATGCTACCACAGGATTATGGATAAAAGCTACCTTTGCGGTGTTCGAATTATAACGACCTCGTCTCCCCGAGATAGACCTCCAAAACTCACTGGGACAGAAATCAACATGCTCCACATCAGACACCTCCTTGCAACCAATCATCTCATTAAACTCATTCATGTACATATGCTGCAACTATCCACCAATCTACATCCACAAACCATAAGGCCGATAATGATCTCCACGTTCAACATTCACCGTGCACAACACATCAACTGTGATGTGAAAATACGTCTCCTTCTTCATCTCCATAAACCTAGTAATTCCTACTCGATTGAACATCCAACGAATATCGTTGATAATGTTCATCTCCATCATCGCTTGATCATCTTGATAATGAGTCCTCATTATCTTGCTCGCAATGGCTGCCCACAACTCTCTTTTCTCCTCTCAAGCAGCGATCTTAATGCCATAATCGGAAGGTCTCTTCTTATTAAGTTTTAGCTTCTTGGCACCATCACCTTTCCTATGAGACTTAGTCTCCTTACTCTTTGAAGATGAAGCAATCTCTTTGCCTACAAAAGCTATACTTCAATACACCACAAAAGAGATCAAGCAACTTCACCAATCTTAAGACTAACCAAAGCATGAATTCTACTCAAGACTTCAAACTCATATGCTATAATCATAACTTTATTCTCAAATTTCAAGTGTTCATCTAATAATCATAAAAAATATATGCTTAACACTTTCAATCATGAGACCATGTCAACCAGTAGTCTTAAAATTACCACACACATTAAACATGCTTCTCAATAAACTTCAACAAAAATCATAAACATGCTTATCTTCCACGTTCAATTGCACAACATCTTTACTTCAAATCAATGTGCCCATATATATAATTCGAAATTAACCTCAAGCCCGCAAGATATGCATCACCAATTTCACAAAAATATCAACAATCCAACGTAAATCGAATCATGTCAATTCAAGTGAAATTTCAACAAGAACACCAAAAATTAAACACTTCAAATCCAACTAAAACTATGTTTAACCAACTTACCCAATCTTCACTAAGCATAATCACTTCAATTCAAGAGTAAAGAGGTAATAAAACATACATTTGTTGGTCATGGTGTGCGTGTGATGTACGGCAATAATTTCCCAAAATTTTGAATGAAATAGCCCCAATTCGGACTTGAATCCTCCAAATCTTAGATGTGGAAGTGTGTGGAAAGGAAGATTCAAGTGTGGGAAGAGTTTGGAATGAAGGACTTACAATTCGTGATGGGTGTTCGAGAGAGGGTGACGAGAATCGATCGAACGAAATGAAGAAAACTGAGCTTTATTCTCTATTTCAGACCACGTTTGTCTCGAGCAATGTGGTCGAACCTGGGCTTCAAGTCGAACAGCGCAAAACTGATCCTAAATCGTGACCTCATTCGACCTCCGTTCGAGTAAAATGTCTTGGTCGAACAATATTGGGAGATCGAACGGCACCTCTGTAAGCAGAAGAAATCACTCCTTGTTCTCTCATGTTCCGTTTGATTGTCATTCGACTTGCGAGTTCTCGTCGAACGAGATGTGTTGGTCGAACGGACCTTCTGTAAGCTGATTCCACATTCAGGCTCCCTGTTCGACCACCATTCGACCAGAATGTTTTGGTCGAACAGCAGAGTGTGGTCGAATGAGCCTCCAAACTTTTGAAATTTTGAACTCCTCTCTTCTTTCCCTGCAAAACTTAAACTTTAGGACATCATCAAACATCATAATACCAAAATAAAAGCTAGAGAACCACTCTTAGACTATATAAAATCATGTATAATACTCTGTTCACACTGATAATAACTAAAACACCACCAAACACTGGGCAAATTGCAAAAAAATCAAACATCAAAACCGGTTAAAGTTTTAATATACCGCAAAAAGTCAACTCTCCTAGCAAACGTTAGAAAGAAAAGATTATACTCTTAGTGCTTCAATGAGGTAAGAACATCACACCCCCAAACTTAGCAGAAACTATAGTCGAAACTAAGTTTGCAAAGAGATGTAATTGCCGATTAGTAAGCACATCAAATATAAAAATTTCTTACTCACACAAAATAAAAAAAGCAATAAAATGGGAGGGAAAGCCCCCAACAGACGCTCATGTTTAACGTCAGAGAGTCACGACGGTACCAACTCAATGTAAGGTATCTTCAAAGATGACACAAGCATCATCCGGCGACCTATAGTACTTCAATCGATGCCCATTCGCCGCTATGATGTCTCCATCTTTGTCCATGATTTCAAAACTTCCCCCTTCGTAGGCTCTATGGATAATGAACGGTCCCGTCCACTTTGATTTCAATTTTTCTTCGAAAAGCTTCAAACGAGAGTTCAAAAGTAATACCTCATCTCCTTTCTTAATCTCCTTATAAGTGATCTTTGAATCATGCCATTTCTTCATTCTTTCCTTGTAGATCACCGAGTTCTTATAAGCTTGATTTCTGAACTCATCTAGTTGATTGATATGAGTCATCCTCAACTCCTTTTGATCCTTAAGACACAAGTTCAAACTTCTCAATGTCCAAAAAGCTCTATGTTGAACCTCTATGGGTAAGTGGCACAGCTTCCCATAGACAATTTGATACGACGACATGTTAAGTACCATTTTGTACGCAGTTCGGAACCCCCATAAGACGTCGTCGAGCTTCATGGCCCAATCCATCCTATTAGTTTCGACCATCTTCTCCAGGATTTGCTTCACTTGCCGATTAGAGACTTTTGCTTACCCATTCGCTTGAGGATGATAGGGTGTAGTAACCCTATGCTTAACACCATAATCCATGATCACTCTTTCAAAAAGCTTGTTGACGAAGTGGGAACCTCCATCACTTACAAGTGCTCTTGGAACTCCATAGTGGGCAAATATATGTTTCTTCAAGAAAGACAACATGGTCTTTGAATCATTCATGCGGGTAGGAATGGCCTCTACTCACTTAGAAACATAATCCACATCAAGTAGGAGGTAGAGAAATCCATTAGATGGGAGAAACGGCCCCATAAAATCAATTCCCCATACATCGATGATCTCAACAACAATGCTCGGCTGAAGTGGCATCTCATCTCTTCTACTTATGTTTCCCTTCCTTTGACATCTATCACATGTCGCCACATAGGATTCACAGTCTTTAAACAAAATAGGCCAATAAAGAACGGATTGTAGTACCTTGGCTGTAGTCTTTTGAGCTTTGAAGTGCCCCCCGTTAGGTTGTGCATGGCAAATATCAAGAACACTCTCCATCTCCATCTCAGGCACACACCTACGGACGATAGAATTCGTACAAATTTTGTACACAAATAGATCGTACCATATGAAAGTCTCAACATCTCTCTTGAATTTCACAAGTTGATATCTATTGAGATCTTTTGGAATTTTACCTACGGCAATGTAATTGACGTAATCCGCATACCATGGATCCATTCCTTGAGCAGCCACTACACAAGCTCTCTCCGCTCTTTCCACAAACACCGCCATTATCTTCTCATCCGGGAACATCTCTTCAATGTATTCAAAAGAGTCATCACAATATTCCCTTGTCTCTAACCTTGATAGGTGATCCTCCAAAACATTCTCCGTTCCTTTCTTTTCTCAGATCTCCAAGTTAAACTCTTGTAAAAGAAGGATCCATCGAATAATCCTGGGCTTCACTTCCTTCTTCTCCATCAAGTAGCGGATCGCAGAATGATCAGTGTACACAATAGTCTTCATGCCAACTAAATACTATTGAAACTTGTCAAATGCATACACAACCGCTAAAAATTCCTTTTCAGTGACAGTGTAGTTCTTTTGTGCTGCATCAAAAGTTTTACTCGCATAGTAGATGACGCAGAACATCTTTTCTCTCAATTGCCCGAGCACCACTCCAAGTGTTAGATCACTTGCATCACACATAAGTACGAAGGGCTGAGTCCAATCCGGTGTGATCAAGATAGGTACAGTAATAAGCGCCTCTTTCAAAACCTGAAAAGTTATTAGACATTCTTCATAAAAAATAAAAGGAACATCCTTTTCAAGTAAGTGAGATAGGGCTTGGAGAATTTTGAAAAATCTTTGATAAATCTTCTATAGAAACCGGCGTGTCCAAGGAAGGACCGCACTCCTTTCTCATTTGTTGGTGGTGGAAGCTTTTCAATCGCCACCACCTTAGCTCTATCAACCTGCAATCCCTTGGCCGAGATATGATGACCAAGAACAATCCAATCTCGTACCATGAAGTGGCACTTCTCCCAATTCAAGACAAGATTAGTTTCTTGATATCTCTTCAAAATAGTAGCTAGATTAGACAAACAAATATTAAAAGAGAAATCAAACACAGAAAAGTCATCCATAAACGCCTCCATGATTTTCCCTATCAACCCATCAAATATGGCCATCATGCAACACTGAAATGTAGCAGGTGCATTACACTATCCAAAAGGCATTTTCCTAAAAGCAAAGGTTCTATATGGGCAAGTAAAATTCGTCTTTTCTTGATCCTTGGGCACAATCATGATTTGATTATAACCCGAATACCTATCCAAGAAATAATAAAACTCATACCCTGCTAGACGGTCAAGCATTTGATACATGAACAGAAGAGGGAAATGGTCTTTGCATGTATTTTCATTCAGTTTTCTGTAATCCGTACACACACGCCATCCCGTAGGAATCCTAGTGGCTAAGGTCTTGCAATCATCGGCTTTCACAATAGTCATGCCCCCTTTTTAGCTACAACATGCAATTGACTCACACAGGGACTCTCACTAATTGGATAAATAATTCCTACATCTAACCACGTTAGGATTTTCTTCATAATCACTTCTTGAATCGCAAGATTAACTCTCCGCTGATTCTGAATACTACTCTTAGCTTCATCTAGCAACCTAATCTTATGCACACAATACGATGGACTAATACCCTTCAAATCATCAAGAGTCCAACCAATAGCAGACTTATACTTCCTAAGTACATCTAACAACTCTTCGAGTTGATTATTAGTAAGAGAAGAAGATACAATTACCAGATAAGTTTCATTATCGCCTAGATAGGCGTACTTCAAGTGCTCCGGTAGTGGTTTTAACTCCTCCTTCTTTTCTTCCTTTGGTGTGCTTTCTCTATCTAATGGTAGGTATTTCCTAGTCCATTTGACTTATTCAAGCTTGGTTCTTTTTGGTACATACCTATCATCACCCAAAGCAAGTAAATTTTCAAGAAATTTAATACATACCCCATTAGAGAGCTCATCTAGCTTCGTGGTAGGAAAAGTAAGAGACTCCGCCAAGCATGTCTCCAAGGGATCCTTAGACAGGATCAAGGACATATCTTCTTTTATGATCTCCTCTACCACATCAATGTTGTGATATTGCGTCTCCATTGGCATCTTCATTGCCCTATCCAGGTTGAATTGAACCTCTTTTTTATCCATTCTCAATCTAAGCTCCCTTTTTTTGGACATCAATCATAGCTCCAGCTGTGGCAAGGAATGGCCTTCCCAAAATAAGAGGGATATTATCCTTGTCATCTTCCATCTCTATCACACCCTTCGAAAAAGTCATAGACCTATCCGCCAATTGTAAAGCCATTGTTGTGAAAGCGAGCTCCCCCAAACTTAGCTTCTTAAATATAGATAAGGGCATCAAGTTGATGCTTGCTCCAAGATCGCATAAATCTTTATGTGCCGGTCCATTTCCAATTTCACATAGAATAGTGAAGCTCCCCAGATCTTTCAATTTCTGTGGCTGCTTTCTTTGAATGATCGAGCTACAGTTTTCTGATAGATTTACTGTATCTACTCTGTTTAGGCTTCTCTTCTTCAATATGATATCTTTTAAAAGTCAGACATAGTATGGCATCTCCATGATTGCTTCGGAGAAAGGAATGCTTAAGCTTATCTTGTTCATTATATCTTGAAATCTCTTGAACTTATCTTCCAATCCCTTTTTCGCTATCCTAAAGGGAAACGGAGGAGGCATCTCTGTTTTAGGGATTCCCTATTCATCATGTTCTACCTCCTTTGCTTTATCCTTCTCGACTTTCATTCTCTTGGCTCTTTCCCACTTTTTCTCTATTATAAGCTCAGTATTCTGCTCTTTAGATGGCTTTCGAGTGTTCTGAACAACCGTTGTAGCATTCGGTATCAGAATAGAAAGTACATGAAGCTGTTCGACCACAGTTTGACCAGAGTGGTCTGGTCGAACAACATGAGTGTGATCGAACGAGGTCTCTGAAGTTGGTTTCAGCTTGTCCACTGCCAGTTCGACCATAGTTCGACCAGAATATTCTGGTCAAATAGGATGAGTCTGTTCGAATGGCGACCTTGTAATCTGAACGTGATCCTCCATCTCCACAGGTGCCTGTTCGACCATGGTTCGACCAGAGTGATCTGGTCAAACAGAAGTGTCTTGGTCGAAAGGCTGGGAAGAAAATAGAGTATCGAAACTCTATTTTTCCAAGGCTATTCGACCTCAATTCGACCTTCAGTTCTGGTTGAACTAGGTGGCGTTGGTCGAACAGTGTTCCTGCTTTCTTTGTTTTCGCTCACCGGCTTTATCGGGCCTTCGTACTGCGTCCCGAACCTCAATGTGATGAAATTACAAGACTTAGGGTTCGTAATACTTTGAGATGGAAGCTTTCCTTTCTTAATTGTTTGTGCTAATTGGTTTACGCTCCCCGCCATCTGGCCCATCAACAATGTTAGTTCCTTCATCTGTTTTGACAATTCTTCATGATTTGAATCAATTTTTTCTTCCAAACGATCCACCCTAGCATCATTCTTAGCCACATATCGGTTCACCGTATCCTCTAAACCAGGTTTTCCTTCTCCCATCTTAGCACCAGGATTAACACCAACAAGAGGTTGCATCGCCGTATTTGGATTGCTCCATGAAAATTCTGGCCTCCTTGGTTGTTGATAGTTACCCGGGGGACCATGATTGTTGTAGCTCCCCTGATAATTCATGTTTCCTTGATTATTCGGATACTTTGTTTCTTGAATACTTTGACCCATAACGTAATTTGCTTCTTTTATAATTCCTCTTGATTAGTTCCTTCATAACCAACATCCTGCTGCATTATTAGTACTCACTGCACTATATCAGTGATCTGCTTTTGGTGAGACTCAAGTAACTTGTTGATACTAGCCAAACTAGAGACGATCTCATCTTCTCTACTCGACTTAACCATAGTGTGCTCAACCTGCGCTACTTTTCCAAGAACATAAATGCCTCTTACTCTATCAGTTGGACAATCTCTTAAATTCATCGAAATATCCTCAAAGAGCTTTTCGGCCTCTACGGATGACTTTGTAAGGAATGCTCCATTAGAAGAAGCATCAAGTAAAACTCGAGAATCGCAGTCCAATCCATTATAGAAAATACTGATGTATTGAGCTTTAGATATCCCATGTTATGGACACTTTTGAAGCATGCTCTTGAATCGGTCCCAAGCCTCATGAAACTTCTCATTACCATTGATAGCAAATTGATTAAATTATTGTTTCATCTTAAACACCTTTGAATATAGCATGTATCGCTCCAAGAACTTCAATTTCAATTGCTCCCAGGTACTGCATTCAGCAGCATCAAGATTATCGTACAAATCTCTCACCTTTTCATTAAGCGAGAACTTAAACAGAATAATCCTCCTTGCATCCTCATGAGTTCCTGCATCCTTTTGTGTACTTGCATAACCAAGAAACTTATTCAGATGTTGCTGAGGATCTTCACAGTTCCTCCAGAGAAGGGACTCCTTTCAATCATGCTGATCAGAGCAGGGTGAAGATCAAAATCAGCTCCGGCCCTTCTTGCTCCTAACAGCCCCACATTGCCTCCTCTGTTGTTCTTAAAGACTTCACGGATGGCAAGATTATCCAGATTCGCCACCATGTTGACTGCTTCTACTTCCAAGTTAACATCGGTTGCAGCTTCAGTCGCTTGCGAGTTCAGCTCGTCAACTTCAACTCCTAAATTAAGAGCCTCAGTTGGTTCTACGTTCTTGTTCTTGTTCTTCTTTTTCTTCCTCGAAGATGCTCCAATCTCCGGATCTACCTTTGATCTAGTAAGCATACACCTAAGAAAAATAAGCGTTAGAAAATCAAGACAAGAATAAAGTAGTCTCAATTAAACTAGAAATAATAAACTAATAATTAATGACGTCCCCAGCAACGGCGCCAAGAACTTGATGAGCATTTTCTCAACACACAATATTAATCCCCAAGAGTTAAGGATGCTATTGTAGCTTTGATAAGCGGCCAAGTGATTATCAAATCCAAAGGATGTATTATTATCAATTTAATAATTACCTAACTTATTAAGACTAATATGGCAATAAAGTTGTGATGATCTAGTAACAAATAAAAAATTAATTAAAATAATAATTAAATAAATAACAGTAGAGAATAAACGAGAGTTTGTTCAAGTGAGAAGATAGGTAGTTCTTCGGACCATCCAGTTTCACTAGTTAATCTCCCATATGTCAATGTCCGACTCTACCTTATGGAATATAGACGCATTGCTAAACCATGCAAATATACTCTATAGACACAAGCAGACAAGCGTGTGACACGTGTGAATTACTTTGGAGCAAGAGATATAATTACACCTCCCTTTCTAGGTACTATCAGTATCAATTATTTCCCGTGCACTTAGTACTCTAACCTGATATGATCTCCCTTTATAGGTACTATATAATTATCTTCTTTATCCTACTTACTAACCCGAATTCAATTCAATTAATAATTATTTATATAAGATAGTTCTAATGAGAATTCAGAGTTTTCTCACATAGAATCATAACATGTAATCTGATCATCAGTGAACGCACTCAATCAATAACCAAGAGATGTATTTAGACTCTACATAACAATTAATGATGCACAAAATGATTCTGAGTATGAATGAATAAAGCATAATCTTATATAAAATAAACCACAAGTAGTGTTGTACGGAGTATACATACGGAAGTTCAATTAACTAGATAAAAACCTTCATAACCCTAGAACTACCAAAATGGTTCTAGCCCATAACGCTTCCAAGAACGTTCATAGTGATTAGATAGATCTTACCCATAGTCTTGAAAATTACAAGATAGATTAAGTTGCGAAGTAAACCCTAGATGTGGGCGCCATCGCTTTTCGCTTTGTCTTGAATCTTCACTTGGTTCTCAATTGATTCACTGTCCGAATCTCTTTCTACCACTCCTGCGGATGGAATTAGGGTTCAGATGTGGTGTAGGATGGATTTAGTATCTAACTCTCTTTTGGTGTGATCGGCACCCCTTTTTATACTTGTTACTTCTCCTCATGGACCTCAAAAACATTCATATGCACGCAATTGGAGGTGAAATCCCAACTTTTCGGAGCTGATACGTCGTTGTTCGACCAGAATGGAATTGGTCGAACGCTAGTCGAATGGCGCGATTGTAAGCTGAAACCCATTTTTATGCTTACCGTTCGACTTGGAATTTCCTGTATAAATACGCTCAAATAGCCTCAGTAGCATCTGACTCGTGGATTTTCCATAAACGTACATCCCGATTCATCTTAATAGTAAACCAAATCGTATTCAATTTTCACATAAATCGATGCTCAAAATACGTGAATTATCACTCTCATCAGTCATCAAGCATCACTACATAAAACTAACAAAAGATTAAGGGGAATCAATAAGACAGTACCCTTATGCTGTGAGAGCAATGATCTTCCAACCCTCATCGGAAGAAACCCAAGAAAGTAGAAAAGGATGAAGAAAAGTCATCTTTACACGCAAAGAAGTAGAGGATGGAGGTCCAGAAGACCAACATCCTTTTGGTCCAAACAAAAGGCCCAAAGCTATCAATCAGGGTAAAGGTCTGGACCATCAAGATAGAGTTCACGAAGTCAAGCCTCATCCTCAGGGTCAAACCAGAGGAGTACCAGAAGAACTCCCACTAGAAAGACATGCCGAAGAGCACCCACACGAGCCAATGAAAGATTTAAAGATTGTAATTGCTACATATGTGGAGCAAGAGGGCATATCTCACTAGATTTCCCAGAGAACTAGAAGCGGGGAGTGTGACAGTTCGAAACAACTCCAGAAATGGAGGAAGCTGTTTACTTCCAAGATCTGGTAAATATTGGCATTCGATCATTTGGATAACATGTACCGTTAGGGTTCCATGCATTTCTAAATCAGCAAAAGTAATAAACATAGAAACATATTATCTTTCACCAGGGTATGTTGAAGAAAAACATGAATTCTCATCGGCAGCCTGCGCAACCTTACCGTTTTGAGCATAACTTCCTCATTCAATCTCCGGATTAAGTGATCTACACGCCAAATCGATCCTCTATTCAGTGGCTTTCAAACGGTGTGTACACATACAGTTTGGAGTTTCACACAATTTTAAAAAAATCATGAAAGTTGACGAACAGCAGCAGCAAACAACCTCTTGATCTTCTGTTGTATTCCCAAGTCCAATCTCGACGTCTTGTGGGCGACAATCTTCGAGATCTTCTCAATCTACTATTCCCTCACCTTCCTCACAGTGTTAGGCGTGAATTTGGTTATCATTAGGATTTTCGGACAGTTGAGATGACTTATATATGGGCTACAGCAGGGACCAGGAGGAGAAATTAGAGTTGGGCCTCCATTGGGCTTAAGTATCTAAGCTTAGCCCAAAGCTTATACTTTTTTTTGATCGGACAAAGTTAGTTGTTAGTTCACCAAGTCTCCATACACCCTTATTCTTCAAGCCTCTTTATAACTCCACTCCTATTCGTTTTCAATGGGAATCAAACCCGGGTCATTCACTTGTGTCCAATAAAATATTATACCACTAAAATATATACTTAAGTCCAATAATAATAATATATACCACTAAAATATTATTACTGCACTACCGTTCTAATCCCATAATTACGTTATGGGCTCCTTCTTATTATGAGCCCATTAGTCTCCCCATGTTTAAGATATACAATGCCCATTCATTAATTAATTAAGTTACTGACAACTCCATTAATTAATATCTCATCCGAGAGTAGTACCACTCTACCTCATTATCATACCGGAATAAATCCACCTGCAGGATTTACGTGATAATCCTTATGAGCACCTCAAGGGGACATCTAATCGGTGTCATTCTCACCTAGATTTTAATGTCTTTTTATTATATATTTTTGGGTGTTTTTATTCATTTTGTATATCATTTGGTGGTGTTATATGAAGATAAGGAGATGTGTGCTTTGAAATGATAAATGTGTGATTTTCATGATTAAGTGCCTTAAAATGCGCAATATTTGTAAATATTTAGAGAATTGATATTTTGGTGTAATTTGTGTGATTTTCAGGTAAATATGGATTCTAGACGCGATAAGGAAGATGTGGGAAAAAAATGGATCTCAATTCGGAGTTAAAACGAGGGAAAATGGGCTGAAAATAACCCAACTCAAGTTGCAAGGTCCAACTCGAGTCGAGTTGTGACCCGAGTGAAGTCAGAAATTATACAGAAGCTCAACTCGAGTTGTAAGGTCCAACTTGACTTGCAACTCGAGTCGAGTTGAGTGCAGATGAAATTCCAGTTTCTGATGGAGCGACACGACTTGACAGGTGAGAGCTCGAGTTGACCAACTCGAGTCGAGCTGGAGTCAGGACAAGTCGAGCCGTAGGTCGAGCTAGGGCAGAGCAGCATCCAAAAATCATCCAGTGAGCCAACTCGAGTTGCAAGACCCAACTCAACTTACAAGTAGAATCGAGCTGTGCTAAAAAATCAAAAAATTCAGGAAGCTTCTAGAAGGTTCCAGGGGGTATAAATACATGTTTTGACTACAAATTACAGGGGAATCATTTTGGATCAGTTTCCACACACACTAGACACCTAAATCACACACATTCATCTCCATCTCTTCCATCCTTCACTTTATCCATCCTATCCACTTGATTTTCTCAAATCCATCCATTAAACCATCCATCCACCAATCTAAGAAGAGGAATTCATGATTGGTTAAAGATTTTAGCATGATAAAGGAGGAGGAAGTTCACCATCAAAGGGGAGCCAACTTACCTTTATTTTGTTATTTTCTTCATTATTTGGCTCAATTGGAGCATGTCATGGATTATGTTGAATTTGTAATGATATGTAGTGGCTAGTCCTCATGTGAGGCTAGCAATATGACTGGTTAGGTATTATGTAGATTTTGCACACCACATGTTTGATGAAATGATTGTTATGAATATTTTCTATCATGAATGCTTATTCTCATTTTATGTATGATTTTTGTGGTTAAATTTTCTATTCATAGTGTTAGGATGACCATTCCAATATTATGCTTAGTGGTTTAATTGAATCGTTGATTGCATGAGATGACTTAGTTAGTATGAGGAGAGGTAAGGCATACCCTTCAAGTGCTTAGAACCTCATGATAGGACATTAGTGATGAACTAGTGAGGGGAACCCAACTTATGATCATAGTACCTTAAGGAAATTGAGAGTAAGAGACAATCCTAGGAGATTTAGACTTGTAAAAGAGTCGAGAACCTAATTGCATTGGCCATAAGGATTAGGGATAAAAATGTGATTGCCCTTAATATCATAACATGAAAACCATCAATGCATGTGTGTGTGTGAGTCTATATATACCTTTTCCTTGAATGTTGTTTGCCTTACATACTTCTTAGATTGTTCACCTTCATCAATTTTCCAACACATTTGTACATGTTCTATCTTAAATTGCTTTCATAGTTAGTTTTTAGTGTTAATCAACCCCCTCTTTAATCGATTAGTCCTTCTAGAGTGAAACACTTCTTAAACACGGCTACACACTTTCGCCCTTGGGTTCGATATTATAAAAATTTTACATTTGGTCGCTTACGTGCTGCACACGATAGAGTACACTTGCTCTAATCAATTTAACCAAAATTGAAACCAAGTTCAACATCATCAACCTATATCAGACACAGATTCCTTCTACAATCAACAGCACACCATAGAGATAGCACTATTTCTCAACTCACCGAGTTTATTAATTTAATTACATATAAATCTCATCCATTGATAAATCAAAGAAATACATACTGCCTTACGTATCAAGGTTATTATATAGGGATTAAGAGCACGAATATCCATAATAACAGAGATCAAGTTCTCCTATATAGTCAGTATAAATCGAAGGATCTCAAGCGGTCCTGCTCAATACACATGAAGTGCACTAATATGATTATATAGTCAAGACAAACTAATACCAAATCACACTACTAACATCCTGATAGAGAGTTCCCGTCTATCTCGGTTGTGAGCATCTGTTTATACTTTATAAGGAAAACCGATAATATCACTATGCCAAGACTGTGAAAAGACAATGGGGAATCCCCGTTGTCGCAGCCCTTCTAGCTCCGTTGTTAACCCGTATCAAAAAACATCGGAGGTTGAATCGCATTATTCGAATTGCTCCACGAGAATTCCAGCCTCCTAGGCTGTTGATAACCACCCGAGGGACCACGATTATTAAAGTTTCCTCGATAGTTCCCTTGGTAATTCCGGTTTCCTTGGTCTGGATACCTAGTCCCTTGAATACTCTGACCCATGGCATAGTGTGCCTCTTCCAACTCCTCTTGGATTGGTCCCTCATTCTTTAACTCCTGCTGCATGATTGGTACGCGCTGAGATAATTCACTGATTTGCTTCTGTTGGGATTCAAGTAGCTTGTTGATATTGGACAAGCTAGAGACAATCTCATCCTCTCTACTTGTTTTAACCATTGCTTGTTCAACCTTAGCTATCCTCATCTCCTTGCTTGAACTCCTTGTACGAGATCTTCGAATCATGCCACCTCTTAATCCTCTCCTTATAGATCTCTGAATTCTTGTACGCACGACTCCGAAACTCATCCAAAAGATTGATGTGAGCAATCCTCAACTCCTTCACATCTTTGAGAGTCAAGTTCAAGCTACGCAAAGCCCAAAACGCTTTGTGTTGAATTTCTACAAGTAAGTGGCAAGGCTTCCCATAGACAATCTGATACGGTGACAAATCTAACACCGTCTTGTACATGGTTCGGAACCCCCACACGACATCATCGAGCTTCAAGGCCCAATCCTTTCTGTTGGTTCCGACCACCTTCTCCAAAATCTGTTTGACTTGACGGTTAGAGACCTCCGCTTGCCCATTCGCTTGAGGATGATAGGGTGTAGTAACCATATGCTTAACACCATACCCTTTAAGAACCTTCTCAAGAAATTTATTTACGAAATGCGTACCTCCATCACTAACAAGTGCTCTAGGGACTCCAAAACGGGCAAAGATATGCTTCTTCAAGAAAGATATAACAGTTTTTGAGTCATTCAAGCGAGTAGGAATCGCTTCCACCCACTTAGAAACATAATCCACCGCAAGTAGAATGTAGAGAAATCCATTCGATGGGGGAAAAGGCCCCATAAAATCGATACCCCACACATCAAAAATCTCGACCACTATGCTTGGCTGAAGCGGCATCTCGTCTCTCCTACCGATGTTCCCCATGCGTTGACATCTATCGCAAGACGCCACATAGGTCTCACAATCCTTGAACAAGGTAGGCCAATAAAGAGCGGACTGAAGTACCTTGGCTGCTCTCTTGTAAGCGCCGAAGTGTCCCCCGTTAGGTTGTGCATGGCAAAACTCGAGAATACTCTCCATCTCCATCTCGGGCACACACCTACGGATGATAGAATCCGTGCAAATCTTGTACACAAACGGATCATACCATATGAAAGTCTCAACATCCCTTTTGAATTTAGCAAGTTGATATCGGTTGAGATCCCTTAGAATTTCTCCCACAGCAATATAATTCACATAATTCGCATACCATGGATCAACTCCCTGCGCAGCAACCACACACGCTCGCTCAGCCCCTTCAACAAACACGGCCATGATCTTTTCATCCGGGAACATTTCCTCAATATACTCGAAAGAATTATCGCAATGTTCCCTAGTCTCCAACCTCGAAAGATGATCCGCAAGCACATTATCAGAACATTTCTTATCCCGGATCTCCATGTCAAACTCTTGAAGTAGAAGAATCCACCTTATGATCCTAGGCTTCGTCTCCTTCTTTTCCAACAAGTACCGAATCACAGAATGATCCGTGTACACTATAGTCTTCATGCCAACCAAATACTGACGAAACTTATCGAATGCGTACACAACAGGCAAAAACTCATTTTCAGTCACCGTGTAATTCTTTTATGCCGCATCGAAAGTCTTACTTGCGTAGTAAATGGCGCAGAACTTCTTTTCGTTCAGCTGCCCAAGCACCACCCCAAGTGCTACATCACTTGCATCACACATTAGTACAAACGGTTGAGTCCAATCCGGTGTGATCAAGATAGGTGCAGTGATAAACGCCTCCTTTAAAACTTGATAAGCTGTTAGACATTCAACATCAAACACAAAAGGAACATCTTTTTCAAGTAAGTGAGATAAGGGCTTAGAGTATTTTGAGAAGTCTTTTATGAATCTCCTGTAAAAACCGGCGTGTCCAAGGAAAGACCGCACTCCTCTTTCATTGGTCGGTGGTGGAAGCTTCTCAATCGCCACCACTTTAGCACGATCTACCTGCAACCCTTTGGCAGAAACATGATGCCCAAGAACAATCCCATCCTTCACCATGAAGTGGCACTTCTCCCAATTCAAGACAAGATTAGTCACTTGGCATCTCTTCAAAATAGTAGCTAGGTTAGACAAACAAATATCAAAGGAGGAACCAAAAACAGAAAAATCATCCATGAACACCTCCATGATCTTCTCTATCAACCCATCGAATATTGCCATCATGCATCTCTGAAAAGTAGCAGGCGCATTACATAACCCAAATGGCATTTTCCGAAAAGCAAAGGTCCCGTAGGGGCAAGTAAAAGTGGTATTTTCTTGATCCTCGGGGGCAATCATAATTTGGTTGTACCCCGAGTACCCATCCAAGAAACAATAAAACTCATACCCTGCAAGACGATCTAACATTTGATCCATGAAAGGAAGAGGAAAATGATCCTTACACGTGTTCTCATTCAACTTCCTATAATCAACACATGTACGCCATCCCGTAGGAATCCTTGTGGCTATCGCTTCTCCATCCTCAGCTTTTACTACAGTCATACCCCCCTTTTTAGCAACTACATGCAATGGACTCACATGGGGACTATCACTAATAGGATATATGATTCTGGCATCCAACCACGTAAGGATTTGCTTTCTAATTACCTCTTGAATTGCGGGATTAACCCTCCGCTGATTCTGAACACTTGCCTTCGCCTCATCTAACAATCTTATCCTATGCATACAATACGAAGGACTAATTCCTTTCAAATCCTCAAGAGACCAACCAATCGCAGATTTATACTTCCTAAGAACATTCAATAACTCCTCAAGTTGATCATCATCAAGAGAAGAAGATACAATTACCGGATATTTTTCATTTCCGCCAAGAAAGGCGTACTTCAAGTGTTCCGGCAAAAGTTTCAACTCCTCTTTCCTCACTTCTATCGGAGAGCTCTCGTTATCCAACGGCAAGTACTTCCTAGTCCACTTGACTTCTTCCACCTTATCTCTTTCCGATTCAAACCTGTCATCACCCAAAGCAAGTAAGTTTTCAAGAAATTCAATACATACCACGTTTGAGAGTCATCAAGCTCCGTAGTGGGATAAGTAAGAGACTCCATCAAACATGTTTCGAGAGGATCCTTTGACAAGATCAGAGACATATCCTCTTTCACAATCTCCTCCACCACGTCAGTACTATAACACTGTGACTCCATGGGCATCTTCATTGCTTTGTCCAAGTTGAAAAGAACTTCTTCTTTGTCCATCCGTAATCTAAGCTCTCCTTTCTGAACATCAATCATAGCTCCAGCAGTCGCAAGAAAAGGTCTCCCCAAGATTAAAGGGATATTATCCTTGTCTTCTTCCATCTCTAGCACAAGAAAGTCCACAGGAAAGACTAGCTTTTCCACTTTGACGAGGACGTCTTTGATTATACCCTTTGGAAAAGTCATCGACCTGTCCGCCAATTGGAGAACCATTGTTGTTGGAGTAAGCTCCCCCAAACCAAGCCTCTGAAATATGGACAAAGGCATCAAATTGATGCTTGCCCCTAGATCACACAAAGCTAGCCATGCCGGCCCCTTTCCGATTTCACATAGAATAGTGAAGCTCCCTGGATCCTTCATCTTTTGAGGCAGCTTCTTTTAGATGATTGAGCTGCAATTCTCAGATAAATTCACCGTTTCAATTCCGGTTAAGCTCCGCTTCTTTAACAATATGTCCTTTAGAAATCGGACATAGTACGGCATCTCCATGATTGCCTCTGAGAAAGGAATGCTCAAGCTTATTTTGTTCATTATCTCTGAAAACTTCTTGAACTTCTATTCCAATCCCTTCTTCACAAGCTTGTAAGGAAACGGCGGAGGTATCTTTGTTTTGGGAATCCCCCATTCATCATGATCAACCTTCTCCGCTTTCTCCTTTTCGGCTCTCAAACGCTTGGCTCTCTCCTACTTTTTCTCAGCTATTATCTTAGTACTTTGTTCATTCCGAACCATTGGAGTAGCATCAACATCATCGAGAGTGTTCGGAGTGGCAAAAGGCAATTTCTGGTGGGGTTTGTCTAGGGTTCGACCTGTGGAACAGGTCGACCCATGTACGTACTGGTCGAACCTTGCTTCTGGACAACGGCTCTCTTTTTGAATTTAAGGTTCGACCTGGGTTTGACCTGTGGGACAGGTCGAACCATGGGTACCTAGGTCGAACCGGCCTACTGTACTTCTTCCACCATCAGGTTCGACCAAGGTTCGACCTGTTTGATAGGTCGAACCATTACTGTCGTGGTCGAACCGTCGCTGTGACAAAACAGAGTGCTCCAAGTGGTGCGGTTCGACCTGGGTTCGACCTGTTGGATAAGTCGAACCAAGGTTGGTTTGGTCGAACCGGTGTTCTGGAAAACAGAGTGCTCCGAGTTGTTGGGTTCGACCAAGGTTCGACCTGTAGGCCAAGTCGAACCATCTGCAGTTTGGTCGAACCTATGCTACAATCTCTCCTGATCGTGTCCAGTGTGTTTGTTCGACCTCCCCTGTATGGTTCGACCTTCAATGTTGGTCGAACCAGGGTCGAACCTGGCCCTAGACATATCCAAATTTGATTCCGGCCTCATAGGTCCCTCGTATTGCGTACCCGACCTCAATGTGATGGCATTGCAGGACCTTGGATTCTCAATACTTTGAGACAGGAACTTCCCTTTCTCAAGAGTTTGAGTAAGCTTGTTAACATTCCCTGCCATCTCCCCCATCAGCAATGTAAGATCTTTCACCTGCTTAGATATAACCTCATGGTTTGCATCTATTTTTTTTTCAAGTCTGGCCTTAAGGCGGTTCACTCTTTCATCATTCTTGGTCATATACCTGTTCACAGTATCCTCAAGACCCGGTTTCCCTTCTTCCACCTTAGCACCCGGATCAACACCAATCGGAGGTTGAATTGCATTATTCGGATTGCTCCACGAGAATTCCGGCCTCCTAGGCTGTTGATAACCACCTGGGGGACCACGATTATTAAAGTTTTCTCGATAGTTCCCTTGGTAATTCCAGTTTCCTTGGTCTGGATACCTAGTCCCTTGAATACTCTGACCCATGGCATAGTGTGCCTCTTCCAACTCCTCTTGGATTGGTCCCTCATTCTTTAACTCCTGCTGCATGATTGGTACGCGCTGAGATAATTCGCTGATTTGCTTCTGTTGGGATTCAAGTAGCTTGTTGATATTGGACAAGCTAGAGACGATCTCATCCTCTCTACTTGTTTTAACCATTGCTTGTTCAACCTTAGCTACCTTACCAATGACATAAGTACCTCTAACTCGATCAGTTGGCCAATCCCTCGAATTCATCGAAATATCTTCAAACAACTTCTCGGCCTCTACGGATGACTTTGTAAGCAATGCTTCATTAGAAGAAGCATCCAATAACACTCGTGAATCACAGTCCAATCCATTGTAGAATATACTGATATATTGAGCTTTAGATAGCCCATGTTGAGGACACTTCCTAAGCATGTCCTTGAATCTATCCTATGCTTCGTGAAATTTTTCTCCTCCACTCATAGCGAATTGGTTAATGTCTTGCTTCATTTTAAACACCTTTGAAAGTGGCATGTACCTCTCCAAGAACTTTAACTTCAGTTGCTCCCAAGTGGTGCACGCAGCTGCATTGATAGTGTCGTACCAATCTCTCGCCTTTTCAGTAAGCGAGAATTTGAACAAGAGGATCTTCCTAGCATCTTCATGTTCTCCTGCATCTTTTTGAGTACTTGCGTAGCCCAAGAACTTATTCAGATGCTGCTGCGGATCCTCGAAAGACCCTCCTGAAAAGGAGTTCCTTTCTATCATGCTAATAAGAGCGGGATGAAGATCGAACGCTGAATTAGTTCCCCTTGCTCCTAGAAGCCCAAAATTTCCAGCCCCATTGTTTCTTAATACCTCTCGGATGGCTAGATTATCCGGATTCGCTGCCATGTTGACTGTCTCTACTCCCGAATTAACTTCAGTTGTAGCTTCAATCGTTTGCGAAATCTGCTCATCAACTTCAACTCCAAAATTCAGAGCTTCAGTTGGATCAATAGTCTTTGCCTTGCTATTCTTCTTCTTCTTCTTTCTTGACGACGCTCCGATTTCAGGATTATAGGGTTCAAGTTCACCTTTCTTTGTTCTCGTGAGCATACACCTAAAATGAACTAGAATTAAAACAGCAAAACAAGTTAAATAGCCCTAACAAACTAGAAATAACAAAAAGATATTTTAAGCCGTCCCCGGCAATGGCGCCAAAAACTTGATGGGCGTTTTCTCAACACACAATTAATCCCCAAGTATGAAGGATATCAATTGTAGTTTCGAAGGTGACCAAGTTAAATATCAAATCCACGGGACGGATAAATATCAATTTAATTACGTTCTAGTAGATTATGACTATTTTGAATTAAACAGTTGGTTTATAAATTAAGTAACAATTTGAGTAGCTAATAAATAACAAGAGCAAGTAAATAATAGTTGTGATCAATTAAGATGATAGGTAGTTCGTCAGGCCATCCAGTTTTCTTTGTTAATTCGTACTTTCATGTGTCGATGTCCGACTCTACCTTGTGGTTTATGGATGCATCACTAGACCATGCGAATCTATTCTATAGACACAAATAGATAAGCTTTTGACACATGTGAGTATCCTCAGAGCAAAACGTATACTCCACCTCCCTTTCTAGGTACTATCATAATCAATTATTTCCCATGCACTTAGTACTCTAACCCGATTTGATCTCCCTTTTTAGGTACTATAAAGTCATACTCTTTATCCTACTTGTCAACCCGAATTCAATTCAATTAACAAACATTCATATAAGATAGTTCTAATAAGACTTCGGAATCCCTTCACTTAGAATTATAACAATAAACCCTGCACAACAGTGAACGCACTCAATCAATAACCATGTTATGTATTCAAACTCTACACAACGATTAATGATGCACAAAATAACTATGAGTATGGATTAAAAAACACAATCTTATATAAAATAAACCACAAGTAGTGTTGTACGGAGTATACACACGAAATACAAATTAACTCATGAAACCTTCATAACCCTAGAACTACCGAAGTGGCTCTAGCCCATGATTGATCTAAGAACAATCATGGTTAGATGGACCAATCTTACTTGAATCTCCAGCTGAATCTCTGTCACAGCCCTCCGGATGGATCACTAATCTCTTTTCTTCACTCCTCTCTTGTATCACGATGTCTCTCCCCCTTCTCGACTGCATGAGCCTTCTTTTATACTTGTAATCACGTATCTAGGGCTTGGAATGGGCTTTTCAAGTGATCTCACGCGTTTTGGCCTCGAAAATTCGGATAAGGTAAGTTTCCGCGTTTTGGTTCGACCTCGTCAACAGGTTGAACCACTGGCCAACAAGTCGAACCCCAGGTCAAACCCTGTTACTTTATTCAAATTTTATTGAACTCTAAAAATAAAAAACCAACATCAATACATTCAATATAACATCCCTACATCACTCTCACACACTCTACAATTCACCAACAATAATTAAAATAGTACCTCATAATGTATCCATGATCAACAAATATGATTGGTCTTCCCATAAACTTAAACAACGAACCATTCATCATGTTCCCCATTCCCACTCACACACTTTAGTCTTCTAGTATGGCTGCCAAAGAAGATAAATCTAAGGTTAGCATAATCATAGGTTGTTCTCATTCCAAGATATGTTACAATATATTAGAGAATATTAGTGATATACTCTTGGGTATATATATGTAGCATTTAAGTAGTGTATGCACTCTGTGTTTTGATACACATTGGAAAAAACAGAAAAGACTAGAAAGATTAAACAAGGCTGCCACTGGCTGCCACATTGCAGGCTGCCACATTCTTATTTAGACAATGTAGCCAGTTTAATTATCTGACCAAAAAAAGAAGAAAGAATGGTAAAATCACAATCACTAGTTTATTTATTGTGTTGCATGTTAATTACCTAATGAAACTTGATATCCTTGAACTTGTAAAAGTCTAAAAGCCATTGCACAACAAGAGAGAAAGGTTTGCATACCAATGGCAGTGGTATAGGAAGAAGATTGCAACAGCAACCCCGGAGCTCGATACCTTTTTCAAAAGAGGATATAGAGCATCCATTAGACAACCCTAAATCATAAATACTACAAAAAATGGTGTATTTATGTTGGTGAATATTTTTCACCTGCTAGTGGAAACACAATTAGTAAAAGGAGGCTGCGACGCCAGTTCTCTAGCAAATCCAAAGTCAGCAATCTCATACAATAAAACAGATCCCATACATATACTTGTGGAAAAATATTATTTAGAAATTTAATACTAGGTTTTAAATCCCGATAAAAATACCCATGCTTATTAGCATGATTAAGCCCTTGTAGCTGAGACATCAAACATCGAATCTTCTTCCCTGGAAAAGCTTCTTTTTTATCTCCATTATTTCATAAAGGTTGTGCTCCTGGATATATAATCCGTCCATCATAATAGAGAAAAATTTGAGCCAATTGATAATTAGATGAAGACATAAAGCATATTAGTTCCATAAGAAAGTTATGCAGAGCAAACCCCACAACCACAAAAAAAAAATTAAAAACAAATTCTCTATATAAACATTACATTCTCCAAGTAATCAGAACATAAAGGCATAAAGGAATTTGATTTTAAAATTGAACACTACAACCAAAAAGATTTATAGGGACACCAAAAAGTGTCTCAATTGCATACATATTGAGACACTTATTATTCTTGAGACACTTAATATAAGTGTTGCATGTAGTGGTGTCCCATTAAGTTTAGGCTAAAAAAGCCAAGAGTACATAAAGCATTGTTTACAGGCTACAAAAGGGATATAAGTGATGAGAACACTTACGAACTCAGCAAGTGGTGCTATATCCATTGAATCGAGCAAGACTACTAGAGAACACAGTAGCCCTAAAATCGAGCAAAGACATTTCATTATTTTTCAATGGTTCGATAAAAAATAAAATAAGGACTCGGTGGCAAATAAATGAATCCCTACTACGATTCCTTTATGGTAGGACGAATGAAAGAGTAGAAAAACAAATTGATATATACCTGATAATCTCCAAGGAGGAAACACTTAAATTCGGTACCCATATAGTCGAAATAATATTCCCATGTTCGTATGAACTTCTCCACGAAACCATCATGTTCAAGAACTTGACTGAAAATAAACAAGTGCACATAGTTGGAATAATGCAAATGGGTACATTCATGTTTTCAAGCGTCAAGTAAGCCTGATTCATTATAACAATTTACGATGAAATTTAATTTAGTAATTTGGAGATATTACTATATATATCAGCACAAGATCAAGCCTTAACGAATTACACTTACCAAATGAATAATATACCAACTAGAGTTTAAAGCATAAACCGTCTAAAAAATCTAACTCTCGATTTATTTTTGGTTTCAAAGAATTGAAAATAGAGAACTTTCCTGGATCATAAACCCGGAATGCAGACTTGCAGTTACCTTAAGATCACGAAGGTAGTGAATGATTTCTTCAAGCTCAGATTTTGCCTCATCAACTCCCTTCACATCACTAAATATAATGTTAGATTCCATTGCCGGTTGCACATCTGCACGTAACCCAAGTCCTAAAAAGAGCAAACAATTGTGAGAGATAGAGTTCATAGAGATATAAGTAGAATAGGACGAAGAGTGATATGTCAGTACCTTTTCCAATTGCTTTATCATCCTATATTAATTATTAGAAGTAACTATCTAAATTTTGCAGATGCAAAAAACAACAGCATGGAAAAAATGTTCACCTTGAAATAGAATGCTCTAGGATGGATAGAGATTGTTTATTGCTACCTTGTCAATGGGATGAGAATGTGGGTTAACCTTCCACTCTTCTTACAATCTCTGTGTAAAAAATGTTCACCCAAAACGAATCAAGAAAGTGAGAAACACACAGAAACTGATTGTTATAAGATATTAGCTGAACATAGAAGGTATAAAAACCAAGACTAAGTCAGAGAACAATTTATCAGTGGTAAGGGAATTATTTGAACAATCAGAACCAACAGTAAAACCACCATTACTATTTCAACAGATCATTACCCAAAATAAATCTAGAATGTGAAAAGAAAAGTAATAGGAAGAATGGTAAAACACCTGATAACCATGAATTAAGCTACTGGTGCACTTCATCTAGTAATGGACCACGTATCACATCCATGTAACAGGCTCCCATGCAGCTAATCCACCATTTTCACTATGCAATGATTCATTCATTTTAGTTGCAATGTGACTAAAAAAATAGAAATAATTTGATGCATTAATGTACTTACAGTGAAAGCAATATATTGACAGCATTGTAGAATCCCTCAGAATCCATTTTTTCTCTTACAATTTCAGGAGGCATCATAGAGAATAGAAGGCAACACTGGAGAATGAGAAAGAGACAGGGAGTCGACCTATAAAACATTATCTATGTTGCATGTCGTTCTATTTTTTAGTTCTTTACAAAGTAAAAAAGACATAAAGTCAAAATTTAGACTTAAGTTATGACTTTCTGGTTTTATACAACACATTGAGGCGCAGATAGCGAAGGAAAAGAATTCCCACCTGCCATAGTTTGGCCTCAACTCCTTCAACTGATGCAGCTCCATTCTAGATCTCTTCTTGATATAAAAATCAAGACTAATGTAAGATCCTTGTCATGGAATGAAAATGTTACTAGCTTGGGGTCGTCTTCAGGACCTCAGATGAATCCACTAGATGTGAAAAAATACATATTAGAGTTTTATGGAGAAATTGCACACGCTGATGAGTGATGAGTGGAATTGTATGAGTGGAATGCTTCTCATTAAACTAGAAATTTACACTTACATCAATGATGTTGAAATTAAGGGAGCCCTTTTAACATCAAATACAGCTACGAGGCCTTTGTACAATTTATCACTAACTTGATATGATATAGCCAATCTCTCTCCAGAAGCGTCCCATACTATATTCTCTATTACCAAACTGCAGGAGTGCAATAAATAATAAAACAGGTTGGGATGGGAGAAGGTACCAAAACTGAAAAAAAAAATCCCTAGTGAAAAGATACTAACAACTGCAATCCTCTAAGATGGGCCATTTATGAGTATCAAAGCATCATCTTTTTAGAATTTGAAACGAAGTTATGAAGCACTTTAAGTTTCTTGTTAATCTAAACAGTCTCATCTGTTCCAAAATAGCAATTAATTAGCGAAATATGCATAGTGAAACATTGACAATTAAAGATTTAAGTGAAATTAAAATCATACATATACTGATATAGTGGTGTAGCTTACTGTATCTAATATTCAACCCTAATTTCCATCATCTAAAGACATGAATGTGGATACAGCACTTATGGAAGCAGAATTGCTGGAGGCAATCTTGGCTGTTGAATATGCACATGCGAGAAATTGGAAGAAGCTGTGGCTTGAGATGGACTCTACTTACGTAGTTTATGCGCTTAAACATCATTGCCCTACCTTGGAAAATTGTCTCCAGATGGCGAAAGGCTAAAGAACTTCTTCAACACTTCACATTCTTCATCACTCACATCTTCAGGGAAGGAAATAGCGTTGCGGATGCTCTTTCGGTCATTGGTGGGACTTTAACGTGGCTGGACTCGGCTCCACCTGGTCTACATAATCTGCTCTTCTATGACTTGAACAGAGAATACTTTAGATTTAGATAGAGTATTTTGGCCTTGTTGGCATTTTACATCTTTTTCTGAATTTTACTTTGTATTCCTCTTTTTTCTTTTCTCTTATATGATATGATCTATTTGTATGATATGATCGTAATGGACTATGTCTATTTTGAGAAGAAGGAAAATGTTTAAAATTGAGTTAAAATGAGCCTAAACCGACAAGGTCACCGAGTTGGCAGCCATATGGGCCACCATGATGGTAAACGACAAGTTTACTGACACAAGGATATTTAGGTCCACGCACTATAATTTAGTTAAAATTGCATACATTTTAATTTCATGTTGGCAAAGATTTCGTATTTAAAAAAGTGAGTAAAATTGTTTTTCTCCCATTTTAAAAACCCTTTAATCCCAAGGGTGAAAGGATAAACGTAACAAGGTGTAGTCGTGCAGAGAAGTGAGAGGTGATTGAACAACTGATCCTGCACCCTAGAAATCCATTATCCTTTCATTTAAGCAATCGAACCTGATCCTGATGGCGATTCTCCTACATTATCAATTCCCACTTCGAAAACTTAGTGTGCCTCTTCTCTCCTCAACTTCGAGGATGACACAGGTGCTACCTTCGTACGGATTCAATGCAATCCACCCGCACGCCACCTGTTCGATAAGATGCCCCTCCGCTTTCTCTGTTAACTTATTGCACCCTACGCTTCAATCAAAAAATCTCCGGTCTTTCCTTCACTGGAGCTGCGGTTTACCGCGGGTTTCTGCAAAGGCTTTTGGTACAGGGGAGGATGAGAAATTACCGAAGTATGCTAATAATATTGGATATCAAGGCGTAGCTGAGGGGGTGGATGGTAATGGAGGCTCTAGCTCTAAAATTGATGACGACTATCCCAGTGGCGATTTTGTGTACAGGGAGTATGATCTTCTGACGACATTGGTAGTCAAGTTCAAAATGTTAGTTACATGGCCTTGGGAGCGTGTCAAGAAGGGCAGTGTGCTCACAATGAAAATACGAGGCGAGGTGACTATTTGCCTTCATTCTTTAAAAAAAAAAAAGATTCAGAGCTATGTAATACTAATGGGTCTGAGATTCTGATTACAAAAACTTGTTTGATCACTGCTCCATCATATTTCATTGAGATTTAACTTCCAAGCATTTACTTCGGTATTGCCTGCAACATGCTACTGCTTTTCAATCAAAAATCATTTTCCTACATATTCTGAATGGTAAAGAAGACTATTAATTACGTTATCTGGACCATTTACTTTATTAATGGGACACATTATACTTACTAGGGGAACGGTTAAACATAATATAATATGCTGGGCATAGGCTAGATACCATGTTGACACTGGATGTTAGGATATTATCTTGTGTTCTTATCATGTTATGATTATTTGAGAATATTATATGTAATGTTTCAAAATGGTGTGCATCATGTTAATCAAGCTCACGTTTCCTTAGTTTGCTCTTAAAAACTAAGGGCGCCTTTGTGCTCCGTGTCTTCTTTCGCTTTAAAGTATCTTACATTCATCATGGTATAATCACAGCAAGAGGCTTGTACCTTACAAGCTTTTCTACATATTGATTTATTTATTTATTTTTGCTTATTTTGCCACTGTATCTCAGTGCAATAGGTTTATAAGAAACATGAAGGCTTATTTGCTTCGGCCCATAAATTTTGAACAGTAGCTTGCCTTAAATCAGTATTATTTGGTGCAGATGTAATTCATGTGAAAATACTTTGAATTTTTTGTGACATATTGGAGTTCTTTATGTGCTGTTTCATATTTAGTTTTAAAAGAGTGACAAAATTGAATACACTTCCACGTTTTCTTGTCAGATATCTGATCAACTGAAGAGCCGATTCTCCTCAGGATTATCTTTACCACAGATTTCTGAGAATTTTATAAAAGCAACTTATGATCCTCGCATTTCGGGTATCTATCTCCATATTGAACCACTAAACTGTGGGTGGGGAAAAGTTGAAGAAATTCGCCGGCATGTATTAGACTTTAAGAAATCAGGTACAAAAATGAGTAGAGTTGAGAACTTGTAATGCTTAAAGTATGTTCTTGTGTTGCGTCCTATGGAAAGTTCAGAGAGATTTTTTCATTTTTTATCTTTTATGAGTGTGAGTAGAGCCACCGAAGGGTAGAATAGGTTGATCTCAGAGAAGGTGTATGCTATAAGTAGTGCATGTGTAGTTCTTCTGCTTTTGCATGCATGTAGTCTCCGTTCTTCAGCTTTTATCTTTCAGTTGTCACTTTTCCTTTGCAATTGCCAATTTGCAAGAGACAATTATTAGGCACATTAATGGTCTACCTTTATTCCTCTTACCTTTGCATTACAGTTTATTGGGAAAAAGTTATTCGTACATCTGTGGTGGATGGGAGGAATAACCTTAAAATTTTTTATGCTATGAAAAATTCAACTCTCTTATTTTTAGGTTTCCTTATGATCTTCATAGATAAGAAATATTAACAGATACTAACCAACCTTTTCATTTATTTTTTGCATCTTCATTCCTGGTTAATATGAATCATATTTTAGCTGATGTGATTAACTTTTAACGGTATGATTAGATAATCACAATGTATCTTTTGAGCTTACCTCATTATTTGCATCCTTATTTCTTGTTAATTAGTTCTTTAATCATGACATTGATAAAAATCTGTATGCTACAGATTATTTTATTAATCTTCCTGGCTTAGCAAAGTGATTAAAATTATGAGCATGTTTTCAAACTATCAACATGTGTTATTGTCTGAAAGGACCATAATTTTGTTATTTGCCTCTAAAATTAGAGCAAGTTCATCGAAAATTATTTCAACATCTTACTAGAAGACCTGAATTTTACTGCGACTGATGAACTGTGTAGTGAAGTTATAGATAGTATCAGACTATCTGTTAATTTATGACATATAGTGTTCAGTGTTGTGGGACCTAGGTCTACAGTTATCTTGCCTGGCCAAGTCACTCATCTGTTTTCGACAAATCTTGGAGGCTTCATGTTAGCACTCAGAAAATCAGACACAACGCGTCTGCCAAATAGCCGAATTGGCTCTTGTTTATTTCTCAATATTCTCGATGATTTTACATAGACCCAATCCCATAGTTTAAATACTACCTATCAAGCCCCAAAAGGAAAGTTCCCATCTCACAATTATTAGATAGACTAATTAAAATAATCAATCAAGATGATTGAGCCCATCAATCAAGATGATTGAAATAATCAATCAAGATGATTGAGCCAATCAATCAAGATGCTTAGAATGATCACGATCACGCATTGCCGGCCGGCCGATGCCGCCGATAAACCGGCAACGGCTTGGACGGCGACTCGTCCATGCTCACCGCACACCGCTCCACATCACTTCATTAGTAAAGAGGTCTAATGTTGTGGCTTTGCTAACATTTCTTTAGAGGAAGTCTGGAAAGGTTGTTGGCCTTCAAATAACAAATTATTTATTTTATATTTTAAATTTTTTAATATATATAATTTTTTTTATATCCCAGATGTAGTTTGATTCTGTAGTTTTTTCTTCTGTTAGCTTGTCTTTAAATTTTAAGGGATGACTCAACTCTTTGTATTGTTGACTTATTAGTTGTCAATTAGGTTCTAGGATGAAGAATCAATTCTCTTATGTTGATGCTCTTTCATTTTACCTTTGCCTTTGGGACTCTTTTCAGCCTTAAAAATTTCATTAATAATTTTTTTTTTGTTCAACATGGTTGTGTAGGCAAGTTCATTGTGGGCTATGTGCCAGCATGCGGTGAAAAAGAATATTACATCGGCAGTGCTTGTGATGAGCTGTATGCACCACCAAGTGCTTACTTTCAATTATATGGTTTGACAGCGCAGGCGTCTTTCCTTGGAGGTGAGTTGATAGTTGTCGTAATGAAAAGGCTTGATTTTATAAACAAAGAATCAATAAGTTATAGCCTCTTAAATGTTTTTATATTTTGGTTAATAAATAATCTGATGCTGTATAGTTCTTATTTTTGAGCCTAAGATGGTGCAATCAGGGTATTTATTTTTTGTAATTGGTTAGGTAGTCCAGAATTGTAAACCTTCTACATTATTCCATTAAGTATGCTGCTTGGCTGTTTTAGGCATGTCAAAATTGAAATATACCAAAACTCCAGAATGCATGAAAAGTTTAATACATTAAAAATTTCTTCTACTCCGCATTTTTGTGAATGTCAAAGCTGGAATTTGTTTTCTAAATATTTTATATTGCTTATTATTTTTGCAATCCCGTGTCTTGGAATCTAGTAGTTTAATATCATAGCTACCTTCTAGTGTTATATTTTTCATTAGAATTATGTGGGAACATGATTCCGTATCTCCAAATGAGAATTTTTTTTCAATCCATCATACGTCCTTGATTTTCTTTATTAGGCAACATAGACAACTGTGAGCATCTTGTAATGCATTTATCCATGTGTTATGATCTTTCAACTTCGCGACATGTGATATAAAAACTGTGACGTAGGTGTCTTGGAAAAAGTTGGAATTGAGCCCCAGGTTCAACGAATTGGTAAATATAAGAGTGCTGGGGATCAACTTACGCGTAAGAACATATCTGACGAGAACCGAGAGATGTTGACTGCTTTGCTCGATAATATATATGGGAATTGGGTTGAAAAAATTGCGCTTGCTAAAGGTAATTTGCATTGGGTGTCTTATCATCTAAAGATTTCATATGATATTTTGATTACCATGCAGGAAAAGAAAAGGAAGAAATTGAGAACTTTATCAATGAAGGAGTTTATGAAATTGAGAGACTGAAGGAAGATGGCTGGATAACCGATATAAAATATGATGACGAGGTATAGAGTTGTATATTTCTTACTTTATGTTAGAGTGATTTGGTTGATTATTAAACGATTCAACTCTCTATAAACTTAATCTTTTAGATGAGGTGGTCATTTAACATGGTATCAGAGCCCATGGTTAACAAAGGTCCAGGGTTCGAACCTCACCGCCACCCATTTATGAAAAAAAAAATTGCACATGCAAGGCTTGAGGCAAAATTCCCCGCCTGCATGTGAGGGGTGCGTTAGAGTGATTTGGTTAAGTATTAAACGATTCAACTCTCTATAAACTTAAGCTTTTAGATGAGGTGGTTATTTAACACTTTATTGTTGGAACCTAGGTAATATGCCATATTGGTTCAGGTTTGCATCAATAAACATAAGAATCTTCTCATTAATGTTCTACTAGTGCATGTCCATTTTGCTTATAAAATGATATGTAACATTTATGTATATGTCCTCTGAGAAGTAACATCTATTAAAAAAGTTGTAAATTACATAAGCTATAATAACATCTTTTGTATTATTCCTTTTGTTTTTTACTTTGAAAGTACCTTGGAACCTAGCAGTTCATCTCTTCTCCTGATCCTGGGAAATGAAACATTGTAAACTTGTAATAGATCGTAATGAACATGAACTACAGGACTAGACATAGTGTTGTAAATAGACTCGTATGCATCTCTGTGTTGTTTAAGAGATTAATATGCCAGATTGCTAGTCACTGCTAATATATTTTCCGTCAAGATTTTATAATGTGATACAATAATCTCTTTAGAGAAGAATTAAGCATCTAGGGTCTTCTTTCAGTTCATTTAGTAATATTCCCATTGCACGCACACATTAGATACTAAATAGTTCAATCTGAATTTTATTTTATTATTATTCTTATTTTATTTATTTATTTATTTATTCAATTTGTAAAAATAGTCATCAAATATTCTCACCTTTTCTAATCTGATCCTTTTTTACTGGAGCCCTAAATCTTGATCCTGTTCTATGTTTAATAATCTTAGTTTTGTGTTTTGAAATGTTTGCTGCTTCATAAATATAACTTGTTTAAAGGCTAAGGATATTGGATAGCTAAATGTGTTACTCCAAGTTTTGAGATTTGCCAATCTCTTTGTCAGATTGATGATTCACATTTTTTCAGTAAGTTCCAAATTTCAGGTTATATCGCTGCTAAAAGAGCGTTTGGCAATTCCTAGTGATGAAAAACTTCCTACCGTTGACTATAGGTACTTCATTTTTTTATTTTTTATTTTTTTGTTGAAATCATCTTTTGTGTTAAGGTCCCTAAATTTTTAATTTCAGTTTTACATGGTCTTTTTATGGGTTCTGTGTACACTCTGTACATCTGCAATGTCAAATATTGAGACTTCTATTGCATAAATTTCATAATAAATAAGTATTTTGCAAATTGCCCCTGGTTGTCATCAGCTGCACCTGTTCTTAAATCAAATTTCCTGAAAAGAAATTTCTATTCAGTTACTAAATTTAACCTTATTTTATAATCTTTATAAAGCTTCTTTTAGCGAGCTCTACTGATAAAGCCCTTTTTTGTTTGAGCAAGTATGGAAAATAATGTTTGAAACTCATCCAAGTACATTTAGGTTGCAGAACAAGTTCCTGAAAACTTGTCCATGTATCTGTCAGAAAATGTCACATATTGTCATAGAAAGATTTTCATTTCCGTGCCATGTTACTTTTGTGTTTAATGGATTTTATTTTGTGTAATAAAATATTTGGAAAATAATGTTTTAAACTCACCTAAGTGCATATAGGCAGCTGAACAAGTTCCTGAAAACCTGTCCATGTATCTGTCTAAAAATGTCATATATGTCATAAAAAAATTTTCATTTCCGTGACATGTTACTTTTGTATTGAATGGATTTAATTTTGTTACAAAGTATTTGTTCCCAACGCTGCACAGGAAGTACTGTCGTGTCAAGAAATGGACATTAGGATTGACTGGTTCTAGAAATCAAATAGCAGTCATCAGAGCCTCTGGAAGCATTAGTCGTGTAAGGGGACCACTGAGCACAACCAATTCAGGAATTGTTGCTGAGCAATTCATTGAAAAAATACGCACCGCTAGAGGTATGCTCTTGCATGCATGCAAAATAAGTTTTCTCTAATTTCATGTGTAATAATGTAAGAAGTCTGGAAATCAATGATTGTGAAGCTATTCCTAGGCAGAGTGTCACGCCCTTAAATTTATTAGCTTAATAATCCTGCCTTTAACATTTTTAAGACATGACCAACTATTAATTTCATTAAATTCTCATTATTTTTGGAGTTTAAATAATAATATTTGAAATAATTATAAATTAAAGCAAAAAGGTTCATCCTAATTAAATAAAATATTATACCATCAAGATAATTAAATACTTAAGATTTGATAGAGTGAAATAATATTAATGTTTAATAAAATGAAACTAAAGGGCATCATTCGATCCCACCGCGCCAGCTCCTTTTTTTGTGAAGGGAAAAATATTTGGGTAAGCAAAATCACGAGTCTGGATCTTCTGTGCGACTTTGGTGTGACATCTCTTGTGCCACTCCATTGGATGAGTGACACGTAGGAGAGAGAAGGGAAACATACTGTTAGCACTCAGAAATCAAACGTAGAAATACGTTTGCCAATAGCCGAAGCTCCCAATTCAATAATATTCAAAAGATGATTCAACGATAGTACATCACGTAATTTAAATTTAAATAGCAAAACAAACCCTAAGCCCAACGATACGGGCCCAACTACTAAATAGCAGAAATATTCAGAATAATAATAAAACTAGACTGACTAAACCACGCCAGCCTTGCCACGACGTCGGTAGACGAGCAACGGCTGTGGCTCCTACTTGTCCGCACGTCGCATGCTGGTGCCAAGAACGACTGTAAATCAGAATATCGTCAAAGAAAATCAATACAAATTTTCTCAAATTTGGGCGAAACAAGTCATTCATAGCCTGCTGAAATGTTGCCGGCACATTGGTCAAGCCGAACGACATGACCAGAAACTCGTAGTGCCCACTATGGGTTCGGAAGGCTGTCTTGTGGACATTCTCCTCAACTACCCGGATTTGATGATAGCTGGAACGCAAATCAATCTTTGAAAATAGTACTGCCCCCACCAATTCATCCAACATCTCCTGGATTACCGGAATCGGGTATTTATTCAACACAGTCGCCTTATTCAACTCCCTGTAGTCCACACAGAACCTCCAACTTCCATCCTTCTTTTCCACGAGTAGCACCGGACTGGAGAAAGGACTAGAGCTTGGTTTAATTATCTTCGCCAACAACATATCCGCAACCAGTCGATCAATTTCATCCTACTGTATGTGACTGTTGCGGTACGGACGGACAGACACCGGTCCGAATCCCGGAAATATTTCAATCCGATGCTCCGTTCCTCTAGGCGGCGGCAGTCCCTCGGGTTCGCCAAACACCGCCGCAAACTGCCGCAAGATGGCGGCCAATTCCTAATCCACGGCCCCTTCATCCGCCGCCTCCCTCACAGCTGGCGGACCACCTTCCATCACCATAACCAAGAGCTCGGCGTTCTGAATTTGTATCAATTCCCGGATTCCGATGGGGCTCCGGCACAACGCTGGATCCCCTTTTAGACGCACTGTTCTGCCCCGGTAAACAAAGGACATGGTCATCTTGGCCCAGTTAGTTCTGACAACGCCTAAAGTAGACAGCCATGCCACCCCCAAGATAACATCCACACCACCAAGAGCGAATACATGATAATCCGTCTCTATGGTTGTCACCCACTGAGAGTTCTACTCCTCGACAAAACCCCTCCGACTCCTGTCGCCGACCATCACCCAGCTGTACTTCGAAACATCTCGACCTGTCAGGTAACAAATTCAATTTAGTCATCAAAGAGCTGGAAATAAAATTGTGACTGGCCCCACTATCAATGAGGATGGTTATGTTTTCCCCTTGCAGTTTCCCACCGAAACGCATGGTGCGTGGGCCAGTGATACCCGCCATGGAGTAGATAGGCAGAACCGGCTCCTCTTTATCTCCTTCGTTCAAACTGGTCGCCAACTCTCCCTCCTTAACCGCCTCGCTTCCCTCGTTACACTCGAAGCAACTCAAATCAAGTGCTTCGTTATCCTCTGCCAACAAGATATTCAATTGCCGTATGGGGCACTGATGCCCTAGCATATACTGTCGCTTGCAGCGGAAGCACAACCCCTTAGCTTGAAATTCGGACATCTCCTCGGGTGACATGCGCCCGAAATGCGGGGGTCCAGTGGGCTGCCCGGTCGTGAATGTCCTTCCATTTTGGACTCGGTTCTGTGGCCTCGACACAAGCGGCCCAGAGGATCCAGTGGGGCTGAAACTGGATCCTGTCGAGGAGCGGTTGTAGGCTGTCGGGCGTCCAAAAGTAGCTCCCCCAGATGGCCTTGGAGGGCAACCACCCCCCGTGATCCGAGGTTTTCCTCCACGTCTCTAGCTAAATCCATCGCCGTCTCCAAATCAGCCAGGCGCAGAAGACGTAGAGAACTCCGAACGTCATCAGCTAACTCCTGCATAAAATACCCCAGATAGTGCTTGACCGCCGACAGACGCTCATAGGGGCTACCCTTGAAACGTGCATCAAACCGACAGGTAAGGGCCTGCGCGAATTCCCCCAGGACATATTAGGTTTCCGGGCGCGAATACATGTGAACCAATACAAAGCCGTCTCCTCCATGGCCACCATAGCCGCCGGTAGCTTCATCCCCTTCGGCGTTTGATGTATTTCAAATTGTTGGTTGGCCCTGGCGAGCCAACCGATAGGGCCAGTTCCGTCGAAAGATGGAAGCGCGGGTGAAAGAGGCGGCCTGTCTCCCGCGGCCGCAACGGCCGCCGCCGTTCCCAGCGGCATAGAGTCAATTTCATCAGTCGCTTGTCGCTGGGTCGACGCCCCCACCGCCATTTTTGCTGTGCTGGAGCCGGCGTCCGCTGTCCCGGAGGCCACGCGAGCAGTCTCGATCGACAGCCCCGCCACCGATGCGGTTAGGCTGGATACCACATTGGTGATCTCCTTCAGTTGCTGTGTGATGCTTGCTTGCTCCTCCATGATCTGCTCAATGTTTTCAGCCATCGCCGTCTGCTTATTCTCCAAATCCTCGAACCTTTGTTCGTTGCGAGTGTTTGTCATCTCGGGTGAGTGATCCGGCAGGTCGGAACAATTGTTAGCACTCAGAAATCAAATGTAGAAATACGTTTGCCAATAGCCGAAGCTCCCAATTCAATAATATTCAAAAGATGATTCAACGATAGTACATCACGTAATTTAAGTAGCAAACAAACCCTAAGCCCAACGATACGGGCCCAACTACTAAATAGCTGAAATATTCAGAATAATAATAAAACTAGACTAGACTAAACCACGCCAGCCTTGCCACGATGTCGGTAGACGAGCAACGGCTGTGGCTCCCACTTGTACGCACGTCGCTCCACATCATATACCCTAAGTCGAATGCATGATTTAAAGCTTGGATGAGGGTGGTTGGGATTTGGGTTCCTAAAGTTAAGGATTAAGGTGTTAGGAATTATATATAGGAAAAGGAATAAAAACTCTAAATTCAAAAGCACTACTTTCGTCCACTAGACAATTCACGTTTGTTCACGTTGTCTAAAAAAGTTACTTTATTGACCAATTTTATTTACTTTTGTTGGTATTTTAGTATTTTTAGGTAATAAATAAAGTGTAAAGTATGTCATGTGTGTGATGTTAATGTTATAGTGATAATTTTAAAATTAAAGTGTCTTTTAAGGTTATTGGATAAAGGTGTTATTTCCTTTTAGGGGTGTGACGGGTATTCTGGGACAAACAAATGAGAAAAGTGTAAATAGTTTATGAGATGGATGGAGTATCTCCTATACTCTCTCCGTCCCAGCATTTTATCCACTTTTTCCCTATCCATCCAAAGGAAATGATGCTCATTATCATATATCACAATATTCTTGATTTCAAAGTCATCCCCACTTTTGTTACGGTATCCCACATCGGTTTCACATGCAAGTGTGGAAGGGCATATAAGTGGGGGTCAACCCCTCACCTTCAGCCATGGTTTTGGGTGAAGTTAGGACTCCCTAGCTTATATGCCTAACAATTTGGTCCGACCTACTGGATCCGGACGGGCCACGGGTTGGGGCTACCCTGTGATGGGCCCAGGGAGGGATTTCCACCCGGTTGTGGGCCCCAGGGGGGCTGCCACCCGGAGTTGTGGGCCTTGGCGTATGGGTTGCCACCTGGACGTCCGGTTCGAAGGGGGATAGATTGTTATGATGTCCCACATCGAATCTACATGCAAGTGTGGAAGGGCATATAAGTGGGGGTCAACCCTTCACCTTCAGCCATGGTTTTAGGTGAAGTTAGGCTAGCTTATATTCCTAACAATTTGGTCCTACCTGCCGGATCCGGACGGGCCGTGGGTAGGGGCTACCCGGTGGTGGGCCCAGCGGTTGCCACCCCGGTTGTGGGCACGAGGGGGTTTGCCACCCGGAGTTGTGGGCCTTGGCATGTGGGTTGCTACCCGGAGTGTGCCGTCCGTGGACATCTGGTTCGAACGGGGATGGATTCTTATGATATCCCACGTCGGTTCCACACGCAAGTGTGGAAGGGCATATAAGTGGGGGTCAACCCCTTCACCTTTATCCATGGTTTTGGATGAAGTTAGGGCTCCCTATCTTATATGCCTTACAACGTTAAACTCCTAACATACTTTACATTTTATTCATTGCTTAAAGAGACTAAATTACTCACAATAGTCAATGAAGTAAGTAAAAAAGTGACATCTCTTAATATATGTATCTACAGTAAACATAATAATAATAAGTATATATATGCAGTCGTTATGTTTGGAAAATTAGATGCTCTTGATAGCTTGTAAAATGTATAATTTAGGTTGATGATCCCCCATTCAAACTCTACCTCTAATTCTGAACTCTTTTGGTTTACCTCCATTGACTAGAAGCTTTTCCTTCAAAGCTTTCTAGGTCTAGTCTCATGGAATATTAAACATTGTTTAAGAATGTATTTTGTAAGGATATAAGAAAATGATTTTACATTATTATTAACTAAGAATAACATTTTCTGGGGGTGAAATCTCAGTAAAAGTTGATACTTTAGATGTCCAATGAATAGTACGGCATGGTTATTGCTATAAAAAGATGTGGACAGTCCAATTTTATTAAACATATTTTAAGAAGTTTTGATGTAAAAAGCCTACTCATCGTGTGTAGGCAAAGCAGCTCATATTTTTTGACTTAATTCTTATCATTCTGCAAGCATACATTCAAGTTATTTTAAAAGAAGATTCAATGGCAATAGCCTAACAATATTATATAAGTCATAAGTTTAGAATCTCCTCAAAATAATTCAAGTAACTAGTGCAGTTTGTATAACTAAACTCATTTCAAATTTTTTTTAATTTATAAATTTAAATTTTAAAAGAATTCCTAAAATTTCTCCCCATGAATAGTTGGCCAATTAATATTCCAAAATCTTGTTTCAGAATAATTTCCAAGCATTAGACCATCATCATTTTCCAACTAAACATTTTCAACCGTTTTACATGACCAAGTACTGTACATTCATCTTACTTGTACACATTTTCTCAGAGTCCAAAAAATACAAGGCTGTTGTTCTTAGGATTGACAGTCCTGGAGGGGATGCTCTTGCTTCGGATCTGTAAGTGATAGTCTCTACTAAACCTTTTATTAGTTTTCTTTTGCCAATAATGTAAATTTGCTTGACATATTTCCTTTGACGTATGCAATATGTGTGTCATTCATGTTGAGAAACAATTATATTATGGTTCAATTGTTTTTATGAAAATTATTGTTCCTAAAGCCATATTATAACTAATAGAATTCTGTGTGTAATTAGGTAGTGTTCGTTAGGAAGTGTTATTCTTACCTTATATAGTCCAGTTTAATATTGTGTTCATAGGTTACCTCTTTGTCATTAATATGATAGCAGTCATGGTCAAGCCATCTACAAACATGGAAAGAGAGCTCTTGTGTATAGTTAGTCAATGAATTATTTAGTTATCTCCATTTCAGTTACTTATTATTAACATGAGATTTAGGCCCTTATTGGCATGGGCTTTAGGGTTAGGGTTGGCTTTATTTTAATTATAGTAAGTTTATTATAGTTGGTAGACATCGTTAGATTGTTGGTTTTGGGACGATATAATCTTAGGCCTCAATAAACGTGCTATTGCTCCTTTTGAGTTAGTTCATTCCGATGCATGTAGTCTTTGCCCTGTAACATTAATATCTAGTTTTAGTTAGTTTGCCACTTTTGTTGAAGGCTATTCCCATATGACATGATTTTATTGAATGAAAAGGCAATCAAAATTATTTACTCATTTTACCGCATTTTATGCTGAAATTAAAACTCAATTCAATCAAACTTCAATGTGTTTGTCAATATTTTATGAAGTGATAATGCTAAGGAATATTTGTTAGATACTTTTTGTTGTTACATGATGTATTATGGCATGTAACATAACGTCCTTGAGTCGATACACCGGACGTAGTTATTAAAGGCGTGCCTGGGCCAAGGCTAGTGTGATCATCAATAAACAAAACAAACCAGCGTGTTCCGGAAATATTTTTGACCCGTGAAGGACCCCAAATATCTCTATGAATCATTGAAAAGGGATTTGAAGCTTTGTAAAATTGAGTAGGATAAGAGTTACGAGATTGTTTTGCAAGCTGACAAATTTCACACTGAAATTTTTTTGGATTTTTATCAAATAATAAGGGTACAAGCCTTCTAAGATAATCAAAGTTAGGATGCCCTAGTCTATAGTGCCATAACATGATTGCACAATCATTGTTTGAACAGGAAACGAAGGAAGAATATTGAGGATTGAATTGACCTAAACTTGCCATTCGAGGTTGTTGTTCTAGAAGATCTTCACCTTTGAGGATATAGAGACCCGAGAACACCTTAGCATTGCCAATCGTCCTCCCCGAATTCAAATCCTGAAATTCTACCAAGTTTGAACAAAATTTGGTAACACAGTTAAGTTCATGAGTAAGTTTACTAACAGAGAGTAAATTGCAATCCAAGCTAGGCACAAAGAGTACTATGTCTAAGGTAAGATCTTTAGATAAGATTACAGATCCTTTCCTGATGACCTTAGATAGAAAACCAACAGCTATCCTGATAGACAGATTGTCACTACAAGGATTGTAAGTTTTGAAGACCCTTGGATCGCCAACAGCTATCCTGATAGACAGATTGTCACTACAAGGATTGTAAGTTAGTCCGAGGCCCCTGAATCAACTATCCAGGTACAATTAATTCCTTGAGCAGCTGAAAAAGCACGCAAGAGGTTACCTTTGTGGGCTACGGACCCAGTTCCTATCATCGAAGAATTGTTCTGCTGGTTGTGAAGTTTATGGAGGAACTCAATTTGTTGGGGGCTGAACAGGTTTTGCTCTTTTGAAGTAGATGGTTCTTCACTGGTAGCTACATTGATGCGGCCTTCTCTGTTGTTGGAGGGACGAGTAGACTTCAAATCGGTTGGTTTTCCTTGAATTTTCCAGCACGTTTCCCTAGTGTGATTTGGTTTTCGGCAGTGATCACACCAAAGTCTTCCCTTCCTTTGCTTACTTTCTCCCTGGTTCGGTTTGATAGCCGTGTGCTATCAAGGCTGAGACATCTTCGTTCTGGTTAATGGTGGTGAATGAGCCCAACATAACCTTTCGGCGGCTCTCCTCCATCCGAACTTTAGAAAATGCCTCATGAAGGCTTGGTAGGCGCTTCATCCCAAGTATTCTTCCCCTAACTTCATCCAGATCTTTGTTAAGGCCCAACAAGAACTTGTAGAGTCTCTTCTTTTCAATAATCTTCTTGAATTTGATGCTGTCAGGACACTTCCAATTATATTCTTTGAAGTGGTCAAGTTGCTGCCAATTCCGAGTTAGAACAGTGAAGTATTGGGTCACTGTGAGATCTCCTTGGCATAGGTCATGGAGGATGCTTTCTACTGCAAATAATTCTGATGAATTATCAGCCTTGGAATAAGTTTCCTTAGCAGCCTCCCATATTTCCTTTGCAGTACCATACAACAAAAAATTCTCCCCAATCTCATTTGTCATGGAATTAATTAGCCAAGACATAACCATGTTATTCTCGCTCTTCCAGATCTTGTACTTTGGGTCTTCTTTTGTCAGTGGGACTGTAGCTCCAGTGATTAGTCGTCCTTCCCTTGCCACATATGAACATCATCACGGACTGTGACCATTGGAGAAAGTTTTGGCCATTGAGTTTGTCCTGTGATGGAGAGCATGTAGGCATCAGAATTTCCAGCATTCACCTTAGAAACACCATCAGATGGAGAAGAAACTTCTTGCGCGGTGCTTTGATGGGCCGTCATGCCATACTTCGTCATGATGGACTGGCGACTTGAGGCTGGTGGCGAACTAGTGCGGATTGCAAAGGATAGGTATGGGGGCAGGTGGAATTAGGGCTTCTTTAGGATCAGAACCAAGCTATTGATACCATGAAGAATGAAGAAAATACTTTTTCCCATACTCTCAACGTATTACAATCTCTGCATAAATAGCAGAGTGATACAATCTAAAATAGGAATAACCCTTAATTAGTACTAAAAATAACTTAATTACAATCATTCCTAAAATAACTCCCTAATTGCTGCTCATTATTTCCACATATAAGAATAATTTGATGATGAGGAGGAGAACTTTGATATTGAAGAAGGAGATGATAGCTACATTATTTTTGTTGCTAGAATCTTGTGTGATTGACTTTTTTTATTTCAATTATGATGAGTTTTTATATATGCATGTTTAATTTTAACGTAAATGGCTTAATGCGTGTGTCATATTCGTGTCAATTTTTATACTATTTGTTTTTTAAACTTAATTTATTAGGTAATTATGTTCTATACAAGTTATATTTAGTGTAGGATAGGTTATAGTTCTATGTTACAAATTTATATTCAAGGCGCGCCCTAGGCTTGCTCCTTGCGCCTCCTTGCGCCTTTAATAATTATGGCCCTGCTCAAAATTGTATTGGCGAAAATAAAAATCCTTTGAAATAGCTAGGGACTTGTTATTTGCCATGCATGTTCCTAAACATCTTTGGGTTGAGGTTGTCTGTACTGCTTGGTTCCTCGTAAATCATATGTTGTCTTTGGTCTCCTTTCCATGTCCTGTTTCCATAGTGGTCTCTAAATCCTATTGATCCTAAGATTTTTAGGTGTTCCTATTTTATCTGTGATTTCCCCTCGAGTCATGAAACCCAATCCTAAGTCTATAAAGTGCTTTTTCTTGGGCTATTCTATAGTCCATGAAGGGTGCTAATGTTTCTGCCATAGTCTATACCTCATGTCTACTGATGTTGCTTTCTCTGAACATACACCTTTCTGTTTGCACTATCTTTTTCTTTATCTATGTAGTTCCATTCGTCTTTGCTATGCCTAATCATCCTATCGCACAGGGTACATCAATAATATTACCGTCCTCCCACTTCTGTTCCCCTATCATTCATCAATAATCCTTTCCGATAGCAGTTCACAGTTGAAAAAGAGATGCTTCTATAGATAATTTCTTGGTCAAATAAGATTGGCAATTGAACACTAAATACTCATGGAGATCAAGTTCCGGTGGCAATAACTCTATAGCACAAGCTGAAAAATTACAAAGTTTACTTGAATATATTGGAATTCACGTCCTTTTGAAGGCTGATGCTCATATATAATGTATTATCTGTATTCTAGACTTTAATATCGTCTAAAAGTAAATTGGTCTCTTTTCGTATTCTTATCTTCACTCCCAATTCTTAGAGCGTTGGTTTGGTTTGTTAGAAAGAATGGGGTTTAATAGAGGTGTGGTATTACAATTCAATGACTTTGATTTCTCCTAAAATGTTGAGGAATGGGGAAATTCCCATAAATTGACTTTCAGGTTACAGTTCACCATTCCATTATTCAACACGACACACACACTTATTATTCCTTTCTCGTTCAGTCCCATAAAAGCCCTTAACCAAAGCACCCCATTACTTGTGTCATATAATATACAAGTGAAAATTTGTGATATTAATATATAAGTCTATTTTGTTTACTTCTTCTGAATGCTTGTTATAGATTTTAATTCTATAAATGGCCAATATTCGAGCACTTCTATTAAGCAGATCTTTTTCAGCATTTTTTCTAGATTATGGTATGTGTGTGGAAGAAATAAAATAGAAAATGGCATCATCATTTATCAGTCTTGTGTATCAACAGAATGTGGAGAGAAATAAAACTTTTGGCTTCCTCAAAACCTGTAATTGCATCGATGGCTGATGTTGCTGCTAGTGGAGGATATTATATGGCCATGGCTGCACAGGCTATAGTTGCAGAAAATCTTACACTAACTGGTTCAATTGGAGTTGTCACAGGTGAGGCATTATGAAACATTTTTTTATCAGTATGTTGCAAGAAATACGAATGTTTGGGGCTGATGCATAACTATGCATCTTTTGTTCTTTTTTTTATAAACCACTTTGCTTGTACACTCGTCGCACTAAGAAAGGATAGGGCTTCGGAGAATTGTTGGATCTGTAGTCTTTATTAATAAATCTGTTTTAAAATACTCCTTCCATCCGCTAATAAGGTATCCATTTTGCCATTTTGGTCGTTCACTCTAAAGGTATCCATTTTATTTTTTTAGTAAAAGGGCCCCACACATGCTCACCACTCATTACTAATACAACGAACCACTGTATATAAAATAATAATACTCCTTAATCCACGTGCAAAAAGCAGATAGATACTTTACCAATGGACGGAGGGAGTATTATTTTAATCATTATTCAGTTGGGCTTTGTACATGGGCCTTGAGTTGGGTATTTATATTAGTTGTAAAACCATATTTTCATTTTTATCAGAAAATATACGTGCCTTTTGCACTTCTAGATTGTGTTCTCTATGGCCTCACTGGTGAGGAGTGTTCTAAGATTTTGAGTTATTAGATTTATTTTAGCTTTGACTCTATCAATTGGTCCAACCTACTTTCTATTACATGATGAAGAAAGAGACTAGATTCGATGGTGAAAGCTATTGTGGAGCTCCAAAGAATTTAGTCTCTTTCTGCGTCATGTTACAGATAGCGGCGACCTGGACGAATTGATAGAGTTTAAGTTGTATTAATCTAATAACACACAATTGTAGAACATTCCTTAACAGTAAGGCCACACAGAACATGATCTCTGCCACAATCTGGAAGTGCAAGAGGCACACTATACATTTATTTTTTTATTTTTTTTGGTAAAATGTGAACAGATTTCCACATCCAATATAAATATCCAACTCAAGGCCTATGTACAAAGCCTAACTTAGTTATAGATATAATACTATTTTCAAGCCGAATCATTAATTTAGACAATTGATCCAACAACCCTCCCAAGCCCACTCAAGTCTTACCGCGATGAGTATACGCACGAAGTGGTCTATGCAATGATTTCAAAACTGGACAATGATTTCAAAACCGGACCGGCTAGTTGAATTGGAAACCGGTAGTTTTTATTTATTTTTTTTGTATGATGTTATACTTTTGTGTTTTGTCTATGTTAGAACTTAATTTTTAAAATTTGGATTTAATTTGGATTATGATATTGAGAGGGTATATTAATTATATTTTATATTGAATTTTGAATTTTATTGAATAATTTGGTCATTGCATATATATTATTCTATGAATGGTGATTCATGTAATATTATAAAATATAATTTGAAGTAGGTGAGTTCTAATTGTCTGATTGAACCTATGGATGAACCGGTTCGGTTGGTTGAACCTCGAACTGGTGGAGGCACCTGGTTTGGTTATATCACCACTTGGTTCAAAAATGTCATTATAATGATCGACTACAAGAGGTTGTTGCACTCAAATGTCAAAAACAGAATTTTGGAATCTTAAATGAAACTATGGCATTTTTTAGTTACATTAATATAATTTTGTATTGTGATATAACTCAAACCAAATCTACAGTACTCCTTAAAAGGGGACTACTAGCTAAACAAAATTCAAAGAGGCACATCCAGAAAAAGTTGAATTGTATTTGTGCCTTCAATATCTATATATTTTCTAAGGTGGTGATTATTTTAGACTTGTCAATAAGTAATAGCTGCTTAATATATGAGTATTATCTTCCTGGAGCAGCCGCTGCTGGTGATGGAACTTAGTTATGTCATTATTAAGAGAAATCATTAGTTGTGCTATATACCTGATAACAAATTTGATATGATTTTTTTTTCTTCTATTACCTCTTCCTTTCTGATTATTGTTATAGTATCTTCTGATGCTAAATAGCAATAATTGTTGAGGAAATTATGGCACAATAGATTTTTGAATCGGGAATTGATAGATATCATAATTAACCAACTGCTTCTTTTTGACTGAGAATATAAGGTGGACAAATTGCAGGACCATTTATCATTTGTGAGTATCGATCAAACGTTGATTAGGTATCAAATTACTTATGCAGGACTAATTCATTTGGAACCATACAATTCTTTAATAAATGCACAAAAACTTTATTTACTGCACAAGCATTTGTTACTCCTGAATATACTAATGGTACTCTATTTCCAAGTTTGTTCCACATTTGTAATTTATCTTTTTCTATCATTTATTGGATAAAGTTGTTCCCATCCACTGATCACACATGAGCATTTTTCTTTACTCATAGACATATCTTCCATCAACAGGATTCCCATTACATTCTCCTTTAGTAGGTACCTGGTCATCTTACGGTGTGTTTGTTGTCAACTTATTAATCCAGATTTTACTTTTTAGACTAACGTATGTTTTTTTCTTTTTTTTTTAATTGGATAATAAAGCTGGATTTCCAAATTCCCAAAATCCTTCTCTATAATACATACTCATTTCAAATATATTTTAAATTCAAATACACATCTCTCATACTTATACTTTTCTTTCTCATACTTTTCAATCATTCAACTGTTACCACGTTGCTTTCACAATATAATATTCACAACATTGTCTACTTTTTAAAATCCTGCCTCTATAAACCAAATATTCCTTTAAATGCAATCACCCTTTTACTGTTAACGGATTACCAAGCTGGCATTCAGAAGCCAAGTTAAGCTCAAACAAAACGCTTATTATTTGTACTTGTTTCTCTTTTCTCAATGCATTTTGAGTCCATTGACTTTGCTGTAAATGTTATGGAATTGCGGAAACTTAGAAATAGATATTTCGCTAATGCTGTGAAATTTATGGCTAGGAATTAAGATAATTTTTTGGGTGACACTGAATTTACTGAACTCTAGGTTACAAATATTGATAAATTTGGCTCTTTGCTTGTAGGAAAGTTTAATTTGGAGAGACTTTATGAAAGAATTGGCTTTAACAAGGAGATCATATCTAGGGGAAGATATGCAGAGCTTACTGCTGCTGAACAGAGACCTTTCAGGTAAATTAAGTACGGCGTTTAAATGCTGATCTGTACTTCATATTAACCAAAAGAATGGTCGATCTGAATTCGCCAACTTGGTGAAGTTTATGAAAATCTTCTTTATATTTAACGTGAAGTAAAAATTTTGAATTTTGAAAAGGTTTATAAGAAAGAAGGATAGCATTTAGGAACTCGATGAATATTAAATTGGCATAGGGAAGAATGAAAAAGTAGTTGTAAAATCAGTGATCCATCTGCAAAAATATTGAACTTTGAGATCTTAAAAGTATTCTAGAGCTCCTACTCGTGTGACAATTTTTGTTTCATTCTGTTGCTGAAGTTACCAGCAACTGCAAATCCAGTAGAGTTATATGCCATGAAAGCTAAAGTATAAGTTTGTAATCCTAGATATGTTTGGTTTTGGCTTTCCTAGAATCTGTATGTTTGGCTCTGAATAGGCAAATTTAGAAATTCTGCTACAGTTCTACCGTAGTACTACTTCTGTAACCTATTGAACGTACTCACTCTGTCACCTATTACCCCTCAACTTTATTTAAACGCATTACCATTTCTCAACCTAGTACTTCCTTTTCACACATTGTCACACCCTAAATTTTATTTAAAAGAATAAAAATATAATTGTACCAATTAATAATGTATAAAGTAATACTCCCTCCGTCCCAACAAACTCTTCACACTTTCCTCATTTGTTTGTCTTTACACTTTTCACACCCCCAAAATAGTAAAAGTTTCAAAACAAATAACCTTTCAATACATTATGTTTTCAAAAATGTCACTCTCACCTAACACACATAACTTACTTTATCATTTATTTATTACTTAAAAATACTACTTTGCCTTAAAGTCAATAAAGTTGGTAAAAAAAACAACTTTTCTTAAACTCTATGTCTACAGTAACTATGAAGAGCTTCCTGGGACGGAGAGAGTATATAATTGGTGAGGATCTTAATAGGGGTATGATATAAAATGTTCTTAAAGCCGAATAAATAGGTAAAATAATTTATAAATGCCTAATACTACGAATATTAGACACAAAATAAAAGTAATTACTTGCTGGATGCAGAAATTATTTAAGAAAATAATACAAACTCAAGTTCTTCCGTTAAAAGAAGCTTCAATGAATTCAAGACCCAACATTTAAATAAAAGTCATTTAGGTCGACAACCAAATTAGTCTCTAGTCATTGGGGTTACGCCAAGCATCCGACACTATCAGTTCATTCACTCATTTTTTATGTATTACATACCCACATCAACTTACTATAATAAATCCATAGTAGGAGGCATAGGCGTCTTAGTTATAACTTCATTAAAAGAATAAAAGTTTTCAATCCTATATTAAGCTTTACAAAATCTATAATATAGGAAAAGAATTCAACAAAAATAAATAAATAAACTCAACTGCTTTACAAAATCTATCATATAGGAAAAGAATTCAACAAAAATAAATAAATAAACTCATATTGTGTAATTGTGGATAAGCTTCTTTATGTCAGAAGCAAAGGTAGTGCATTTATTTGAGGGCCAGAAAATTAGTTAATCAGTAGTTAAACTAGGGCTAGTATGTAATGATGATCAGAAGGACTAATGCTGCTCAGTTTCCTACTTTCAACGTAACAGATGGAGAAGTTGGGCTAGGTCCATTGCTTGTTTTTTTTATTATTATAACTGTTAGGCGCATAGAGCCCTAACTTCACCCAAAAACCATGGCTGAAGGTGAAGAATGATTGACCCCCCATTTATATGGTCTTCCACGCTTGTATGTGGAACCGATGTTGGACATCATAACAATAACTCATAATTTCATTATGTTTGATGAGTCATTCTGTATCTAATACTTCCCTTTAGGGTTTGATGAAATAGTTGAACTTTCTTCGAGTCTGGAATAGAATTCTGTTCTGGATTGTATTTACAGCTGAAGAAAGAAAGGCAGCGACGCAAATTGATGACGTTTACGTTGATGCTCTATATTGTTTTTTTTTGCAATATGGAGTCTGCTATTGTTCATAGTTTTCCAGCTTTCTGTATATGTTTGGTGGCCCGTCTGTCCATGGGCTGGCTTATTTCTGTTTTGGTATTCTATTCTATTTATTGAATATTGATGAATAATTTGAGTTATCCAGAAAATTATTGAAGGACCTGGGAGGATTTGCTGTGAATTTGGGATCATCACTTCTCTAACATCCAACATCTTATAAGCATCTTTTTTGGTACTGTTAGGGCTGATGAAGCAGAACTCTTTGCCAAGTCAGCAGAGAATGCATATAGAAGTTTCCGAGACAAGGCAGCCTCTTCTAGATCAATGAGTGTATGGCCATTCAGTAACATATTCAATGTGTATCATATATTGTGGGATTCTAATCTGAAAACAAAAAATACTCAATTGGATGTCATATATTATATTTCTAATTGTAATAATGCTGTAGGTAGACAAGATGGAGGAGGTTGCTCAAGGAAGAGTTTGGACGGGCAATGATGCAGCCTCACGAGGTTTAGTGGATGCTATTGGTGGACTATCTCGAGCTGTAGCAATAGCAAAACAGAAAGCTAATTTACCGTTGGATGAACAGGTTAAATTCATCAAATTTTAGCATTTGCAAAGCTAGATCATGCTTATGTCATCCACGTTATTTCTATATCACCTTTTTTTCATATTATTATTATTTTTATTATTATTATTATTATTATTATTATTATTATTATTTATAGCCTAAATAGATTCTAATGTAAATAGTGTTTTTTTCTTTTGTTTTTGTTTTTTATATCCAGTAAGTGCATCATTATTGAATCATTGCTACCATCACATGAACAACAAATAAATTATTTTTACGCCTAAATTGAAACTTCAGGTATTGCAATAAGCATAGTGCTAAAGAGAAAACGTAGTTCATCCAACTATACATTTCCAACTTGAAATATAGGGCATTAGAACTACCATAATGTTATAGAGAAGATGTACCGAATCAATCCTGTATTTAAATCCTAGTCATAATAATTTCAAATTTTGGCTTAGCTTAGTTATGATTAAGCCTTTAAGCCTTAAGGTGTATATTTATGTTGACAAATTCTCTTTTCCATGTTTGTGAGATGGGTCGTGAGATATTATCCAAATCTATGTACAATATTTGACCGGGTAATTGAATTAAATTAGTATCCTGATTATATGGTAGTTGCTATTTTTATAGAAATTTCCTAATTTGTAAGGATCATGTTGCTTACCATTCTGCATTTCCAAAATTAATCATTAGCATGTAACTAAAACATCAACAGTCCAACGAAGCGGGGACGGCAAAGATGACTAAGTGTTAGCAACGACGCTTTGGTTAATCACATACTTTAGAGTTATATATGTCATACTTCAGTGTTTATTAATTTTCCATAGTTCACCACATGATTTAACTACCTTAAAGTCATACTTAAATCACACATTATACTTTTGTGTTGACTGCGATTCATACTAGAACAAATGTCTAGTGACTGTACAACTATAAAACATGCATATTTTCGATTTAATGTTATTATATTTCAATTTAGTCTAATAATACTTTAGAGAGCAAGTAGTGTAGAACCACCATATTTTAGGTGAAACCTATGGTCCGACTCCCTATAATTAATTAATTTGTGGTCCTCACCCTTCCTAATTAATTAATTTGTGGTCTCCATCAATTAATGCTTTTTTTTTCTTTTTTTTATTATATTTAATAGACCATTATACCCTAAACCTTAGGGATAGAATATACCCTAAACTACAAGGGTGAAATTACATTTATACCTTTAGAATTAATCGTAAACCCTAGAGGTACCCTAAACCTTAGTTGTGAAATATGTCATAAACTACAAAATTACAATTATACCCTTAGAATTAATAGTTAACCTTAAAGATAAATAATAAACTCTAGGGCTAAAATATGCCCTAAACCATTAGGTTAAAGTATACCGTAAACCACAAGGGTGAAAGTACGATAATACCCTAAATTCTAAACCCTAGGAGTGAAATATGCTCTAAAGTCTAAACTATAAGAGTGAAATTACAATTATACCCTCGAATTAACACTAAATCCTAAGGATAAATAATAAACCCTAAGAGTAAAATATGCCCTAAATTTAAATTTAAAAAAACAAACAGAAACTCTGTAAAACAAAAAGAAGATTCAAGTGATCCTTAATCAAGGTCAACAATGTTTGTTATCCATGTTTGACAAGAGAGAGATGGGAGCAATCTGGAAAATTTTAAGACAGCCGGGATTATGATTGTCCCCATTTATGTGATGACTGATTTATATTTGCTAAAATATTTTCAACTAAACGTTACTAGTGTAAGTCATAGTTTATGAATGCTGTGAGTAAGAGAATCAGCTCCCGCAAGGAGACTGAAAACAAAGCACTGAGACTATAATAGTTTTAACTAACATTATCTCGATGGCTGATTTATGTAAGTGGGTGTATATTGCAAATTAAAGAAGTGTGATATGAAAAGAATGGAGTTGGTCAAAAAGAATCAGAAGGTTGAAGGAGATCCTTGCATGTTCATTTTTAGTTAAGCTCAAATGTTATCTTTCCTAAAGAACTAAGCATACGAGTAATCACTTTCTCAAGCCAATTAGTCTGTATATTATGTTGTTAACATTAGTTTTTGTATAGAACATCAACAAATAACTCCAAAAATGATTGTAGATTGATAATCTTGTCACAAGTGACACGTGTATCTGATTATACTCAACTTGTGTTTAGTATAACAAAATCCAGTGTTGAATCTCTCCTGTCCTGTTTATAATTCAGAATTTCAAATTTATTGATAATCAAACAAGAGAAACAAAATAGGTGTCGATTTGAGCACATGACTTGTACCCAATATCATGTTTGTATGACCACTTCATCCAAAAACTTCCTTTGATATATAGGAGTATCTTTATTCATATCTAATTATTACTACAACAATAGGAATAATTGAATGTAGTATCAAACATGAACTTCAGTTGAGCTTGAAAATCTGACATAAAATCCATTAATTTACTCTTCCTCTCTTGTCCCTGTTTTATATTTTATACTTCTAACCTGTTGGGATGCATTTAACAGGTAACCCTTGTGGAGCTAACAAGACCTTCAACATCCCTACCTGAATTCTTAAGTGGTTTAGGTGGCTCCCTCGCTGAAGTAGACAAAACAATCACAGAGTTTCTACAGATCACGACATTTTCTGATGGAATTCAGGCCCGTATGGATGGGATTGTGTTCCAACAATTTGATAGAGCATCTTCCGCCTCCACTATCTTTACTATGATAAAAAACTTCTTGAGGTCTCGCTATTATGGCTAAAATTCTTCTTTCCACACAGCAACTAGTACATATGAATCTCCATTGAAAAGCTCTATTTACATTTATAAAAAATTTCCATGCTCGTCCAGCATAGATAGTCAATTGAACCCAGGTTAAAAGGGAAAAGCTCCAAATTAAGTCTAATGCATAACGATGTTACCTTATTAAATTTATGAATACAATGAAAGGAATAAGTACACTCTCCCTCATCTCTTTACACGAAAACATTTTTTGTTTATTTGCTCATTTTAGATTTTTTATGATTGAGGGGCTTCATCTAAATTCTGCAGTTGCTAACTATGTAAAATGTGATACTTCTTTCGTTCCAAACTTAACTGTACCGGCACTGTAGATATATAGTTTAAGAAAAGTTATATTGATTAATTTTATTGACTTTGGAGGGGTATTGTGGTATTTTTAAATAAAGTGCTATAAAGTACGTGTGGGAGTGAAATTAAGATAATTTTTGAAGTTATTAAATTATGTGATATATATATATTTTTTTTGGATGGTGAAGAAAAAGTATAAGACAAACGAAAACGAATAGTGTAGATAACTGATGTGGTTTGTGACATAAAACACTACTATTTTGAGATTTATTCGACGTGAGTTTTGATTAGTTACAGCGGATTCTCTTGGGTCACGATAAATGATGTATCTTTTTTTTTTTTTAATGGAACCACATGTAAAGGTACCCTAATGAAAATTTATAATACAAATTATTTTGTTGAATGAAAAGTCTTGGAAATGTAAAAGTTTTATCTGCACATGTAATGACCCATCTTAAAAATAAGTAAATAATGAGCCAATTGGAAAAAAACATTCAAATTCAAAATGTAAACGACAATGCCACCCAAGGGTGTAATATCTCAAATTTAAAATATATTTTAATCATGATAAATATTCAATCAAACTTTTAATTCATTCTTACAAAATATATTTTAAATTCCTTTTCAATTTATTATTCCTAACATTTTTAAATGTCACCTCCCAAAATTCTTTATATAAATATCAAATAAACATAAATTTTATTCAAATCGTTAAGTAGAAGCTTAAAAGTAGACATAAATAATTTGTAATACTTGGATACTCGAAACAGTGAGGTCGCGCAATGCAGTCTGCAGCTCGACAGACCGCTCGACCCGAGCTATACTTAGTGTGTGCGAGTTTGTGGCCGAGCTGGGGTCCTACGTATCTCCAACGAGACGTCATCTTTTCAGCCACATGTAGCTCTGCCATGGCTCGGCACTTCTAAACCCAACTTGGCTCGAGTTAGGTGCTGAGCGGGGTGTTTTTAGGCCCAGTCGTGGTCTGTTCGATCCAGCGGTGTATTTTCGACTTCCAAATCGTGATTTGACGTAAATTCGACGTGAAAAAGCCCTGAAAACAGCCTAAGACATAAAAAGAGGGATCACAACACACACAAGGAAAAACCCATTCATTCCCATCATGAATTCACGCCCAAATACCTCACATATCAGATTCACATCAGTTCTCATCATCAATCCATCTTGAAGGGGGTTCCAAGTGCAGATTGAGAGAGATGGGACGACTGGAGAGACGGAGAAGGAACGCAGATCTACGTTGACGCTAGGGTTTCGTGTTTCTCATATTTCCCTTTCTTTTGTCTTGATTTGTGGTATGAATTGCATAGCCATGAGTGTTGATTGTAACCTCATGGGCTAATTCTCTTTACAATTCTAGGGTTTGGCAGTTTAATTTTATTGATTTGGAAACCTAGACAAAGATTAAGATTTTATGCTGTTGATATTCTGAATTTATTTAATTTAATCAGACTTTGCTTTTTCTACTTCGTAACGTCTTTATAATAATTTCATGACATCCGCTATAATGCTTGATTTATTATATTAGCTTGTGTGCATTCATGATTGGTATTGTCTATCTGTTAGGGGTTAAGGTAGTTCCATTATAAATACTTTAGTTCCATGAACTAGTAAATCAGATACTTGAACTGTTTAGTGGAACAATGCAATTAAACATTTAAGTAGGAAGTGAATAAAGCCTTGTAGTACTTTCAGAAAATATCTTGTTAGTCGAACTTGGCATCCGGAGGTATTGTTGTTTGCGTTGATTAGTATCTAGGAAGGGGGCTTGGTAATATTCACGCACCTTAGGAAATAAATCAGAATATACTGTTAGCTTAAAATTGGATCATATCTGGTGGGTTAACAGGGTTATGTGGTGTATTTTCATTGATGCTGCATGAATAAACAATTGGAAGTCTAGGAACCCAATTAATTGATCTACACATGATACCTTAGAACTGTTGCCTATCTCTTGATTTTAAACTTGAATTTATTTTTCTTTGCTTTAATTAATTCAGTTATTTAATATTTTAGTATTTAGATAATTAAATTCACAACACTCAAAAATCGGTTAATTTAGAGTAAATAAATAATTGACTGTCCTTTTGGGATCGATAATTTAGCTTGGTTGCTTGCCGCTACAATTGATATCCTTCACACTTGGGGATTTAATTACGCTGTTTAGAAAACACGCATCAGTTGTCCATTATTTCACTGACATAATCATTGTCCAATATACAAATTTCACTATCTTCCTTAGAACGAATTCCTAAAACAACAGCACACAAATTTCATCATGTCCATTATTAAAGTTCAAGGAACAAAATCGTTGGCACTAGCCCAAAAAAATGTTCAAGATTCCATCCTCGTCCGATTCACTTGGATATGGCACAGAGAACAACCCAATAACATACTCAGTAAGTTAATGCTTATATATCAAAGACCTATGATAATAATTAGTAAAAAAACATATCAATATACCATCAAAGTTGCCATCGATAATTCAATATGCATCATTGTAATCATCTATATTTATAACAACAATGCTGGGTATAAAGTTGAGGATCTTCTCAGTAAACACTGTCTTTCCTGCCCCGAAGGGCCCTGTTATGCCCACCAATAACATCCCTTCATTCTTTTGAGCCAACAACTGACATGCACGAAAAACTACAAGGAAACCTTTCTCAAACAACAAAGGATCCTGAATTGGAGCAATCTCAAAATGATCATTGTCCTTTCTTTTCACTAATTGAACTTGATCTCTCAACAGACCAGATCTTTATCTCGGTGAATCAGCATTAGAAATTATATCCTGTGCCATTCGCAGAATTTCTAAACACACAAAAATGGACTGCAACAAACATTCAATTTATAAATTTTAGGTAGGAATGAATGGAGATACGCAGAAATCTTATTACCATAAAATCTTAATTTGTCAAACTCTGTGCCATTAGAATTACATAAGTAAACAAATTGGGGAATGACATATTTTTCTCATGCTCTAAGATAGGATTACGAGAACCATGAACTGGTAAATCATATACTTGAACTGTTTATTAGAATAATGCAATTAAACATTTAAGTAGGAAGTGAATAAAGCCTTGTAGTACTTTCAGAAAATATCTTGTTAGTCGAACTTGGCATCCGGAGGTATTGCTGTTTGTGTTGATAAGTATCTAGGAAGGGGGCCTGGTAATATTCACGCACCTTAGGAAATAAATCAGAATATACTGTTAGCTTAAAATTGGATCATATCTGGTGGGTTATCAGAGTTATGTGGTGTATTTTCATTGATGCTGCATGAATAAACAATTGGAAGTCTAAGAACCCAATTAATTGATCTACACATGATACCTTAGAATTGTTGCCTATCTCTTGATTTTAAATTTGAATTTATTTTTCTTTGCTTTAATTAATTCAGTTATTTAATATTTCAGTATTTAGATCATTAAATTTACAACACTCGAAAATCGATTACTTAATTCTTATTTGTTAGTAATTTAGAGTAAATAAATAATTGACTGTCCTTTTGGGATCGATAATTTAGCTTGGTTGCTTTCCGATACAATTGATATCCTTCACACTTGGGAATTTAATTGCACTGTGTAGAAAACACGCATCAGTTGTCCATTATTTCACTGACATAATCGTTATCCAATATACAAATTTCACTGACTTCCTTAGAACGAATTCCTAAAACAATAGCACACAAATTTCATCATGTCCATTATTATAGTTCAAGGAGCATAATCGTTGGCACTATCCCAAAACAATATTCAAGATTCCATCCTCGTCCGATTCATTTAGATATGGCACAGAGAACAACCCAATAACATGCTCAATAAGTTAATGCTTATATATCAAAGACCTATGATAATAATTAGTAAAAAAACATATCAATATATCAACAAAGTTGCCATCAATAATTCGAGATGCATCATTATAATCATCTATATTTATAACAGCAATGCTGGATATAAAGTTGAGGATCTTCTCAGTAAACACTGTCTTTTCTGCCCCGGAGGGCCCTGCTAAGCCCACCAATAACATCCCTTCGTTCTTTTGATCCAACAATTGACATGCACGAAAAACTACAAGGAAACCTTTCTCAAACGACAAAGGATGCTGAATTGGAGCAATCTCAAAATGATCATTGTCCTTTCTTTTCAATAATTGAACTTGATCTCTCAGCAGACCAGATCTTCATCTCGGTGAATCAGCATTAGAAATTATATCCTGTGCCATTCGCGGAATTTTTGAACACACAAAAATGGACTGCAATAAACATTCAATTAATAAATTTCAGATTGGAATGAATAGAGATACGCAGAAATCTTATTACCATAAAATCTTAATTTGTCAAACTCTGTGCCATTAGAATTACATAAGTAAACAAATTGGGGAACGAGATATTTTTCTCATGCTCTAAGAGAGTATTACGAGAACCATGAACTGGTAAATCAGATACTTGAACTGTTTAGTGAAACAATACAATTAAACATTTAAGTAGGAAATGAATAAAGCCTTGTACTTTCAGAAAATATCTTGTTAGTCGAACTTGGCATCCGGAGGTATTGTTGTTTGCATTGATTAGTATCTAGGAAGGGGGCCTGGTAATATTGACGCACCTTAGGAAATAAATCAGAATATACTGTTAGCTAAAAATTAGATCATATCTGGTGGATTAATAGGGTTATGTGGTGTATTTTCATTGATGCAGCATGAATAAACAATTGAAAGTCTAGGAACCCAATTAATTGATCTACACATGATATCTTAGAACTGTTGCATATCTCTTGATTTTAAACTTGAATTTATTTTTCTTTGCTTTAATTAATTCAGTTATTTAATATTTCACTATTTAGATAATTAAATTCACAATACTCGGAAATTGGTTACTTAATTCTTATTTGTTAGTAATTTAGAGTAAATAAATAATTGACTGTCCTTTTGGGATCGATAATTTAGCTTGATTGCTTTCAGCTACAATTGATATCCTTCACACTTGGGGATTTAATTGCACTGTGTAGAAAACACGCATCAGTTGTCTATTATTTCACTGATATAATCGTTGTCCAATATACAAATTTCACTGACTTCCTTAGAACGAATTCCTAAAACAACAGCACACAAATTCCATCATGTCCATTATTATAGTTCAAGGAGCATAATCGTTGGCACTATCCCAAAAAAATATTCAAGATTCCATCCTCGTCCGATTCACTTGGATATGGCACAGAGAACAACCTAATAACATGCTCAGTAAGTTAATGCTTATATATCAAAGATCTATGATAATAATTAGTAAAAAAACATATCAATATACCATCAAAGTTGCCATCGATAATTCGAGATGCATCATTGTAATAATCTATATTTATAACAGCAATGCTGGGTATAAAGTTGAGGATCTTCTCAGTAAACACTGTCTTTCCTGTCTCGGAGGGCCCTGCTACGCCCACCAATAACATCCCTTCGTTCTTTTAAGCCAATAACCGACATGCATGATAGGGGTTTTCTCAACGCACAAATTAATCCTCAAGTATAAGGATATCAGTTGTAGTCGCGAAGATGACCAAGTTACATTATCGAACCCACGGGACGGTTAAACATCAATTTTATTATATTCTAGTACACTTTAGACTATGTTTGGTAATTGTAAAGGTTTAAAGAGTAATAACTACTAATCGAAATAGCAAAAAGAAATAACAAGAGTTAGAGAAAAGTGAGTTGTGATCAAGAAGAATAGTAGGTAGTTCGTCGGGTCATCCAGTTTCACTAGCAATTCGTATTTTTATGTGATGGTGTCCGACTCTGCCCTGTGGTTTGTGGACGCATCACTAGACCATGCAAGTTTACTCTATAGACTCAAGTAAATATGCGATTGACACGTGTGAATAACCTCGGAGCAAGAGATATACTTCACCCCCCTTTCTAGGTACTATCATAATCAATTATCTTCCACGTCTAGAATCTAACCCGATTTGATCTCCCTTTTTAGGTACTATAAAGTTATACTCTTCATCCTATTTATCAACCCAAATTTAATTCAATTAATAAATATTCATATAAGACGGTTCTAATAAGACTTCGGAATCCCTTCACTTAGAATTATATAATAAACCCTGCTCAGTAGTGAACGCACTCAACCAATAACCATGTTATGTATTCAGACTCTACACAACGATCATTGATGCACAAAACGACTATGAGTATGGATTAAATATGCAATCTTATATAAAACAAACCACAGGTAGTGTTGTACGGAGTTTTACACACGAAATACGAATTACATCATGAAACTTTCATAACCCTAGAACTACCAAGGCGGTTCTAGCCCATGATTGATGTAGGAACAATCATGGTTAGATTGATCATTCTTACTTGAACCTTCAGCGAACTTCTGTCACAGCCCTCCGGATGGATCACCACCTCTACTCTTGTCTCTCTTATGATTGATGATAAAAAACTCTTGTAGTTGGACGCGATTAGTCTCCTTTTATACTTGTAATCACGTCTCTAGGGCTTGGAATGGGCTTTCTAAGTGATCTCACGCGTTTCGGCCTCGAAAATCCAGACAAGATAAGTTCCCGCACGTAGGTTCGACCTCGTCAAACAGGTCAAACCACTGGCCACAGGTCGAACCCCAAGTCGAACCCCGCTACTGGAAGAATTCTGCACCGGTTCGACCTCTTGAACAGGTCGAACCTCTTAGGACTTGGTCGAACCCCAGGTCGAACCTCATCACTGGACAATTTCTGCTCTTGGTTCGGCCAACCGTCAGGTCAAACTCCCAATGTCGTGGTCGAACCCAGCTTCTCACAAACTGGTTCGACCATGGTTCGACCTGATGAACAGGTCGAACCCCTCGAGTCGTGGTCGAACCTACTTCCTGCACTTCTCCAACACTGGTTCGACCTGCTGGAGAGGTCGAACCCTCCTCCAACAGGTCGAACCCACCTCTTTTTTTTTGGGCGGTTCGCATGGCTTCGACTCCGTCTCTTCGATTCTTGGCACTTTCACTTCGATTTCGCTGTTCAAACCACTCAAAGAGCTCCAATAACACCTGATTCATGCTAATTCACAATATGTATAGGTTTTCTACCTATTTCCACCTTCAAACTCTCTAAAACTAGCACAAAACATGATGCTAAACTTGTGAATTTACACACTCATCAATGCACGAAAAACTACAAGGAAACCTTTCTCTAACGACAAAGGATCCTAAATTGGAGCAATCTCAAAATGATCATTGTCCTTTCTTTTCACTAATTGAACTTGATCTCTCAACAGACCAGATCTTTGTCTCGGGGAATCAACATTAGAAATTGTATCTTGTGCCTTTCGCGGAATTTCTGAACACACAAAAATAGACTGCAACTAACATTCAATTTATAAATTTCAGGTTGGAATGGATAGAGATACGCAGAAATCTTATTACCATAAAACCTTAATTTGTCAAACTCTATGCCATTAGAATTACATAAGTAAACAAATTGGGGAACGAAATATTTTCCTCATGCTCCAAGAAAGGATTACGGGAACAAGCTAGAGAGCCCGTTTACTTCTTCGACGACTGTTTACTTTTAGGCTAACGAGTTATCCTTAATAAGCCACCCATGCAACAAAGAGTATTAACTTTACGAATATATAATATATATATATATATATATATATATATATATCAATTTCAAGTGTAATTTTAATTAAATTCAATTTTGATTCTATAATTTTTTATTTTTCAATTTTAGTTAGTCACTTAATAATAAATTTATTGTAAAGAAATTGATAAGAATATATATTATAGAAGAATAAACAATACAAATAGAGAGAAGATCAGAGAAGAGACGGAAAAATATTTCATTTCTAATTCATACCTACATCTTTACAAACTAACTATCCCACTTTACATAGAGGAGAAGATAGTGTCGGTTCTAACATTCTTAATTTCCTAATTCTATCTGATATATATAGTAATGTTAACGCGTATAACACTCTCCCTTGGACATTACGCCATCATATGCATGCCTTATTAAAAACCTCACTAGAAAACCTTGTGGGAAAAAAATCAATTAAGGAAAAGAGTACACATCCTATGAATTACAAGTCATGTTATAATATTTCTTTTATTAAGAACCTTCATATATAGTAATATCCACACATGTATATTATAAATCTCCCCCTTGGACATTAAGCCATCATATACATGCTTTGTTAAAAACCTCGTTAGAAAATCCTATAGGAAAAAACCAATCGAGGAAAAGAGTATATGTCTTATGATTTTCATATGTTATATTAGCTACCTCATTAAAAATATTAAACTAAGAAAACCTCATGAAAAAAAACTTGGTTAAGGGAAAAAGAGTGCAAAATTGGTCATCAGAACCAAATCTTCGGGATTGTTTAAAAGTCGTTGCTCCCCCTAAACACAATAATCTAATCTGTCTCATTAAAAACCTTTAACTAAGAAAATCTCGTGGAAAAAACTTAGTTAAAAATAGAATACGTAATTTGTCTTCAGGATCCAATCTTCAGGATTGTTTAAAAAGTTGTCATTTTCCCTGATTACAATAATGTAGTTTGCCTTATTGAAAACCTTCAACTAAGAAAATCTCGTGGCAAGAAATTTAGTTAAGGAAAAAAGAGTACATACCTTATGATTTTGATATGCTAGCATCAGTTGCTGTTAGATCGTATACTAAAAGCCTAACTTTTTGTAAAAACAATGTTCTAACAATATTTTAAAATGAGCATCAAACGATCAAATGTTTGCATATTCTAATTTGTTTATATGTTATTGCAAAAGTTCATTTACTTAATATTGTAGATAATATGATGTGTGATGTCGCATGGAAGATCATATTATCAATTCCTTATAAAGTATAAACAAAGGCTCGTAACCAAGATTAGACTAGGAAAAACTATCGGGATGGTTGTAGTGTATTTGGTATTAGCTTGTTTTAACAATAAAATTACACTAGTGCACTTTGTGTGTATTGATCAGGACCGCTTGAGGTTGTTCGATTTATACTTACCATATAAAAGAACAAGACCTAAGTTATTATGGATGTTCGTACTCTTAATTCCTATACAATAACCTCGACATAAAAGTCAGTATTTATTTCTTTAGTTTACCAATGGGTGAGATTTTTTTATTAAATCAATATGCTCGGTGAGTTGAGAGATAATATTGTCTTTATGGTGTGTTGTTGATTATAGAAAGAATCTGTATCTTCATAATTTAGGCTGATTGATGAGAGTGTAAATTCACGTATTTTGGGCTCTGATTTGCGTGGAAACTGAGCACGATTGAGTCTTTTATTGAGATGAAATGGTACGTTTATGGAAAAGTCACGAATCAGAGGGTACAAGGGCTTTTTGAGCATATTTGTACAGGAAAATAGTTAGAAAGGGCTCGGAATTGGAAGATACGATTTTTGAAGTAATTTTTGAAGGCCGTTCGACCTCAAGACCTTGTTCGACCATTATCACTTTGGTCGAACAAGGTGGCCAAGTCGAGTAGAATGCGTAGATTTGTCCAGAGAGCTTGCTCGACTTGGAGAGGTTGCTCGACCAGAATCATCTAGGTCGAGCAGATGAGCGAAGTCGAACAAAATGTGCAAAAACTTACAGAGATCTTGTTCGACCATTGCTTGAGTTGGAGGCCTTGCTCGACCAGTCCAGACTTGGTCAAATGGATTCTTGCTGCTTCTATTTATGGTAATTCCGGATGTCTTTTATCAAATTTGACGTGTGCTTCAAGTAAAAGCCCATTCTAAGCCCGTAAGGAGATTCCACTAGTATAAAAGAAGAGCTTTCGTAGGAGAAAAATCATCACATCATTCATCATCCATCTACCCTATTAAGCCCGTAAGGAGGTTCGTCTGGCGCATCAAGTAAGATCATACCAAACAACCATGATTGTTCCTAGATCAATCATGGGCTAGAACTGCTCCGGTAGTTCTAGGGTTATGAAAGTTTTATAAGTTAATTGAATTTCCATGTGTAAACTCCGTACAACACTACTTGTGGTTAATTTCATATAAGATTGTGCCTTTTCAATTCATACTCATAGTTGTTTTGTGCATCATTAACTGTTATGTAGAGTCTGAATGCATATCTTGGTTATTGATTGAGTGCGTTCACTGCTGAGCAGGAATACATGTTATAATTCTAAGTGAAGGGATTCCGAAGTCTTATTGGAACTATCTTATATAGATACTTGACTCACTGTATGATTTTCTGCACCTGCCCTGCACCGCACGACTTGGAGCTCGACTTGGTGAGACGCAGCTCGACTCGAGTTGCAAGTCGAGTTGGACCTTGCAACTCGAGTTGGCTCATTGGACAAATTCTAGACATTTTCGCACCCCTACTCGACTCGAGTTGGCAACTCGAGTTGCACCTTGCAACTCGAGTTGGGTCCCTTGATCCCCTTTTTGCTCGTTTTAGCTTATGTATCTATTTTTGCTCCATTTTCACCTATTTTACATATGTTTAAGCACATTCACACACATTTCTATGAAAACACATAACACAATCAAATAACACATAAAATATGGATAAAATACTATAAAAAAGATATAAAAAGTTACTAAAATATAGTTGAAAATATCACTCATTAGAAGGATATAGAAGAGAAGGTTGAACGTGATGAATGGGGATTCCTAAAACAAAGATACCTCCACCGTTTCCTTTCAAGCTTGTCAAAAAGGGATTGGAAGAAAAGTTCAAGAGATTTTTAGATATCATAAACAAGATTAGCTTGAACATTCCTTTTTCTAAAGCGATCTTGGAGATGCCGTATTATGTCCATTTTCTAAAGGATATACTTTTGAAGAAGAGAAGCTTGAACGGAATTGAAACTGTGAACCTGTCAGAGAATTGTAGCTTAATCATACAAAGGAAGCTTCCAGCTAAGTTGAAAGATCTGGGAAGCTTCAATATATTATGTGAAATTGGAAAAGGGCCAGCACGACGAGCCTTGTGCAATCTTGGGGCGAGTATTAATTTGATGCCACTGTCTATATTTAAACGACTTGGTTTGGGGGATTTAAATCCCACATCAGTGGCTCTACAACTAGCGGATAGGTCTATGATCTTTCCGAAGGGTGTGATTGAAGATATTCTTGTCAAAGTAGAGAAGCTTATCTTTCGTGTGGACTTTCTTGTGCTTGAGATGGAAGATGACAAGGATAATATTCCTCTAATCTTGGGGAGACCTTTCCTTGCTACAGCGGGAGCTATGATTGATGTGCAAAAGGGTGAGCTAAGACTGAGAATGGATAAAGAAGAGATCTTATTCAACCTCGACAAAGTAATGAAGATGCCGATGGAGACGCAGTGTAACAGCATTGATGTGGTGGAGGAGATTGTTAATGAAGACATGTCTCTGATTCTCTCTAAGGATCCTCTTGAGACATGCTTGATGGAATCTCTTACTTTTCCCATCACGGAGCTAGATGAACTATCCAACGAGGTATGTATTGATTTACTTGAAAACTTGCTTGCTTTGGGTGATGACATCCCACCAATGAGGCGTTTATTACTGCACCTATCTTGATCACACAGGATTGGACTCAGCCGTTTGTACTTATGTGTGATGCAAGTGATTTAGCACTTGGAGTGGTGCTTGGGTAGTTGAGGGAAAAGAAGTTCGGTTCCATTTACTATGCGAGTAAGACTTTTGATGATGCACAAAAGAACTAAACAGTGACTGAAAAGGAGTTTTTGGCTGTGGTGTACGCGTTCAATAAGTTTCGACAGTATTTGGTTGGCATGAGGACCATAGTGTATACGGATCATTCTGCGATCCGATACTTGATGGAGAAGAAGGAAACGAAGCAAAGGATCATTAGATGGATCCTTCTTCTGCAGGAATTTGATATGGAGATCCGAGATAAGAAAGGTATGGAGAACGTGTTGGCGGATCACCTATCGAGATTTGAGACAAGGGAGCACTATGATGATTCTTTCGATTACATTGAAGAGATATTCCCTGATGAGAAGATAATGGCAGTGTTTGTTGAAGGAGCGGAAAGAGCATGTGTGGTGGCTGCCCAAGGGATGGATCCATGGTATGCAGATTATGTGAATTATATTACCGTAAGAGAAAATCCGAGAGATCTCAACCGATATCAACTTACAAAATTCAAGAGGGATGTTGAGACATTTATATGGTATGATCCATTTGTCTACAAGATATGTACGGATTCCATAGTCCGTAGGTGTGTGCCTGAGATAGAGATGGAAAGCGTTCTTGATTTTTACCATGCACAATCTAACGGGGGGCACTTCAGAGCTCAAAAGACAGCAGCAAAGGTACTTCAGTCTGTTCTTTATTGGCCAACTTTGTTTAAAGATTGTGAAACCTATGTGGCGTCCTGCGATAGATGTTAAAGGATGGGGAACATAAGTAGGAGAGATGAGATGCCACTTGGCCAAGCATTGTTGTTGAGATCTTCGATGTATGGGGGATCGATTTTATGGGGCCTTTCCCCCATCTAATGGGTTTCTCTACTTTCTTCTAGCAGTGGATTATGTTTCTAAGTGGGTGGAAGTTATTGCCGCTCACATGAATGATTCAAGGACTGTTTTATCGTTCTTGAAGAAACATATCTTTGCCCACTATTGAGTTCCTAGAGCACTAGTAAGTGATGGAGGTACTCACTTCGTCAATAAGCTTCTTGAAAAGGTGCTTAAGGATTATGCAGTCAAGCATAGGGTTACTACACCCTATCAACCTCAAGCGAATGGGAAAGCCGAAGTCTCCAACCGACAAGTGAAATAAGTTTTGGAAAAAGTAGTCGGAACCAATAGGAAGGATTGGGCTATGAAGCTCGATGATGTTTTGTGGGGGTTCCAGACTACTTATAAGATGGTGTTGGATATATCACCGTACCAAATTATCTATGGGAAGTCGTGCCACATTCCCGTAGAGATTCAGCACAAAGCTTTTTGGGCATTGAGGAGTTTAAACTTGTCTTTAAAGAATCAAAAGGAGTTGAGGATGACTCATATCAATCAATTGCACTAGTTCAGAAATTGTGCTTACAAGAATTCGGAGATCTTTAAGGAAAGAATGAAGAAATGACATGATTCAAAGATCTCATACAAGTAGTTCAAGCAAGGTGATGAGGTATTACTTTTTAACTCTCGTTTGAAGCTCTTCGCAGGAAAATTGAAATTGAAGTGGACGGGGCCGTTCATTATCCATAGAGCCTGTGGAGGGGGGAGTTTTGAGCTTATGGACAAAGACGGAGACATCATAGCGGTGAATGTGCATCGATTGAAGCATTACAAGTCGCCGGATGATGCTTGCATCGTCTTTGATGATACCTTGCACTAAATTAGGACCGTCGTGACTGTCAAACATTAAATATGAGCACCTGTTGGGGGCTTTTTCTCCCGTTTTATTACTTTATTTTCATTGGTATGAGTAAGAAATTTTTTTACTTGACGTGCTTATCATTCGAAAATTACATCTCTTTGCAAACTTAGTTTCGACTACAATTTTTACTAAGTTTGGGGGAGGTGTGATGTACTTACCTCACATCGCGTGGAGAGTATGATCTTTTCTTTGTAACGTTTGCTAGGGGAGTTGATTTTTTGTGGTATATTAAAACTTTAGTCAGTTTTGATGTATCAATTTTTTTGCAATTTGCCTAGTGTTTAGTGGTGTTTTATTTTTTAGTGCCATTGCGGAGTTACACTTGATGTTATTTGGTATGTAAGTGGTTCTCGAGCTTAGAAATTGCAATCTTGATACTTGATGTTGTTCTATAGTTTCATTGTTGTAGGAAAATACGAGAGGGGTATAAAGTTTATGAAGTTCGAGAGGTTGTTAGACTTTCATGAGGGTTTTTCGACCATGCTGTTTGATCGAGCAATGGTCAAACGAAATGCATAAATCTTACAGTAGGGTTGTTCGACCTGGACAGGGTTGTACGACTACATTGGTAAGTCGAACGGAAGTCGAACAAAATGTGCAAACTCTTCCAGAGAGTTTGTTCGACTTGGACTTTACTACTCAACCAACATGTCGTAGTCGAGCAACAGTCAAACAAAATGTGCAAATTCTTCCAGAGAGTTTGTTCGACCAAGTCATTGTTGCTCGACCATAAGTGTGAAGTCGAAAGAAGGTCGAGCGGGACAGAGGAGAACAGGGGGCGCGACTGGGAAGTTTGCTCGACTTCCAGTACCTGTTCGTCCAACAAATTTTGGTCGAATGGAGGTCGAACAACACCAATTTTAAAAGGGAATTTCAGGTTGCTCGACTTAAAACCCTTGTTCGACTAGTCCTCTCAAGTCGAACGGAGCCCAGAGTCAGTTTTAAAAGGTCAGTTTTCACTCCGTTCGACATACACCCGTCACCTTTTCTCGAGCACCAATCTATAACCATAAGTCCTTCTTCCCAAATTATTTTCTATACCTAAATTCTTCATTCCACATACTTCACATCCAAATTCGAGGGATTTCAAGTCCAATCTAGGGCTTTTCACTTGAATTTCTGGGGTTCTTGTTGCCAATCACCACACACACACCATGTCAAGCAAAGGTATGTTTCTCCTCACTTTTTACTCTTGAATTGTAGTGGTAACGCTTAGTGAAGAATGGGTGAGTGTATTCGTGCTATTTTGGGTTGGATTTAATTGTTGAATTGTTGAAGTTCTTATTCGAATTTGCACTTAAATTGTTTTATGTCGAATTATGGAATTCTTGTGAAATTGATGATGCATGAAGCATGGGCTTTAGTTTAATTTCAAAGTTTACCTATGGGCTCATTGATTTGGGTGTTGTTATGGTGCAATTGAGGGTAGAATTTGAACATGTTTAAGTGTGGAGTTGCTGAAAGCATGTGTGGAATTTATAGTGTTTGTGTGGAGTAATGTTAAGACTAATCGAACTTCAATATTCTTGATTGAAAGTGTTGATTTGGAGTGCGATTGTGATTGATAAACACTTGAGATTAAGTTGTTGAAGCACATGAAGTTGAAGTCTTGAGTAGGATTCATGCTAGTCTAGGTGGGGTATATTTATCTCTTTTAGGAATGTATTGAAGTATTGTTCTTGTAGGAAAAGGGATTGCTTCATCATCCAAGAGGAAGGGACCTAGGCGCCTTCGCTTGGAGAGATGGTCAAGAAAATAGGGATGGAGAAGAGGAGGCCATTCGACTATGGGCTGAAAATTCCAAATTGGAAGGAGAAGAAGAATCTTTGGACTGCAATAGCGCAAAAGATAACAAGGTCACGGTATCAGGATGATCATACTATGAGGTAAATAAATATTCTCACCGACATTCGTTGGATTTTCGAACAGGTGAGCATTACCTGGTTTACGGAGATAAAGAGAGAGACCTATTTCCACATAACTGTGGAGGTTTTTTGCACGTTAAGGATTAAGCGTGAAGATTGATACATTCCTTATGGTATTCGGATACAGATTGGTGGGCAAGAGCAGATGATGTGGGCTCGAGAGTTTAATGAATTGATTGGCTGTGAAAATGAGTCGGAAGTGGAGCATGATGACTTTATGCCAAATGAGTTTTGGAGAGTTATTACGGGGAGGCAAGAGCATTATAATTCGAATACTTTCAAGGTTGCCTTCATTCATAACCCCGTGATTACTTACATGGATAGAATTTTGAGCAATAAGCTATTTGTAAGATCCGAGGGGAGTTGCATTTCGAGAGGAGAATTGTACATGTTGTGGTGCATGCTTCATGGAGTGCGCTTCAACGTAGCAGCGTACTTTTTCAATCAGTTGCACAAGTGCACGACCCATGAATTTCAGCGCGTGAATATCGGAGGACTCATCACCTTGATCGTTGAGTACTATAGAGTCGATTAGAGCAGGCACAGGCCTATCCTAGGGGATCCGGACTTGATCTTGACATCATGTGTGAGGATGGGGCTGATTGAGCAGCAAGATGATACTTGGATGTTCGTTCGAGGAAAAAATCCTAGTACATTCAGTTTTCCATTGGTAATTATCGAACTCACTACATTTAGGGTGAATAGCAATTTATTGATGAATACCACAGAGCACACGGTTATCTCGGAGACGTGCTTAGAAAGAGGAGACTGGAGACTCCTTGCTGATATGCGAGCTCATGGGATTGAGTTAGATGAGGACATGGTTATGATAGGAGATCCAGCTGAATTTGTAGATGACGAGATGCAGCCACCACTTACTTTTGATTATTCGGGGATAGATATGCCTCCGGAGCAGCCTCAGCAGCCAATGGAGAAGGAGTTTTTCGAGCCACCACCGCAGCCACAGCAAGATTATTGGGTAGCTCAGGATCAGTTTTATCGGGAGAAATTTCGATTGATGCATGAGCATTTTGCCACACTCAATGCCACCGGAGCAGCCTCAGCAGCCAATGGAGTAGGAGTTTTTCGAGACACCACCGCAGCCACAGCCACAGCCACAGCAAGATTATTGGGTAGCTCAGGATCAGTTTTATCAAGAGCAATTCCAATTGATGCATGAGCACTTTGCCACACTCAATGCGAACCAGCAAGAAACAAATAGGCAGCTGGCGCTTGCGAATACTAACTACGCCGCACTTAACGCACGCTATAATGCGATGGATGATCGATTGAGACAGATGCAAGACCGTGAGCACTTGATGGATAGGAATATTAGTGACCTCCATAGAGCATTTGATCAGTGGCGAGCGAAAAGGAGTGATGATGATGATGAGGAGGATACTGGGGATGCTCCGGAGGAGTAGAGCTGCCACGTCTTTTATTTTTTCTGATTCTTCTCATCCCCATTCTCTTTTACAGTTTACAGGTGAAGGCTTGATTGTAGTGGGTGTAGTTTGTGATTCATGTGTGAGTGGCATGTATTTGATAGTGATGATGATTGACTGATTGTTGGAAGTTATTTGCTTGGGATTGTTTAGTGATGAGGATTATTCATGTTATGCATGTGCTCTAATTTTGATGCATGTTGATTTGTTGATGACGAGCATGTTCTATTTTACTTGTAGTTCATAGAAAATTGATATTGATTGCATGCTTTGAAGAGTGCTTAGGATTCTATTATCCATGTGAGGATTTGAGCCTTTTGATCGTGCTATACACATGATAGTTTATTCTTGAGAGTCGTTTGTATACTCGTATTCTAAAACTTGACTTGGAGTCTTGTTTGAAGTTTATAATTGATAAATACTTGGAAATGATCTTAGGCCATTGTTGTCAATTGAGTTACTTAGCCAAATTTATCCCACCCTATTATATGATTATCATTGGAAGCCCTTTTGAGCCTTTAAGCTTTTTCTTTGGCAAGCCGTTGAAAAATAACCATTTATCTTCTTGAGCCATGAACACCTATTACTAGTAAAGAGTGTAGGAAAATTAATGCTATATGAAGTTGAAAGAGGAAAAGGAAGGACAGGATTGGTGAAATACGAATCGAAGGATAAGAGGTTAAATCTTACAAGGGATATTGCCTAACACCGGTATCCCTAATGCTAGAAAGGGTAGTGCCCAAAACTGGTACCCTTATACTTGAAGAACACTAGAATTGGTATTCTACTAAAGAAAGAATGTTGATCCAAGTGAAGATGGAGGAAGCATGTATTGAAGTGATCATAAGAAAGACGAAGGAGAGAAGAAGGAAGTTGTTGAAGAGCGAATACGAATGAGAGAAGAAGGAAGCTGTTGAAGAGCGAATCTCCAAGGTATTTCTTTACTAGTAATTTAGTTACTTATCTATATTCTCCTACCTTTACCAAAGAGCCAACATTACAATCTATATGCATGTCCTTTGTGATCCTAGTATTGAAGTAGTTATAGATGGATTTTTGAGACCCTTGTCAAGCTTATGGTTACGCGAGTATATGAATTGAAATTGAGTGTCGATATTAACCATGAAGTGTACATCTTTTACATTCGAGAGAGAGAGAGTAAATACTTACCCGTGAGTTAGATGACTTAGCACTAGAAGTATAGTGATTGATTGATGTTTTTATGTGAATAAAAGGTATGATAGATTGCATATTTTGAATTAATATAATAACATGTGTTAGAATAGGTTGTCCTTGATCTCGTGATTACACTCTCTGATTTGTTTTGATTTTTGTTGCCTCGGAACGAGCAACATGTAAGTTTAGGGGTTTGATAAGAGTGTAAATTCATGTATTTTGCGCTCTGATTTGCGTGAAAATTGAGCATGATTGAGTCTTTTATTGAGATGAATTGGTACATTTATGAAAAAGTCACGAATCGGAAGGTACAAGGGCTTTTTGAGCTATTTGTACAGGAAAATAATTAGAAAGGGCTCGGAATTTGAAGACACGATTTTTAAAGCAATTTTTGAGGGCCGTTCGACCTCAAGACCTTGTTTGACCATTATCACTTTGGTCGAACAAGGTGGCCAAGTCGAGCAGAATTCGCAGATTCATCCAAAGAGCTTGCTCGACTTGGAGACGTTGCTTGACTAGAATCATCTTGGTCGAGTAGATGAGCGAAGTCGAACAAAATATAGAAAAAATTATAGAGAGCTTGCTCGACCATTGCTCGAGTTGGAGGCCTTGCTCGACCAGTCCAGGCTTAGTCGAATAGATTCTCGATGCTTCTATTTATGGTAATTCCAGATGTCTTTTACCAAATTTGACGTGTGCTTCAAGTAAAAGCCCATCCTAAGCCCGTAAGGAGGTTCCACCAGTATAAAAGAAGAGCTTTCTCAGGAGAAAAATCATCACATCATTCATCATCCATCTACCACCGAAACCCTACCATCATCCGACGGGGTCGTGAAGAGAGGTTCGTCTGGCGCGTCAAGTAAGATCATACCAAAAAACCATGATTGTTCCTAGATCAATAATGGGCAAGAACCACTCCGGTAGTTCTAGAGTTATGAAACTTTTATAAGTTAATTGAATTTCCATGTGTAAACTCGTACAACACTACTTGTGGTTTATTTTATATAAGATTAAGCTTTTTTAATTCATAGTCACGGTCATTTTATGCATCATTAACTGTTATGTAGAGTCTGAATGCATATCTTGATTATTGATTGAGTGCGTTCACCGCTGAGTAGGATTACATGTTATAATTCTAAGTGAAGGGATTCCGAAGTCTTATTGGAACTATCTTATATAGATACTTATTAATTGAATATTATTCGAGTTTATAAGTAGGATAAAGAGTATAACATCATAGTACTATAAAGGGAGATCATATTGGGTTAGAGGACTAAGTACACGGGAAATAATTGATACTGATAGTACCTAGAAAGGGGGGTGAATAATATCTCTTGCTCCAGGGATATTCACACGTGTCATACGCATGTTTACTTGTGTCTATAGGGTGAACTTGCATGGTTTAGTGATGCGTCCATAGACCACAAGACAGAGTCAGACAATAACGCATGGAAAGGAAATTAATAAGTAAACCTGGATGCCCGAAGAACTACCTAATTTCTTACTTGATCACAATCGTATTTTCTGTTGTTTGTTTATCATTTGATTTGCTATTTAAGTTAATTGCTATTTAATTTCATAACAATTCAAAATCAATTTGCCAAACATAATCTTAGTAAATTAGAACATAATAAAACTGATAAAAATCCATCTCTTGGGTACTATAATCACTTGGTCACCTATCGAAACTACAATTGATATCCTTATACTTGAGGATTAATTTTGTGTGTTGAGAAAACGCCCATCACTGATGATGTCCCCTTGAGGGTCTCATAAGAAATATCATGTAAATCTGTAGGTGAATTTATTCCGGCATGATAATAAGGTTGAGTGGTACTACTCTTGGATCAGAGATTAATTAATTGAGTTGTGATGGGCATTTTCTTAGCACACAATTAATTCTCAAGTATGAAGGATGCGATTGTAGCTTTGACAAGCAACCAAGTCATATTATCGAACCCAAAGGACAAATGATTATCAATTTATTATTAACTAAATTAATTAAAGGCAAGGACTTGTGTGAGACCGTCTCATGTAAGGGCTTACGTGAGACAGTCAGAAAGTGATAACTTTTATACTGAAAAGTGATATTAAATTAATAAAAAAGTGATAATGTTATTTCATGAACAATTTATAGTACAAATAAAAAGTGATAACATTTTATAGCAAAAGTGATAATGTTTTATAGTGAAAGTAATAACTATTTTAAAAAGTATAAAATGGTCTCACGTGAGACGGTCTCATGCAAGACCTACTCATTAATTAAAAATATGATTTGGCAATTTACTTTGGAAATTATTATTAATCAAATAAACAAATAATTAAATAGCAAATAAAATAGAAAATAATAGAGAAGCGTCGAGATTTGAACAAATGAGAAGATAGTTAGCTCTTCGAGCCATCCAATTTCACTCATTAATTTCCCTTTTGTATGTCAATGTCTGACTCTACCTTTTGGAATATGGACGTATCACTAAGTCATGCAAATCTACTCTATAGACACAAAAAGACAAGCGTGTAACATGTGTGAATTACCTCGGAGCAAGAACACAATTTCACCCAATTTCTAGGTACTATCAGTATCAATTATTTCCTGTGCACTAAGTACTCTAACCCGATATGATCTCCCTTTATAGGTACTATGAAATTATCCTCTTTATCGTACTTACTAACCCAAATTCAATTCAATTAATAAATATTCATATAAGATATTTCTAATGAAGCTTCAGAGTCCCCTCACTTAGAATCATAACATGGAATCCTGTTCAGCAGTGAACGCACTCAATCAATAAGCAAGATATATATTCAGACTCTATATAACAGTTAATGATGCAAAAAATAACTCTGAATATGGATTAAAAATGCATAGTCTTATATAAAATAAACCACAAGTAGTGTTGTACGGAGTATACACATGAAAATTCAATTAACTAGTAAAACCTTCATAGACCCTAGAACTACCAAAGCAGTTCTAGCCTATGATGCTTCGAAGAACGTTCATGGTGATTGGATAGATCTTACCCATGATCTTGAAAATTACAAGAAATATTAAGATGCAAAATAAACCCTAGATGTTGGCGCCATCGCTTTTCGCCCCGTCTTGAATCTTCACTTGGTTCTCACTTGATTCGCTGCACGAATCTATCTCTACATTTCCTGAGGATGGAGTTAAAGTTTTGATGTGGTGTAGGATGAATGTGGAATCTAACTCCCTTTTTGATGTGATCTGCATCCCTTTTATACTTGTAAACTCTCCTTATGGATCTTTACTGAGCTTTTTTGTGGAAAATACGAGTATATACACACAGGAGGTGAAATCCTGATGATTCGGAGCTGACATGTCCCAGCTCGATCAGAATGGTCTTGGTCGAGCTGCGTGTCTGTAAATTGAAACTTCGTCTTCCCTGCTGTAGCTCGACCAAATTGCTCTTGGTCGAGCTACCCTTCTTTGGTCGAGCAGCACCTCTGTAACCCAAAATGTCTCCAGCTCAACTTCCACCGTGTAGCTCGACCAACCTATGCTTGGTCGAGCTACTCTTTATTGGTCGAGCTACGTCTCGAAAAGCATGCTTTCCAATTCTAAGCACTTCTGACCTTTTTTCCTGTATAAATATGCTCAAATAGTCTTAGTAGTATTATATCTGATTCATGGATTTTTCATAAATATCCCGATTTGCCTTGATAATAGACCAAACCATACTCAATTTACAAACAAATCGGAGCTCAAATACATGAATTATTACTCTCATCAAACCCCTAAACTTCCATGTTGCTCATCCCGAGGCAACGAAATCAAAACAAAGGCAAGAGAGTATAATTCACCAGATCCATATAACATACACAATTTATATTAACACATGCAATTCCATCAACTCAAAACATGGGTTCATCATACCTTTCATGCAAAATATCAATTAATCACAATACTTCTAGTGCTAAGTCATCGAGCTCACTAGGTAAGTGTTTACTCTCGCTCTCAAGTGTAAAAGATGTACACTTAAAGGGTTAGTATATACGCTCATAATCAATTCATACATTCGCGTAACATAAGCTTGGCAAGGGTCTCAAAAATCAACTCATAATCGTTTAGATACTAGGATCACGAAGGACTTGCTTTTGGGTTGTAATGGTTGCTCATTGGTAAAGGTAGGAGAATATAGATAAAGTAACTAATTCACTAGTATAGAATTACCTTGGAGATTTGCTTTTCATCTAACAACTTCAATCTTCTTCTCATTCATCATTCTCATCTTCTTTTCGATACTTCTTTTCTCCTTCTTTACTTTGAATCAACATCTTTCTTTCTTAAGATACAAGGGTACCAATTTCGGGCACTACCCTTCTATGAAATCGGGGTACCTGTTTCAGGCACTACCCCCCAAACAAGATCTAACCATGAATTTTCCTTCACTTTTTATAACTATCACCAAATTTTTTCTTCCTTTTCTTTTTCAAATTCATCACTAGCACTTTATTCACCTCAACTCTCTACTAGTAAATACGGTATTTAAAAGCTCAATTAAAGGCAATAAAGGCTTTTTATCAAAGGCTTGCCAAAGAAAAAGTTTAAAAGGCTCAACGGGGCTTCCAATGATATACACATTATATGGAAAAGGTAAAATTTGGCTAAGTAGCTCAATTAAACAATAATTGCCTAAGATCATGTACTAGTATCTAATAATCATAAATCTCAAACAAAACTCCAAGCAAAGTTCTAGAATACAAACGTATGAATGATACTCACAAGAATAAACTATCATGCATTGATGTAGCATGATTATTAGGCTAAAAAAAGTCAATAAAACATACCTTTATCTCCATCCATAGGTGTGTATGTGACGAATGACGAAAATTCCATAATTGAGGATATATTTAATTTTAACTAAATGTCTCCTTGTTAAAGAATTATAAAAATCATGTTAGCATGTTAATTATATACAATTATAAAGAAAATAAGTGCTTTAAATGAAGTAGAAGTGAAGACTAGCTTCTGGTCCTAAATATCCTCATTCAAGTATATACACGTTTATTTTCCACTTCAGAGAATTAAACAATAATTAGCTTACAAAAATGAACGAGATTAATAAAAATTATATATAAAATCATCATCAGGTAGATTAGTTGGCATTTAAAATAATTCCTTTTGAATAATTTTCAATCTACAGGTTGAGATGATATTTTGGTGTATCAAAATCTTTCATTTGAAATTTTGTTGTTTGGAATGAGTAAACTTTTACAAGTTTTTTATGTCTTGCAATAACCACACATATAAATATATGTAATGTTCCTTCTTTAAGAGGAAACCATCCAATAAAAATATTGTACATTGATCAGTTGCTTGCCTTTGATAGAGAAAGTGTATTACTCTAGTCGCTGTACGTGCGTGGTGACTAAGTAATAAAATATATCGAACCCATGCAAGGAAAAATATAGTGTATCCATATTCAATAAGTGCTCACTCTAAAAGGACAGAATCGATGATAAGGATTGAAATTATACTAAAATTATTAACAAAGGAAAACAAGTAAAATAGAATAACATGCAAACAATCAAAGAATAAATGAGATGGATAATGGACGTAGATAGAACAATCTAAAAATTATGCAAGACTAGCAACATCATGGAAAAGGAAAATATGGACTCACACATACACATACATTGATGAACATCAATTATTATGATATTAAAGGCTCTCACTTATAACACTTCAAGCTCCTTCACAAGATACAAGTAGATGTAGATCACTTAGCTATGTAAGCAATCTCGATAAGCACCTAAGAGAGTTTCTCTATACTTTCCATTCCCTTATAAGGTACTAGAGTCCTATAGAAAAGTCCTTTCACATCATCCAAGTGCGTTCACACACTACTCTTCATGCATGTCCTATCATGATGACTCTAGGTATGTTATGGTATTCACAAACTCACTCAGCACATATAGTATAGACAACTCATGCAATAATATGATTCAATTAACTACTTATCACATGCATATAAGTTCACATTTCATATATATGCCATAAACAATTAACCACACATATCATTGCATCAATTAAGAAATAAGCATTCATGATAGAAAATATTCATAATAATCAATCCATCAAACACATGGTGTGCAAGTCTACATATCCTTAGCCAATCATATTGCTAGCCTCACAAGAGGTCTAGCGTATTACAATTATGATATTGCTAGCCTCATATTGCTAGCCTCATATTGCTAGCCAATGATATTTTGGTGTATCAAAATCTTTCATTTGAAATTTTGTTGTTTGGAATGAGTAAACTTTTACAAGTTTTTTATGTCTTGCAATAACCACACATATAAATATATGTAATGTTCCTTCTTTAAGAGGAAACCATCCAATAAAAATATTGTACATTGATCAGTTGCTTGCCTTTGATAGAGCAAGTGTATTACTCTAGTCGCTGTACGTGCGTGGTGACTAAGTAATAAAATATATCGAACCCATGCAAGAAAAAATATAGTGTATCCATATTCAATAAGTGCTCACTCTAAAAGGACAGAATCGATGATAAGGATTGAAATTATACTAAAATTATTAACAAAGGAAAACAAGTAAAATAGAATAACATGCAAACAATCAAAGAATAAATGAGATGGATAATGGACGTAGATAGAACAATCTAAAAATTATGCAAGACTAGCAACATCATGGAAAAGGAAAATATGGACTCACACATACACATACATTGATGAACATCAATTATTATGATATTAAAGGCTCTCACTTATAACACTTCAAGCTCCTTCACAAGATACAAGTAGATGTAGATCACTTAGCTATGTAAGCAATCTCGATAAGCACCTAAGAGAGTTTCTCTATACTTTCCATTCCCTTATAAGGTACTAGAGTCCTATAGAAAAGTCCTTTCACATCATCCAAGTGCGTTCACACACTACTCTTCATGCATGTCCTATCATGATGACTCTAGGTATGTTATGGTATTCACAAACTCACTCAGCACATATAGTATAGACAACTCATGCAATAATATGATTCAATTAACTACTTATCACATGCATATAAGTTCACATTTCATATATATGCCATAAACAATTAACCACACATATCATTGCATCAATTAAGAAATAAGCATTCATGATAGAAAATATTCATAATAATCAATCCATCAAACACATGGTGTGCAAGTCTACATATCCTTAGCCAATCATATTGCTAGCCTCACAAGAGGTCTAGCGTATTACAATTATGATTAATTCATTACAAAACAAATCTTACTCTATATGAGCCATAATAAAAAGAAAATAACAAATAAAAGGTTGATTGACTTCCCTTTGATAGTGAACTTCTCTTCCTCTACCATGCTGCAATCTTCACTCTTTGCAATCTCCTTCTTAGATTAGTGAAATATGATGGAATTGTGGATGGATGTGAAGAAATCAAGTGGATTAATTGATCGTGGAAAGGTGTAGAAATGTAGAGATAGAAAATGGAGAGAAGTGTGTGTGAATTATGGTATGTTCTAGGTGTAACTGCTCCTAAAAGTGATTACTCTAATCAAAACGATGCTAATTATGTATTTATAGACATGGAACCTTCTATAATCGGCACTAATCAATTTTTCAATTTTGGGCCGCACTTGACTCGAGCTCTGAACTCGACGCGATTTGCTGCTGATTTCTCGACAGTTTTCCAGGCATGACAGAGCTCGACTCGAGCTCCAGGCTTGTTGAACAGGGAAGGTCGAGTACACATTGCAGGTGTTCACAGTAAGCCTTTTGTCACAGCTTGACACAAACCTGTGCTTCTGAGCTCGACTCGGTCTAATGCTTCATGTCGAGCTCGGACAACTAATGCCCGTTTCTTTACATTTCGGCTCTGACTCTGTTTTGCTCTACTTTTTACCTATTTCATGCATATTTAAATTCATTTTCACACTTTTATCAATTATAGCACAAATTCTCCATATGAACGATAAACACCACCAAAATCTATACAAAATTAATAAAATAATATAAAAAATACACATAAAAAGACACTATAATCTAGGTAAAAATAGCAACAATCATACATCCACATAGTTTGTTTTAGCTTCGTAATTATTTATAACAATCAAAGATTTTCATATATATATTCATCACTAGTTTATATTCATTTGGAATTCTGATATAAGTTTACCGTCTAGTGACGTCTATGAACTGCATATCTAAAATTTATTGAAAATGTTATATAAATTAAGTAGCGAAACATTATATATTATCTATAATGTGAGAATATTATTATTAATCAATATTATTGGGTCTAGAAGATACTTTTATATGATAAAATCTCTCGGCATTTCTTTAAAATTTTGCTATTATCTCCTATTTGGGCTCTATGTATTTAAAAAATAAATGGGTTTATAACTAAAATGCACATTAAGGTACATTGTTATGGTGATATAATTGTAAAATATAAACTGCACGATTTAATAGTTGCAGATGAGAAATGTAAAGTCTTTTGGCCTTGATTAAGTACTAGACTAAGAGGATATTATGTAATAATGATACGCAGGAGCCAGATTTAAATTAAATAATTTCATGTCCCTCAATTATAAAATAAATGTTGAAAGTTTACAATAAACTATTCACTGAGTGTGAACTTAAAAAATCTGATATTCCACTTATCTAATCTATATTTCTCAAGATTATTCCAACTGAGTTTAATCGAGAGTAGTCAAAATTGAGCTCTTATAATTTTAGTGAAACGATAGTATAATGAACTTATTCTTAGTCCAATTTTTGGATACATTAATAAAAATTTAACTTTGGTCATAACAATTAGATAATTCGATTAATATATATTTTTTTAAATCTCTTGAACAAATTAGGAGATTTAATTCCAATTTTAGTATATGAATATTAAAAAAATTTCTTCCAAGCAAGTTTCACAAATTTATCCATGTGAAATAAAGAGGGAAGATTATCATTTTGTAATTTCATGATTAAAAAATATGAACATCTGGCTCATCTATGTTACTAAATAACCCAATTTCTCATGCCATAATTTACATATTTTTTGGTCTACTTACTTTAAAATTATTGCAGCATGTAAAAAATTTAAAAAATACAACCACTTCATTAATGTGTACTATTATTTTTATTTTTCGCATCATCATGTGCTTCAGGCACTACTTTTATAAATATAATCTCAAATAATTAAACTTAGAAAATACTCAAATAATGTAAAATAAATAGTTTAGCAAATATCTAGAGTTCTAATAATAATTAAAATGCATCAAAGGATAATAAATTAAGTTGTCTGATAATTTTTTTAACTGAGCAATATTATTAAATGAAATGAAAATAAAGAGGAGTACAAGAGAAATAGATGTTGTGAGGAATGTGAAAACACTTAAGTAGCCAAACAAGTGGCTAAAAGACAAAGCCAAAAATGGCTATAATAAGATGGAGTAGGAGAATAAGATTTCTATAATTCTTTGAGCTTGCCCCAATCTGTTGTTGTATCTACGTCCCAAATAAAAGTAGGATCAATCATAGATTCTTTGGCAGTTTGTGATCGGGTAACTGGCTTAGAGGTCGGCTTAATAAAAGTGACTCCTTTCTTGTGCCTTGAACGACCGCCTTTCAGTTTAGGAATACTACTTTGAAGAGTTGGGAACTCTTCATGAATAGAGACCAACGTGTCTTCCAAGCTTACCCCAGTCTCAGGTGTAGTGAGTTCTAGTTCAATACTAGACTGACGCCAAGAAGCACAATGGACATCCAACTGTTTAAAAGCATTTGAGAGTCCATCATCATCAAGCCCAAATTGATTGATACGAGCCACTTCCTTTTTAAAGTTGTCAACATCCAAAGTATCATCAATAGTTGAGACAAACTCACATTTGATCATCCATAACTTCGATCTCAAGCCCCCAAAAAGGTTAACATTGTCACAGTAAAAAAATAATTTTTGCTTCAAGCAAATTCATATGATATGATTCGCTATAGATATTTTATTTTTCGTTCTTTTGTACCTTATGATATCAACCAAGTGTTTTGATGTACTACATATATGGGACCAATGGCAATTATGTCCATATATAAAGCAATTTTCCTTCTGGAGAATTGTTAACTGTTTAACAGTACTTGCATTTTGTGCTTGAATATTTTTTAATTTATTCTATAATTGTGGGCTAGTATTGCGATGAGTTTAATCTCAACACCTTATATTGACAAATTTGAATTGCCTCAACCACCTCGAAAAAATCAATTTGAAGTTTGTCGACCAGTGCACTTACTTATGTTTTGGAGCGCAATACGTGTGAAAGCTATGATTTTCAACCATGGTGTTTCTTTAACAATAAATTTATTTTTCTGCTACCAGTAATGCAAAAAATAAGTTCTGAATCTTTAATATAATTTTGGTATTATAAATATGTAAAATCGATTTGTAGTTTGAAACTAATTTAAAATCATGAAATCTTAAATAGAGCCAGTCATATTGAGATTGATGGAGAACCATCACACATTGATCAAAACATTCCTTTAGGGATTTCAATAAAACACTTTTTGTTCTTTGTTTAGATGATAAAGAATAAATATTAGTGATTCTATCTTCTGGATAGAATAATAGTTCACTTAAGCACGCGCGAGTGGTAAGAAGTATTTAACATTAGGGCCCACATTGCTTTTAATAGCAAGCTCATCAAATTTTCTCTTTATAATGTCAAATATTTTTAGATAGATATAATTATCACATATACTCTCTCCGTCTCATTTCAATCTTTATATTTTTCTATTTTAAGCGTCCCATTTCAATCTTTAAGTTTTTCTTTTTGGTATGTGGGTGATTAGCCATAACTTGTAGTCGGGTTGACCAATTCAAGAATTTATCGAACCACAGGGAGGTCGATGCTAGCACTTAAGCGATATCACGTTTATCACGATTTTATAGAGACGAATCATAGATGGATTGTTTGGGTAACAAGTAATTAAATGAAAGTAGACAAACAATAATCCAATGACAAGATAAAAATGATGAATGAGTGGTTTTCCAAATTAAGTAGAAGTGAGATTAACAACACTAATGAAGTGGCAACTTATGGATTCATGCATTAAACTCATATGTATCAAGGGTTAAGACTAAGGGCCAACACTTATACCACCTAAACTTCCTCTCGAAATGAATAGGATGTAGATCATTTGCACAATCTCAAAATAGCTCAAAGGTTGGTTCTAAATTAAACTATTCCAACTAGGTACTAAGTTCAATTATAGAATCCCTTCATATAATCAATTGACTTCTCAATCTAACTAATCACATGTTCCATCAAAGGGTTCTAAATAATAAAGGACTTCTCAATCACTTTACCATCTATAATGCACATGAGGTGTTTGATGAAATGATTCACTTGACTATCCTAAGCACATCATTGATTTCTCAATCTAATCATATAATTAGAACAATCAAACACACAAAACATCATAGATCTCAAGATATATAAGCACCAATGATAGAAAATCAAATATCCCCATCAACATATGAATTTAATTACATAGATCCACAAATTAACCAACAACCTTCATGTTGCTAATCTCACAAGGGAGATTAGCCTACAATCTTCATAAGATCCATAACATAGACATTATAATTCTTACAAATCATGATAAACTAAAGGATTAACACAAAATTGGAATGAAAACTCCCTTGGAAATGGATCCAATTGAATCTCCCTTCTTCCTTTGGTGATCACCCAAGCTTCCTTGCTTCTTCACTTGATTTGGATGGAGGAAATTATGGAGAGATGATGTAGATCTCAAAAATGGATGAATGGGATGGAGAATGTGGTGTGAAATCAAAGGAATGGTGTGTGAGGTGTGTGGGAACAGTAGAATTTTGGATCTCCTCTTAAAATGTTGAATGGATTGGTATTTATACCCCATGGAGACCTTCTAGAAGAATTGTAAAAAATATCCTGTTCTGGTGCCGACACGAGTCGTGTCACGTAGCACGGGTCGTGTCGTGTCAGGGCATGCGGCACACGAGTCGTTCTGCGTCGCACGGCCAAATGGTGGCCGTGTTGAATGCCTAGACGTCGCCGCACGGCCTCCGCTTACAGGCCCATGTCTTGTACACGGGTCGTGCTCTGAACACGGGTCGTGCTCCACAACACGACCAAATGGTGGTCGTGTTGGATAAATAGATGCCGCCGCACGACCATTCTGGACAGGCCCGTGTCTGGCACACGGGCCGTTTTGCTGCAACACGAGCCGTGTTGCCAGCACGGTCGGCCGTGTTCTTGCACCTTTGTTTCTTCTTCTTTGTTTGATCTTCCTTCTTCATTTGTACTCCATTTTCACCTGTTATATGTATGTTTAAGATCATTCTCACACATTCCTATGAAAATACATAACACCACCAAAATACACAAAAATACGGATAAAACAATACGCAAAATACACTAAAAAAGGCACTAAAATCTAGGTGAAAATAACGACAATCACACCCCCAAACTTGAAGTATTGTTCGTCCCCGAACAATGAAAATGATAGACTGAGGGAGAAGTTTTCACCTAGTAAAAAGACTAAACGAATACAAGTAAGAACACATCATTAGCAACAAGAATTTCAAATCATGCTAAGCTAACCTACAACATTAGATTCATGATAAGAGAAATTAACAAGTTCAATCAAAAGAGAATAAAGAGTAATATAGTCCTTTTAGTCTAAGCCTCACATAAGTTTATCAATTTCACTCGACACTCTTTAAATAAGGTAAATCAACACTCATCAATCAATTGGCTCGACTCACCATACACTTGCTCGTAGACTCTATTCACAAACCACCAAAAATTTAATCAATGATCAAAAAGGTCTTTAATTAAGGACGTAATGATAGGCTTTTTGGTAGGGTAGGAAGAATATAGGTAAAAGTGACTAAACGAGTGTAAGTAATCGAAGAGGTAGCTACTTTCTTCCATCCCTTCACATTCTTTTTCTTCCTTTCTTTTCTTTATTGATCATAAGCACTAATCATCACTTTCTTGGATTTTTGAGCTTCTTCTAGATTCATGCCTCTTTTCTTTGACTCTTAAGTACTTGAGCATATTATTGTTGCTTGCTCATTTTCTTGTTTTGAAATTGCATGTCCATTCTTTCTTATGCTCTTTTCATCCTTTTCCTTACTTATTTACCATTTCCTCTTTCTCTTTTGTTATCTCATCACACCTTTTTAGCCACCATCTTCTTTATTACTCACACTCAAGGTATATATCTTAAGCTCATGTGGGTAATTAAAGCTTGTAATGTGCTATCTTCACAATAAATAGGCTTATAGGCTCAAAGTGGTTGACTAGGGATGATTTTTAAAGGTAAGGAAATATTTGGCAATGGCTATACATGACAAGGATGGCCTTAAATCATTTCATCGATCTCCATTAATCGGATTCATTCCTAAAGTCTTTGAGCAAGTATTTAGTTTATCAAAACTCAACCGATCCACTCATGAAAAGGTACCATGTATACATGGTCGAGGCTCAAATTCTCACAGGTTTATGCTCGACTTAAAAGGACTTATTACAACTTATTCATTTTTTTTAATTGAATTAGTTAAATAAAACATATCACAATTCGAAAGCGTAGAGTTCCTTAATCATAATTCGACCTCACTTATCACCATAATGCATCATCACTCATATTCAAAACGACTCACAACCTCCCAAACAAACCACCAAATCAAACCCTAACACGAAAAAATAAAAAAAACAACACACAAACACAAATAAACCAAAGAAACAACAAAACGACAAAAGCAAAAACACCAAGATACAATAAAAGAAAAGATACAAAGAAAACTCACCCCATCCATAGTCAATACACAACAAAAATCATCTCAATCCTTAATTGAAAGAAAAGTACGAAATTAAACATCCCAAAACAAAACAATACGAAGTCTCAAATCCAACACAAATTAAATCACTAAAGAAGATGAACTAATGAAGTGTCGAACACCAAAAGTACTCCCTTAGTTATCCGGAGGCGGAGGGGGTTGATTATGCCATGATCCCCAAGGAGTATAAGCACGAGGTGTGGTAGGGAATTGGAAATTGAACATCCTTGTGATCATCTCTTCCATGTTGTTCGAGCGTGATCGTGTATTTTCTTCATAGTATTCCCTACGACGCTGCCCTTCATGGATCTCCCTTATCATTGCACCCTGCCTCTGCTGCTCCTCTCGGAACTCTCTCATCTCATCTCCAAGCGCCTGCTACGTCTGCCTGATCTCCATGAGTTCGTTCTCCAGAAGATTCCATCTTGCATTCCCCTCTCTTGGTCTATCTCCTTCCTCTTGTTCTTCTTCTTCGTGCTCAAATGCTGGAGGCTCTGGTGCATGCTCTTCAAATTCCACCTGATGATGTTGCTCTTCCTCCCCTACATCCATGTCCATCGGCTCAGCTCTCAGATTCCTTAGCTCAGGATTCTCATCCACTCTCATCTGCTGGAGCACTGCTTCCACTCCATCTCTATTCTCTCGGTAGAAAGCTCTCACGACTGCGGAGTGGTTAGGACTTGCCATTGCTAAATTCTGGTGCTTTCTTCGTCCTTGCAGTGTGGTGAGCTCAGGAGCAGGTAGAGGGAATGGAGCTCCCTTATCTTGCTTCAAACAATACATATTTCCTATGAATGATAGGAACTCCATCCTTATGAGTTGATTGTACGTGAGCCCTTCACTAATCATCGAGTGTTGCATCCCTCTAAGGTTGATGCCTAACCCTTGAGCAATCATTGTCACCATTCCTCCAATCATAATCCCTCTAGTGTTCTCTCTCTTCGCCACTCTCTCTGCATGCTGAACGAAGTGAGCTGCAATGTTCACTGTGAACTCTTTGAATATACTGTACATGATGTATAACTGCTTCTCTCCAACAGATCCACTCTCGAACCGACCCAGAATAGTATTTGATACTATCTTCTCAAGGTACCTCATGACTGGGTTCCTTATGGCTGTCCCTTTAGATGAACTTGGAATGTACTCTGGAGGCTCAGTCCCATCCTCAACCAATTTTCTCCACCACGTTTGTTGATTGAAACCCCCTTGTGGTAGGAAGTTCTGATGGCCTCTCATGATTGGGCACCCAAAAAATCTATTCAGCTCATTCACAGGTATCTTCTCCCACATCTCATTGTTTAACTGAAATGTGATAGCAATAGGAAACTTGTTCCTATCTCTGTGAACCTCCAAGGTGCTCATGAACTCGGCTGTAAGGTGGAGATAAGTGGGAGGTCTCTTATCGAAAAACTCCTCCATTTCCACTCGTCGGAATAGAGTCCTCAGATCACCTTCTATTCCAAGGCCTTCCATGGTTGCTTGATCTTGGAATCGAGTTGCCCTAATCTTTGGGATTATGTACTCCCATCTCAATGCGTACTTCTCCCATTCCATGAACTCTACTCCAAAATTCTCAGGGTGTTGGTCTTTCATTAGCAGTTTGGCATCAAGGTTGGACAGTTCCATATCTGACTCAATGAAAATGAAGTCCTCATTGCGTTTCCTCACTCTTCTTTCAGCCATCTACAATGTCCAACATAATTCAAATTAGTTTCAAGTTAACTCAAAACAAAATGTCTCATGTTGATTAGAATTATCACTAGTTATTCAACCAAGTGTTAATCCTAGCACATATTCAAGCACAATAAACATTTTGTTTCAAAGACTTAACATTTCGATCCAATCAACTTAACACAAAGTTATTTCAAAAATTTCATTCAATCACTCACTTTCAACATCCTAATCCTCTCATTCTTTCATAACATTTCACTTTTTCAATTGGCATAATTCAATTCAATAATGCTTCATGTAAAAACTTTGAATTCTAATTTGAATTTTTATTTAGGCATTTCATCAAACACTTGGCATGCACCTATTTCACAATTCAATTCAACAAGTCTTAACTATGCTTTCATGCTCAATTCCTCAATACCTAAACTAATTCACATCAATACAATCATCATAGAAGCATTATTAATCAATTTAACAATCACATGCCCTAAATTAATCATCCTAAAACAATTATCCCCAAATTCATCCTTCATGAACCCTAAATCTAATCAAAATTCAATCAATCCAACAATTAAATATACAAATTCATGTTTCACTATCCTAGACATGCTTTATACATTCCATCATTCAAAACCCATACATGAATTTCGCCATTCATACCTCGAATTGAGAATTAGGGCACAAGAAGACATACCTTGAATTCTATTGAACAAAATGTAGGGGATTGTTGTTTATGCTTTGAAGTTCACCTTCTACACTCACAATCTTACCACTCTTTGGTGTTTAGAGGATGATGGGTGGAGTTTCGACTGGAAATTCACGGTGGAATGAGTTTTTGGCCTTCGAGCTGTGTTCAGAATCCGCCTTTTAAAACGCTGCTTCAGACCCGACACGAGTCGTGTCACGCAACACGGCCATAAGGTGCCCGTGTTGCGTGTTCTGGTGCTCCCGCACAGCCAAAGTGTACAGGGTCGTGTCGCCGACACGACTCGAGTCTCGCGCTTGGACACGACCCGTGTCACGCAACACGACCAAATCCTGCTCGTGTTGGACTAACTGATGTCGCCGCACGGCCAAAGCTAACAGGGCCGTGTCGGCGACACGAGGCGTGTCTCTACTCCCTTGAATCTTCCACTTTTCATCTTCAACTCTTGTCTTTCCTTGTTTCCATGCTTCCAAAACTCCCTATTCATGCTCACACTTCATCAACATCATTAGTTCATGGTAATATCAAAACAAAAAAAGACTATCAACTTCAACACCACCAAAACGAATCAAAACTAAACCGAACTTATGAGAAAATTTCAAATTTGGCTCAAAAACACACGAATGTATGTCAACATAGAATATAATGTATCGTATCACATCATATTATCCCCCTAAACTTGAATTGAAACAAGAGTTTCAAAGAAAGTTTGCAAAAAGTGGTACGATAAACCGTTCACATCAATGACACACACTTAGAATGTTTTAACAAAAATCTTCTCCTCATAAGCACAATCCACCTACGATACCAAAAGAAAACAAAACAAGAAAAGAAATATATACAAACCTAAACTACTAAAAGGATACGGATCTCAAGAAGAGAAAGTGTCAACATATACCAACTCCCTTTGAGAGGGAGAATGGTAATGCTTAACCCTATGACCATTGACAATAAAAGAATTCCCATCCGATCCCTCAAGCATCAAAGATCCATTTTCTCTAACTTCAATCACCTCGTATGGACCATTCCATTTTGAACGAAGCTTTCCGGGAAACAGTTTCAATCTCGAATTGAACAAAAGTACTCTATCCCCCGGTATAAACTCCTTTGCTTTGATTCTTTCATCATGCCATCGTTTCAGCTTCTCCTTGACAATTTGTGAGTTTGAATATGCTTCCTCACGAAATTCCTCAAGCTCAATCAATTGAAGGCATCTTTTCTTTCCCGATTCTTTCTCCTCAAGATTTAACTTCCTCAATGCCCATAAAGCCTTGTGTTCTATTTCAACCGGAAGATGACATGCTTTCCCATAGACAAGTTTATACGGAGACAAACCAAGAGTGGTCTTGTACGCCGTTCGATAAGCCCAAAGCGCATCATCTAGCTTAGAAGACCAATCCTTCCTATTCCCCTTTACTGTCTTCTCAAGAACAAGCTTTACTTGCCTATTTGATACCTCCGCCAAACCATTTGTTTGCGGATGATAAGGTGTTGACACCTTGTGCTTCACTCCATAGCTTCTCAAAAGCTTTTCAATGATCTTGTTTATGAAATGAGTCCCTTGATCGCTAATGATTGCCTTTGGTACTCCAAACCTTGCAAAAATGTTCTTCTTCAAGAAAACTTTGACAATTAGAGCATCATTTGTTCTTGTAGGAATTGCTTCTACCCATTTAGACACATAATCTACCGCAAGCAAAATGTAAAGAAAACCATTGGAAGACGGAAATGGGCCCATGAAGTCCATCCCCCAAACGTCAAACACTTCAACTTCAAAGATGTTCTTCATAGGCATCTCATCTCTTTGTCCAATACTTCCAATTCTTTGGCATCTATCACACTCCATGACGTATTCTTTGCAATCCTTGAACAATGTTGGCCAAAACAATCCCGACTGTAAGATCTTAGCTCCCGTCTTTTGAAACCCAAAGTGTCCTCCACATGGTAAACTATGGCACATCTCCATGACACTTAGTTTTTCTTCCTCCGGAATACACCTCCGTATGATACCATCCGGACAATGCTTAAACAACAAAGGATCATCCCAAAAATATTCTTTAACATCATGGTAAAACTTTTTCCTTTTTGACTCGGTGAGATGGTCCGGCTTGATACCACACGCTAAGTAATTTACCAAATCCGCGTACCACGGTCTTCCGGTCTCACACAAAGTGTACATCCGATGAAAATCCACTTGAAGTATCTCTTCATCCGGGAACATATCATTTATGAGCTCCATGGTTCCTTTTTCATCAACATTCTCCAATCGTGACAAGTGGTCGGCTATGACATTTTCGACTCCCTTCTTATCACGTATCTCAACATCAAACTCCTGCAACAAAAGAACCCAACGAATTAGTCTTGGTTTGGCATCCTTTTTACTCATCAAATACCTAATGGCAGCATGATCCGTATAGACAATGGTTTTCGTGCCAACTAAGTATGGACGAAATTTTTCAAAAGCATAGACTACGGAAAGAAACTCCTTTTCCGTTGTGGTGTAATTCTTTTGATTTGCATTGAACGTCTTTGATGCATAATAGATAGCTCGAAATTTCTTCTCTCGCACTTGTCCAAGCACTACTCCCAAAGCACTATCACTTGCATCACAATGGAGTTCAAAGGGCTTGCTCCAATCGGGAGAGACAAGGATTGGTGAAGAAATCAAAGCTTCCTTTAACACCCTAAAAGCATCAAGACATTCATCATTAAATTCAAATGGAGTATCTTTCTCAAGCAATTTACACAAAGGTTTGGCAATATTAGAAAAATTCTTTATAAAACGTCGATAGAAACCGGCGTGACCAAGAAACGATCTAACCCCTTTTTCGTTTTTAGGAGGGGGAAGATGTTCAATGGCTACAACCTTCGCTCTATCAACTCTCAAACCTTTTTCGGAGATATGATGACCAAGTACGATACCCTCTTGAACCATAAAGTGACATTTTTCCCAATTCAAGACGAGGTTCGTATCTTGACATCGCTGCAAGACCATGGACAAATTAGTTAAGCATATATCAAATGAAGATCCAAACACGGAGAAATCATCCATAAAAACTTCCATCACATTTTCAATCAATCCTCCAAAAATAGCCATCATACAACGTTGAAAGGTGGCGGGCGCATTGCATAACCCAAAAGGCAATTTATAGAAAGCGAAAGTGCCATACGGACAAGTAAAAGTTGTTTTCTCTTGATCCTCGGGGGCTATCATGATTTGGTTATACCCCGAGTAACCATCTAGAAAACAATAATACTTGTATCCCGCCAACCTATCAAGCATTTGATCAATAAAAGGCAAAGGGAAATGATCCTTATGAGTATTGTCATTAAGTTTTCTATAATCACAACAAACTCTCCACCCCGTTTTCACCCTTGTTGCAAGTTCTTCATCAAATTCCGTTTTAACAATGGTTAACCCTCCTTTCTTAGCCACAACATGCAAAGAACTTACATGAGGACTATCACTAATGGCATAAACAATTTTAGCATCCAACCATTTTAAAACTTCTTTTCTAACAACTTCTTGCATAATAGGATTCAAACGTCTTTGAGGTTTTATACATGATTTGTTCTCATCAATCAACCTTATGTGATGCATGCAAATTTTAGGACTAATTCCCTTCAAATCATCCAAACTCCACCCTATAGCACTCTTATGATCTCTAAGTACTCTCAACAATTTATCAAGTTCTAAAGGAGAAAGGGATGATGATACAATTACCGGAAATGTCTTCTCGTCCCCCAAATATGCATACCTAAGGTGATCGGGTAGAGGCTTCAATTCTTCCTTTCCTTTATCAACCTTTGACTCTTCAATCTCCATCTCTAATGGAAGGTATTCCCTCTTTCCATAGTATGCCAACTTTGCTTCACCCTCTTGCATTTCCCTACAAGCATTCAATTCATGTAAACAATCATTAATATCTTCATCTTCCAAACAATGAACAGAATGATTAGAGTTTAAAGATAAAGTAAGAGAATGGCTTATGCTCATTTCAAGAGGATCTTTAGCTAAGATGAATGGTAGGTTCTCTTCAACAACTTCATCAATCATGTCGATCCTTCTACATTCTTCTTTCTCATTTGGATATCTCATAGCACTCTTCAACGAGAAAACCACCTCTTCCTCATTTACTCTCAACTTCAACTCCCCTTTTTGTACATCAATTAAAGCTCTTCCCGTTGCTAAAAATGGACGCCCCAATATCAATGGAACATTTGCATCCTCGTCCATATCAAGCACTACAAAATCAACCGGGAATATAAACTTTCCAACCTTGACTAACACATCCTCCACTATTCCTCTAGGGTAGGTTAAAGACCTATCCGCTAATTGCAATGTAACGGATGTAGGTTTCACTTCCCCTATACCAAGTTTCTTGAAAATGGACATAGGCATCAAGTTAATACTTGCCCCAAGATCACAAAGAGCTTTATGAACCTCACTCTTGCCCATTTCGCATGTAATAACAAAACTCCCCGGATCTTTGAGCTTTGGAGGCAACTTCCTTTGAATTATTGCACTACACTCCTCCGTCAAGTTGACGGTCTCATTCTCTATCAAGCTCCTCTTCCTTGACATAATGTCCTTCAAAAACTTCGCATAGTGAGGCATTTGTTTTAAAGCATCCGCAAAGGGTATATTAATGTGGATTTTCTTGAAAATTTCCAAAAACTTTGCAAACTTTTCATCCAAGCCTTTCTTCAAAAATCGATGTGGAAAAGGAATAGGTACTTGTGTTTTTGGAATTCCCCAACTATCCCTTTCCACTTCAATTTCTTCCTCTTTCTTTTTCATCGCCTTGGTTCTTTCCCATCTCTTTTCAACAACCTTGTTATCAATCAATTCTGGTTCCTCATTTAATTTATCTTCAACTTCACTGTCAACATCGATTTCTTCTTCAACCAAGGTTTTCTCCATTTCCTTCTCTTCCACCTTATCATCTTCTAATGGCATAGATGGTCCATCATAATTTGTTCCACTTCTCAAGGTAATTGCCTTGCATTGTTCCTTTGGGTTCACAATGGTAGTGGAAGGAAATTTTCCTTTCTCATTAGCACTCATTGAGCTCGCCATTTGACTAAATGAATACTCCAAGGCTTTGAGTTTTCTATCACTGTTTTCCTCAATGGCTTTGAATCGTCTTTCATTTACTTCCTCAAAAGCCTTGAATTTTCTTTCAATTACTTCCTCTTGATTTTTGTTGGAAGCAATCAATTTCTCAAGAAGTTCTTCGGTAGTCGCCTTCCCTTCATTATTTGGCGCTTTAGCTCCCGGATGATACCCCGGAGGATAAGCAATCGCATTACTTGGGTTTGCATAAGAAAAATTATCTTGCCTCCTTGGTTGTTGTGGATAAGAACTTCCGCTTCCTTGGCTAGTGAACCCTCCTTGCCTTGGTTGATGTTGTGAATGTGAAATTCCACTACTTTGAGCGTTGAATCCCCCTTGCCTTTGTGGATAACTTCCTTGATTTTGATTGAAATTACCTTGGTAATTGTTTTGATAATTACCTTGATAATTTCTTCCTTGCATATAAGACACATCCTCAACACGGGGCATAGAGTTGGTCCATTGTTCACCATTCACAGCATTCGGAGGTAGCACACCTTGCTCGACTTGTAGCCCCTCAACCATATTCACTCCTTGATTGTTCATACTTTGATTCAAGCTCATTTGTTTAACAACTTCCGCCACTATCTTTTCCATGCTTAGCATACTTGGTTCAACACTTACACTCTTCACACTAAACTGTTGTCCTTTATCATAGCTTTCAAAACCATAGCTTCCACTAACTCTCTCCGATGGCCATTGATAGACATTTGTAGCAATCTCATCAAAAATTCGAATAGCCCTTTCCGGAGTTACACCTAGTACGGATCCTCCTGCCGAGGCATCAACAAGCACTCTTTGTCCGTTCACAAGTCCTTGATAGAAAAATCTAACTTGTTGATTCTCCGGGAAGCCATGTTGTGGACACTTGCATAGCATTTCTTTGAACCTTTCCCACGCTTCATAAAAACTCTCTTGAGGCATTTGCTTGAATTGCGTGATCAAGCTCTTCATTTGAAGCGTCTTAGAAGGTGGAAAGTATTTGTTCAAAAACATTTGCGCTAGCTCATCCCAAGTGTTGCACGTACCGGGAGTAAGAGTGGAGAGCCATGTTCTTGCTCTATCCCTCAAAGAAAATGGGAATAGCCTCATCTTTATGCAATCCTCGCTCACTCCGTTCATCTTTACTGTGTTGGCAATCTCCACAAACTGAGCTAGATGAGCGTTAGGATCTTCATTCGGAGCTCCACCAAACTGTTGCTCTCTCACCAATGAAATCAAGCCCATTTTAAACTCAAAATTGTTAGCATGAATTGGTGGTCCCATCATTTGTGGAATTGCCCTTGGCATGAAGAAGTCCCGTATCACTCTTTGATCATTTTGAACTCCATGTTGAACCGGAGGTGGAGGTGGTGGCACATAAGCTTGTTGTTGAGGAGGATAAGGTTGTTGAAAACCTTGTTGAATCATCGCTTGTTGCACAAGTTGTTGAATATAAGCTTGATTGTTTATAGCTCCATGATTTTGATAGGCTTGTTGAGGAGGATTCTCATTGAATTGATGTGCGTTGTCTTGCACGTTCATATTGTGTCCTCCTTCCCCATCATGCTCTATCCCAACACGATTGTCACCTTGATAATTCTCCATTGAATTACTATTTTTGGTTTTGTTCTCTCTTCTCTTTCTCCTCAAAGTGTTTTCAAGCTCTAGATCAATTGGTTCGACTTGCTTCCCTTTTGACCTCGTTTGCATACACCTTCAAGACAAGAAAAATTAGAACAAATTTTCACAAAGCAAATACAAGTAATAAATACAAGAAAATAAATGTCTCTAGTAAGATCGCTTTAAACGTTCCTTCTTTAAGCTACTAGCAACCGTTACCTCCCCGGCAACGGCGCCATTTGATTAGCCATAACTTGTAGTCGGGTTGACCAATTCAAGAATTTATCGAACCACAGGGAGGTCGATGCTAGCACTTAAGCGATATCACGTTTATCACGATTTTATAGAGACGAATCATAGATGGATTGTTTGGGTAACAAGTAATTAAATGAAAGTAGACAAACAATAATCCAATGACAAGATAAAAATGATGAATGAGTGGTTTTCCAAATTAAGTAGAAGTGAGATTAACAACACTAATGAAGTGGAAACTTATGGATTCATGCATTAAACTCATATGTATCAAGGGTTAAGACTAAGGGCCAACACTTATACCACCTAAACTTCCTCTCGAAATGAATAGGATGTAGATCATTTGCACAATCTCAAAATAGCTCAAAGGTTGGTTCTAAATTAAACTATTCCAACTAGGTACTAAGTTCAATTATAGAATCCCTTCATATAATCAATTGACTTCTCAATCTAACTAATCACATGTTCCATCAAAGGGTTCTAAATAATAAAGGACTTCTCAATCACTTTACCATCTATAATGCACATGAGGTGTTTGATGAAATGATTCACTTGACTATCCTAAGCACATCATTGATTTCTCAATCTAATCATATAATTAGAACAATCAAACACACAAAACATCATAGATCTCAAGATATATAAGCACCAATGATAGAAAATCAAATATCCCCATCAACATATGAATTTAATTACATAGATCCACAAATTAACCAACAACCTTCATGTTGCTAATCTCACAAGGGAGATTAGCCTACAATCTTCATAAGATCCATAACATAGACATTATAATTCTTACAAATCATGATAAACTAAAGGATTAACACAAAATTGGAATGAAAACTCCCTTGGAAATGGATCCAATTGAATCTCCCTTCTTCCTTTGGTGATCACCCAAGCTTCCTTGCTTCTTCACTTGATTTGGATGGAGGAAATTATGGAGAGATGATGTAGATCTCAAAAATGGATGAATGGGATGGAGAATGTGGTGTGAAATCAAAGGAATGGTGTGTGAGGTGTGTGGGAACAGTAGAATTTCGGATCTCCTCTTAAAATGTTGAATGGATTGGTATTTATACCCCATGGAGACCTTCTAGAAGAATTGTAAAAAATATCCTGTTCTGGTGCCGACACGAGTCGTGTCACGTAGCACGGGTCGTGTCGTGTCAGGGCATGCGGCACACGAGTCGTTCTGCGTCGCACGGCCAAATGGTGGCCGTGTTGAATGCCTAGACGTCGCCGCACGGCCTCCGCTTACAGGCCCGTGTCTTGTACACGGGTCGTGCTCTGAACACGGGTCGTGCTCCACAACACGACCAAATGGTGGTCGTGTTGGATAAATAGATGCCGCCGCACGACCATTCTGGACAGGCCCGTGTCTGGCACACGGGCCGTTTTGCTGCAACACGAGCCGTGTTGCCAGCACGGCCGGCCGTGTTCTTGCACCTTTGTTTCTTCTTCTTTGTTTGATCTTCCTTCTTCATTTGTACTCCATTTTCACCTGTTATATGTATGTTTAAGATCATTCTCACACATTCCTATGAAAATACATAACACCACCAAAATACACAAAAATACGGATAAAACAATACGCAAAATACACTCAAAAAGGCACTAAAATCTAGGTGAAAATAACGACAATCAGTGGGACCCACCCAAAACAACTAATATATCACCATGGGACCCACATCCAACACTAATACACCTACCCACTTTACATTAATATATATCTTTCTACCCACTATCCATTTCTTAATCAACGTGCAAAAAACAAACGTAAGTATTGAAATGGGACGGAGGAAGTACAATTTATATAAAGTCTCGAATTAGGAAATAATGATATAATGTACATGTGTGAATATATATAAGCATATACATTGTCACTAATGAATCAATCCATAAAGAATATTGATGTGGATTATAGAGAAATAAAAATATTCACAGAACTTTCATAGATTATTGATTATATCATATATGGAAAATGTTAATGTGCAATAGTTTTTAAGGTGCAATCGGGTCAATTTTTACCCGTGACCCGGATATTTAAACAAAATTCAGCCCAAATTCATTCTTCATTCTCTCCCCACTCATTTTCTCTCTCTACCCGGCTCCTGGGGCTTCTTGTAATCCTCTCCTCCATCCCTACCTCCACCGCCATCCTCTCACCCTACCTCCACCGCCCTCTCCCTATCTAACCGTCGTTGTCTCCCTATCTCCGCTTTTCTCCTTATCTACCCCGCCGTCGCCTCCCTATCTCCGCTCTTCTCTCCCTACCTCCACCACGCCATCTTTTTGACTCAACCGCCGTCGTGCCACTAATTTTCTCTTTCCGCTCCGTGTTCTCTCATTTTATGCTCTCTTCCCCCCTCACTTTAATTTCGGTAGTTTTTCCAAATTTTTTCACATTGATCCTACCATAATTTCAATAGTTATCTCCAATTTTTTCAATTATGTTCTCTTTCTGATTATATTTTTGCAATTGAATTTCTTTTGATTGATATTTGTGTGAATAAGAGTGCTTTAGCGGCAGTCTAAGGTGGAAGAAATCAACCATGAATACCATGGTTGATCAGATATTGAACTTGCGAGTATTAAACTTTGGGAAAGGATGACAGAGTTGAGGCTGGTGGAATTGTATCCCGTTCTTCTAAGCCGTACGAAGAACCTGATGATGATTCACAATTTGTGGTTGTTCTTCTTAGCCGAACCTGATGATGATTGATTCACAATTTGGTTGAATTGTGGTTGAATACGCAAGAATTAGACATATTCTTTTGTGGTTGATTTGTGGTTGAAGACGCAAGAATTATTGAATCTGTAAAAATGTATATGTTTTATTGAGTTTTGTTTATGTAATCATTTTATTGAATTATTGTGTACATAATTTTACAAATAATTGTATACATTATAATGAGCTAGTTTAGTACTTCATATAAGTTGTAATTCGTTAGTGTACTTATCATATCAAATAAGTGTATAACTTTTAATTCTTAATTGTATTATTAAATTTAGATAAAAAATTCATATAAGTTGTAATTATGTATCATATCAAATAAGTGTATAGCTTTTAATTCTTAATTTTATTATTAACTTTACATAAAAAAAATTGTATTTCTTTTTTATACACATCTTAATAGTAATCATTTTGTTGTAGTTGAATCTAATATATGTTTTTCATAATAAATGTAATAATTTTTTTTTTTTTAAAATCTATATTGATATACAATATCAATATAATTATAAATATAGTAATTTTTTTTAATAAATGTAATATTTTATAATTTAACATATAAAGATAATATGTATTATATAGCTTGAATATCGATGTTAACATGATTCACAACTACATCAGGAACATTAATAGAAAAGAAAGAAGAATTACAGGAGAAAGCAAAACCAGCTAAGGTATGAGCACCATATTGGCTTTCCGTCTTGTCCAACTGTAGGATACCTCTCTGACACATGAAGCTTTTCTAAGAATACTCTGTAAAATCATACCAAGATAAGTAAAAACTTGTGCGAGACTATCTAATGAATCTCATTCCTTGAGACGAAGCTCCATTTTATAAAAATGAACCCGTAAAGAATCAGTATATACATATACATAACTTCTTCGTAAAAATTTCAGCTAGGCTACGTGGTTTAATGTTGGATTTTGAAACCTTATCTTGTGTGTTCGATTCCACGCCTTTCCTTTAAATTTTTTAAGTTAAGTTTGACTTTTTTTTTCTCTTTAGTTTTAATTAATCTGACATAATTTATTCATAATATAATTATTTACTTTATTATAATAACTATTCGATTTAATTAGAGTTATTATTTTAACTTTTTTTTTCAAGACTAAGTTTGAATTAATAGGAGGAATGTTTATAATATTATAAGATTGTGATAGTTAATTAAGAAAAAGTGATAATATTTTTAATAAAAAGGTATAGAAAAAATAATAATCATTAAATGAACTAATGAACATTTCGCCGAATAAAAAATGATAATATTTTTTATAAAAAATTGATACATAATAAAGATAAAGTGATAATCATCAATTGAACCAGTTCATGGTAAACAATTTATAGAATGAATAAAAAGTGATAACATTATTAATGAAAAATGATATTTAATTAATGAAAAGTGATAATCATATAATGGAGCAATCTTATAAATAATTCGCAAGACGAATAAAAATTAATAGCATTTTTAATAAAAATTGATATCTAATTATTGAAAAGTGATAACCATATAATCAAATAATTTTATGAACACTTAATAAGGCAAATAGTGATAGAATTTTTAATATAAAAAATGATTTCTGATTAATAAAAAGTGATAATCATATAATTGAATAATTTTACAAACAATTTGTAAAGACAAATAAATTAAAAGTGATAACTTTTTTAATAAAAAGTGATATATAATTATGAAAAAGTTAATATTTTTTATATTATAATAAATATTACTTTTAACGACAAAAAATTAATATAAAACAATATATTTTAAAATTATTAAAAAAATGCTACGCGTCTTTTACTTGATTTCATATTTTTTAATTATATTTATTAAATAATAATTAAATTAAATTAATAAATAATTTCCCTAATTATGGAATTATTTTATTAAATAATAATAAAAAAGAAAATAAAAGGAAGAATGATTTAAAAAAAAAAAATGATTGAGAATATCAAGTATATATATAAAACACAAGCAGGAAGTGATCATAGGCTTGTAGGTTGATTGATAGTGCCGAATATCCAGCGAAATTCGCGGGTCACTATCATGGGTAAAATAGATCCGTCTCACGGGATGAAATTAATGAGATGGCCTTGCTCTAGACCTACCCTACTTTAAAAACTAATTATATAAGCTGTAATTCAGTAATGTATACTCCCTCCATCCCGCATTAACGTTTACGTTTGTTTTTTGCACATAGATTAAGAGATATAACAGTTTAATGTGTAGTGAGGTGAGAGAAATAGTATTTAATGTAATTTGGGTAGTTGTATTAATGTTGTGTTTGGGCCTACATGAATAAATAATTATTTTTTGTCGGTCCAAATTGACAAAAAAGAAAATGTAAACCTTAACTTGGGATAACTCAAAATGAAAAACGTAAACCTTAACGCGAGATGGAGGGAATATATTGAAAAACTAATTGTATAAGTTGTAATTCAATAATGTATATGATTTTCTTAATAAGTGTATTATTATTTATAATTTTATTAAAATATCATTATCTTCATCTATATATCAATTCATTTTTTGTTTTATAATACATTTATGCATACAAACAGATACATTAATAAATTAACACTAATATAGTCATTTAAAAAGTTGAATTTTAATAATACGTTAGTATTAAAAACAATTCATTTATAAATCCAAACATATACGTTAGTAAGTTAAAATTAATAGAGTCATTTAAAAATTTCAATTTCAGTTCATATAATCTAGAGGACAGTACTAGAATTGAATTAGAAGCACTAGATAAGAAATAGATGAGAATGAGCAGTAGATGAAGATTTAAACAATTAATACTTTATGAAAGATGTGATAAACGTGTTGATGTGAGTTTTTTAGAAGATTTGAAGAATTAGGAGCAAGAGGAAAATCTGACTAATTAATATTCAAATCTACAATTTATGCTAAAAAACATCAATGATTCAAAATATTTCAAAATTTTTTATAGTAAATAAGACCTAAGATATAATAGAAGATGAGAACATGTGTAGATATGTTGAAATAATGTCTACGACATCTACTGTCGCCCTTAAATCGTCAATTTCTCTAAACACCTCTATCATTTGGCTCCCATAAGACCACTGTCAACCCGCGCCTCCACCGCCCGCAAGTTTCACATTTTCGAGTCGCGATTCTTTTGGTAGCGCAATTTCTGAAGAAAGTTGGATGTAAGGTAGACAAAAGATAGAAAAAAATAACGGAGGAGAAGTGTAGAGAGAGAAGATAAGATTTTTTCCGCTACAGAGAGTTGGAGAGAGGCGAGAATGAGAGACGAGAGTTGGAGAGAGGCGAGAATGAGAAAGCGAAAAGAAATAGGATTGAGGTTCATAGGAATATTTTTGGCTTTTATACCAACCCGTTTTCTAAATGGATTATTATAAATTATGTTATTTAGGTACACTTTCAGCTCGTTTGATAGAGGATATTATGGAGGGATATATGGGTAAACTCTTATAATACTACGTTTGGTTAGAAACATGTGTAAACCTATTGGCCTGTGAAAAAGTGAGGCCCGATGTGGGCAAACCCCAACTTCAGGTATTACACATCCCACGTTGAGGGTGGGATGAGACATCCGACTTTGTATCTATTGGGATGAAATTCCAATTTCACCCCCACGATGTAACCCACGTTCTCAATCTCTCTCGTATTTAAGAATACTTGCAGAAACAAAATGAAATGAAAGCAGAGTGTAATTTTTGGAGCGAAACCAATAACCATTTTCATTTAATTGCATCTCCTCTTTCTTTTTCTTCATCCAACTACCTCTCTTCTCTCATTGAGGACTTTAAGATCTTTTCTCAGTAAAGATACGTTTTTGCAGATAGCTAAGCCGCAAGCCGTTTTGGGTGTCACTCTCCTTCAACACCGAGCTCCGTCGTTTGAGAACTATTATCCCGTAGAATGTACTGGGAGTTGTATTGTCCGTTGGCTCAGCAGATTAATTCATGGAATGTATTACGATTCATTGATGAAGGATTATAAGACAGTAATTGTTTGACGTATTTTTGGAGAGACAACAAATGGGGTGAGGTGAAAGAGATGGAAGGATTCTTGGGGACTATGGCCCTATAATGGCGTCTCTGCATGGATCCATTGGCTGATAATGGATCGTTTGATGATCATGAATTGAGATAAATTATTAATTGCAAGGATGCAAGTGTCAAGAGACTGACTTTTCCAAATTGTAAAAATCGTGATAAGAATTCTTCCAATTGACTTTGTTTGTTCATCAGCGAAGGCTAGTGTTGCCGGATTGAGATTATGGAAAGAGGATAATGGGAATGATGAATGGATGGAGTCGGAGGAGTGTTCATGATCGTGATCATTGTTTCTTCTCTCCACCAACACTCACTTCATGCCTCTGATGTTGCCTTAATCCAAGTATACAGCATGACTATCAAGAGGCCTGCTTCTTACTGCATGTTGGTTTTACTTTAGGCAAAGGAACTATCAATGTTTATTCTAGAGGGTACTAAATATATTAATTAGGACCAATGATCCCATACTTAATCCAAAAGAAGAAAATATATAGATTAGAAATGATAACAGGAAGAGAGATGGGAGAGAACAGAACATGGAGATGAGTGGAGGAAAGAGAGTTAAAGAAATGGATGAAATGGGTCCTAATATTTGTTGTTCGAGTGGTTAACTTTCTTAAGGACATAATTGACAATTGATGATATATTTTTTCCAACTCATATTTTATTTTCTAATTTTATAGTGTTTTATTCCTGTCAAAATTAATGAAAACTGCTCCTTAACTTTTTCATTTCAGAATTATAATTTTAAAGCAAACATGAGAATGATGTGTTAAATGGTACAAGACATCCTCTCCTTCATCCATAACGCGTAATCCCATCTACTCTACCAAACGAGCTGTTTGTGTACAATACATCAACTCATCATATATTATGCATTGTTCTGTTGTTTTAATCTATTATGCATATCTTGAAAATCTCCCATGCATATAATCCATATATACATAATAACACTACCAACCATTTCTATAATTTTTAAGAAAAATAATATAACAACAAAAAAATTCATTTGATGTTCAATATTAAATTTTTTAAAACCATTTAAAAAAAAAAAGATCATTCCATAAATAACGACTAAACAAATTCTTAGGATAATATAAGTTATAAATATATAAACGTATGAATGCGTATTTAAGAAAAATGGAACCAAAAAATATAACTACTCATAATCCCGCTATCTCAAACATTTATCTCTATAACCTCTCGTTAAAATAAATCATTGAAGCATTACTCAAGTACAATCCGTGGATAAACATATTCTAATAATCTGATGATTTCGAAATATGCAATAAAAAAATTTAAAAATTTTCGATTTAATAAAAATGCAGAATCATGTTTTACCAACTATCGCTAGTGTTAATCAAAATAACATGAATAGCCACAAACCATTTTCAAAGTACAAATCATGATAACAAAATATTTTCAAAGTAGAAATCATGAGAGAATAGAAGATAACTGTTTATAACTCAATAGTAAGGAATTTATTACCGACAGTGTAGAATTTAAAAAATTCTTGAGAGCTACTCTAGTATTTAATTAATTCCATAGATTAGATTTCTAAAATTTGAAGAAAGTAGAGAGACTCTCTTATGAACGGGTTTTTTGTAAGACGGTTGTGAGATGGGTTGATCAATTATTAAAGTATGCTTATCATATAGGTAAATTATGCTTATTTGTAGTTAAAGTATGTCAATAATGAATCATATTATAACATCCTAAAATTATACTTTAATTTATCATCCATCATACTTTACAAAATATATTTTAACAACTATTAAGCATACTTTATCTATATAATAGACACACTTTAACATGTCTCACAAACGGTTAACGTCTCACAAGAGACTTTGTCAAGAAAGTATTATAACAAAATTCACATAAATCAATTAAAAAATTTTAATTACTGTATATTTCTTTTTTTTTTTAAAAAATAGTGATGCATATAATTAGAACAATTCATATGTATGAAAATAAAAATTTGGAGTCATCTTTTAGGAAATATACGATTATTTCCTAAGGTAACATCAAATCTTCAGGGACACAGTTCTTGAGTCAACATCAAATCTTCAATTTCATTTTCTAGATTAGCCACTCCACATCTCTCCATGGACCTCAGGTAAATCAATTAAAATTTCTAATTACCGTATATTTCTTTTTTAAAAAAATAGTAATGCATATAATTTGAACAAATCATATATATGAAAATAAAAATAAAGAGTCACCTATTATGAAATACACGATTATTTCCTAAAGTAACGTCAAATCTTCAGAGAGATTGTTCTTGAGTTAACATCAAATCTTCAATTTCATTGTTTAGGTTAGCCACTCCACATCTCTCCATGGACCTCAGAAATGGGGCTATAGCGCACTTCATACTGAACAATTCTTCGAGTGCGTTGCTTTTAGAGAATATGATGGGCACACTCACGACATTGAATCACATCGCTTGGCTTTAGCGTGTTCCCTTGCCCGCAATCTCCACAAATGTAGATAACAGGCTCTAGGATCCATGCTTAGATATGTTGGTTTATATGTGCACCAACCAATCACGTTACAATATATGGCTAGAAATGTAGAGGGGAGATTTTACAGAAATAAAATACAAGAAATTAAAGGAGTAGAAGCGAGGGATCTTCTAACTCTTCTAACAGAATCTTCTGGAGAAAACAAGGTGTAGAAGTTGAGTAAAAGTAGAATCTCTTCGCGCAAGAAGAAACACACCTCGGTAGTGCTCCGGTCTTTGGCGGATTTTCCCAAAGGTAAAATTACTTTTCCTTTTCGGCGAGGCAGCACTGCGATCACTGGAACTCCGACGAACTTTAGAAGATGGAGAACTGGATTGTTAACTAAGATGCAAATGCTTTATGACGTAAGTGCTCGTTGATTGTGGTGTATTGGAATGCATGGTGAATTGTCATATTTATAGGCGCACCATTCTACTCAGCCATAATGACGATGGGCGTGATTTACGATGAATTAATTATTGATGGGCGTAAATTCCTCTAATCAGCAATCATGGAGGGGTTTAACTACGTCCAGGTTCAACGAATCTACTCTATATTCAATGAATCTTTCTACAAGAAGAGATTCGTCTTCCGGCTTGATCCAATTTTTGAGAGGATTCTTCTCACACATTCAATGTGGGACAATAATTTTCTATTAATCCCTGTTATGTCTCATTACGCTTCATATAACCTCTCTAATAGGTGAGCCAAATTACACTCACCCACTACACTCATTTAATTGGTGATTAATTTAACAATTAACCCTTACTAACCAATTAAATCTAATTAATTAAATTAATTAATTAAATTAATTCCTACAATCCCCCATATGAGTGGAATTTGGTGCACCCACATGAAATGATGACACACAATCCAGTCCTCGTAAGACGCTAATGTATCCGGACAGATAGCTTGGAACTTTGAACCTTCCGTAGTCCAATACTATCGAGTATACCGGTGGCTTAGTAGACACAAGATCTTTGAACTACTCCTCCTTAGTGTATACTAGGACAACAGTGTGAATGCATCAATGCCTCTTATCATCCTTGTTCTCACGTTTTGGTCCGTTTTGGCCATGGACCCCCTTTGGATTTATAAGTATTTCACTTTGAAGCGGCCACTCACTTCACAATTATATAGGTAATCTCCTATCTTGAGTACCCCGTTATACTCAACCAGCTTTTACTAGGCCTTTTAGGAATCATTAAAACTCAGAGACTTAACCTCACCATAATAAGGGGTTTAATAATTAGTAATATTGCTCTACTAAGGAATGGTAGGTACAAAGTTTCACTTGAACCTCCACAGTTTTATTTTCCCATTGAACTAAGTTCTTGGGATCTCCAGTCATGAAGGTTGGGTTTCCACTATTTCAGCTCTTTTCTTTGTGGATTTTAATCCCATTCCTTCTAGCAATTTATTCATGTGATCTCAATTAGTTTCTTGCGTGAGCGAATTCGCTATATTATCTTTTGACCTCACATAGTCAATTGATATTACACCATTCGAGATCAATTGTCTCACCGTGTTGTGTCGCCTATGGATATTGATGAGAGTGATAATTCACTTATTTTGAGCTCTGATTTGTGTGGAAATTGAGTACGATTTGGGCTATTATCAAGGAAAATCAGGATTATTATGGGAAATCCACGAATCAGATGCTATTGAGGCTATTTGAGTATATTTATACAGGAAAACAGGATAGAAGTGCTCAAGATCAGAAAATACGAGTTTCGAGATACCGCTCGTATCGAGCGAGCTCGAGTATCACATACTCGAGCTCCGCTAGAGTAGTTATCGAGCCGAGCTCAAGCTCGGCTCGATTGGGAAACGAACTATATACGAGCTTGAGCTCGAGCTCGAACGAGTAATTCTCGAGCTCGGCTCGACTCGTTAAGCAAAATGAGCCGAGTTTTTCGAGCTTTATCGAGCCTTTATTTAATTAATTTTTATTATATTTAATAATAATTAATGTAATATAATTAAATAATATTTATTATTATTATTACTATTAATTATGTAATTATTATTACTGTTATCGAGCCTAGACGAGCCGAGCCAAGCTCGGCTCGTTAAGGAAATGAGCATAAGGGCGAGCTCGAACTTGAGCTCGAGTAGTCACGAGTCGAGCCGAGCTCGAGTTTTAACGAGTCGAGCTCTCGAGCAGCTCGTTTCGTTTAATAGCTCTACGCTCGACCTTCGCTTGACCAAGGCCGAGTCTGCTCGACTAAGGCCGAGTCTGCTCGACTAAGGCCGAGTCCGCTCGACCTCGCCAGTTCTGGTTGAGCGGGCATACACCGATCTATTTCTAGTAATTCCGACCCTCCTATGCGTGAATTGACGATTTTCCAAGAAATAGCCCAGTAAAGGTCCATGGAGAGTCTACAAGTAAAAAAAGGGTGCAGATCACATCAAGGAGAGAGTTAGATTCCACATCCATCCTACACCACATCCAAATCCTAACTCCAACTACGGAGCTGTAGAGAGAGATTCGTGCAGCGAATCAAGTGAGAACCAAGTGAAGATTCAAGACGGAGCTAGAAGCGACAACGCCCATATCTAGAGTTTACTTCACAACTTAATCTTTCTTTTAATTTTCAAGACTATGGGTAAGATCTATCCAATCACCATGAACTTTCTTCGAAGCGTCATGGGCTAGAACCGCTTTGGTAGTTCTAGGGTTTATGAAGGTTTTTATCTAGTTAATTGAACTTCCGTGTGTATACTCCGTACAACACTACTTGTGGATTTATTTTATATAAGACAATGCATTCTTAATTCATACTCAGAGTTGTTTTGTGCATCATTAACTGTTATATAGAGTCTGAATATATATATCTTAGTTATTGATTGAGTGTGTTCACAGCTGAGCAGGATTTTATGTTATGATTCTAAGTGAGGGAACTCAGAATCTTCATTAGAACTATCTTATATAAATACTTATTAATTGAATTGATTTCGGGTTAGTAAGTAGGATAAAGAGGATAATTCCATAGTACCTATAAAGGGAGATCATATCGGGTTAGAGTACTTAGTGCATGGGAAATAATTGGTACTGATAGTACCTAGAAAGGGGGTGGAATTGTATTCTTGCTCCGAGGTAATTCACATGCGTTACGCGCTTGTATACTTGTGTCTATAGAGTAGATTTGTATGGCTTATGATGAGTGATATTTTCACCTAGATTTTAGTATCTTTTTATATGTGTTTTCGTATGATTTTATCCGTATTTATGTGTTATTTGGTTGTGTTTAGTGTTTTTATGTAAATGTGTGTGAATGAGCTTAAACGTATGATTTTTAGGTAAAAATGGATCCTAGACGTGATAAGGAAGATGTTGGAAAAAAGCGGATCTCAATTCGGAGTTGAAACGAGGGAGAATGAGTCAAATCAAGCAAAATGCTGAAAAAAACGCACGCCCAACTTGTGTAATTTTTCTGTACTCATGTGGAGCTCAAAACAAGAAGTGTAATATATGGTTGGAAAGCCATAGAAAAGAGGATTATTTTGGTATGAGAAACACTTCAATTGGAGCCGAAACGAGAAAGTTATGATTAAAATGGTAACGTCGTGCAAGCTGTTCCTACTCAGCACGGTTGTGCTACATTGTATGACTTGTTACACCCTCAAATATTGGAAGTTTTCTGAGATCTTTATATGGATAGAAAGACAAAGAAAAGAGGATCACATGAGCATAAGAATTACTCAAATCAGAGATCGGATGTGGAAGTTATGTGCGAAACAGTGAGACTGCGCAGCCCGTGTTACGCAACACGGCCCTGTAAGCCCTGGCCGTTTTCTGACATCAGAAACGCCTACACGGCCATCCTGTGGTCGTGTTGCAACACACGAGTCGTGTTTCTGCAGCATCAGAAACACATCAGAATCCTTCTAGAAACCTCCCAAGGGGTATAAATACCCAATACTTCAATATGTGAAGAAAGAGATCCGAAATTCTACTGTTCCCACACACCTCACACACCATTCCTTTGATTTCACACCATATTCTCCATTCCATTCATCCATTTTGAGATCTACATCATCTCTCCATAATTTCCTCCATCCAAATCAAGTGAAGAAGCAAGGAAGCTTGGGTGATCACCAAAGGAAGAATGGAGATTCAATTGGATCCATTTCCAAGGGAGTTTTCATTCCAATTTTGTGTTAATCCTTTAGTTTGTCATGATTTGTAAGAATTATAATGTCTATGTTATGGATCTTATGAAGATTATAGGCTAATCTCCCTTGTGAGATTAGCAACATGAAGGTTGTTGGTTAATTTGTGGATCTATGTAATTAAATTCATATGTTGATGGGGATATTTGATTTTCTATCATTGGTGCTTATATATCTTGAGATCTATGATGTTTTGTGTGTTTGATTGTTCTAATTATATGATTAGATTGAGAAATCAATTATGTGCTTAGGATAGTCAAGTGAATCATTTCATCAAACACCTCATGTGCATTATTGATGGTAAAGTGATTGAGAAGTCCTTTATTATTTAGAACCCTTTGATGGAACATGTGATTAGTTAGATTGAGAAGTCAATTGATTATATGAAGGGATTCTATAATTGAACTTAGTACCTAGTTGGAATAGTTTAATTTAGAACCAACCTTTGAGCTATTTTGAGATTGTGCCAATGATCTACATCCTATTCATTTCGAGAGGAAGTTTAGTTGGTATAAGTGTTGGCCCTTAGTCTTAATCCTTGATACATATGAGTTTAATGCATGAATCCATAAGTTACCACTTCAATAGTGTTGTTAATCTCACTTCTACTCAATTTGAAAAACCACTCATTCATCATTTTTATCTTGTCATTTGGATATTGCTTGTCTACTTTCATTTAATTACTTGTAACCCAAACCATCCATCTATGATTCGTTTCTATAAAATCGTGATAAACATGATATCGCTTAAGTGCTAGCATCGACCTCCCTGTGGTTCGATAAATTCTTGAATTGGTCAACCCGACTACAAGTTATGGCTAATCAAATGGCGCCATGGCATGGTGTGACATACTTTGTTTTGAAGCCATATAGTTTTCGTGTTTTTGGGCTAATTTTGAATTTTTCTCATGAGCATTAGTTTGATTTTGGTATGATTGGTCGTGTTGAAGTGCATGATAGTCCATATTTTTAATGAAATTGTTGAGCTAATGGTTTTGTTGAGCATGTATGAAGGGTATTGGAAGCACGAATTGAGCTCGGAGCTAACAACTTCCACTATCAAATGCTTATTGAGGGAGTTCATTCTACACCCTACCACTTTTACGTGCTTAGCATAATTTGATTTGATTTGTATTGATGTGATTAGCATGCTACTTAATTTGTTATGTTTTGGGATGTTTACTTTTCGTAAGTTAGGATTTCCTTTTCAATAAAGGCTGGGATGATTGTGAGCTTAATTGATTATGGATGTTATGAATGTGTGCTTCATTGTTTTATGATGGTGATTTTTATTCTTGCATGTTATGTGTTTTTGGTTATTTCTTGTTTGTTGAGTCTTTATTTTATGTTTCGTGTTCATTTTTATTCTTGTTTAGGGAGTGTTTGGTGGATTGTTTTTGGAATGTCGTGAGTCATTTTTGAATATGAGTGATGATATGTTGTGGTAATAAGTGATGACAAGTTATGATTAAGAATCTCTACACTTTCGAATTGTGACATGTTTTATTTAACTTGCCAATTTTGAGATGAATGTGGTGTAATAAGTTTCTTAAGGTCCAATGCATAAGCTTGTGAGCATTTGAACCTCAACCGTGCATACATGGTATTTTCTTCATGAGTGGATTGGTTGTGTTTGATAAGCTAGAACTTGCTCAAGGACTATAGGAACGAGCCCGATTTGTGGAGATTAGTGACATGATCTAAGGCCATCCTTGTTATTATAGTCATTACCATATATTTCCCTACCATGAACATCATCCTTAGTCAACCACTTTGAGCCTTAAAGCCTATTTATTGTGATATAAGCACATTACAAGACATGATTACCCACTTAAGCCTTACATATATACCATTTGTGTGGGTGATTGAGGAGATGGTAACTAGAAAGGTTTGATAAGGAAGAAAAAGAAAAAAGAAAATGGTAAGCAAGCAAGAAAAAGGATGAAAAAGAGCACAAGAAAGAATGGACATGCAACCTCAAAACAAGAAAATGAGCAAATCAATAACAATATGCTCAAGTACTTAAAAGTTCAAAGAAGGAAGCATGCATTAAAAGAAGCTCAAAATCTAAGGAAAGTTGATGATTAGTGCTTGTGATTACCAAAGTTGAGAAAGGAAGAAAGAAAAGTGGAGAAGTTGAGGAAGTTGATCATCTCTTCGATTACTTACACTTGTTAGTCACTATTATCCATACTCTTCCTACCCTACCAAAGAGCCTATCATTACATCCTTAATAAAAGACCTTTTTGATCACTAATGAAAACTTTGGTGGTTTGTGAATGTAGTCCACGAGCAAGCTTATAGCGAGTCGAGCCAATCGATTGATGAGTGTTGATTTACCTACTTTAAAGAGTGTTGAGTGAAATTTATAACCTATGTGAGGCTTGGACTAAAAGGGACTATATTACACTTTTATTCTCTTTAGATTGAACTTGTTAATTTTTCATGTTATGAGTTTAATGTTGTAGGATGCCTTAGCATAATTTGTAATTCTTGTTGCTAATGATGTGTTGTTACTTATGTTCGTTTAGTTTTTTCCTAGGTGAAAATCACTCTCCTTGGTTTATCATTTTCATTGTGCGGGGACGCACAACACTTTAAGTTTGGGGGTGTGATGAGTGATATTATCACCTAGATTTTAGTATCTTTTTATATGTGTTTTCGTATGATTTTATCCGTATTTATGTGTTATTTGGTTGTGTTTAGTGTTTTTATGTAAATGTGTGTGAATGAGCTTAAACGTATGATTTTTAGGTAAAAATGGATCCTAGACGTGATAAGGAAGATGTTGGAAAAAGCGGATCTCAATTCGGAGTTGAAACGAGGGAGAATGAGTCAAATCAAGCAAAATGCTGAAAAAAATGCACGCCCAACTTGTGTAATTTTTCTGTACTCTTGTGGAGCTCAAAACAAGAAGTTTAATGTATGGTTGGAAAGCCATAGAAAAGATGATTATTTTGGTATGAGAAACACTTCAATTGGAGCCGAAACGAGAAAGTTATGATTAAAATGGTAACGTCGCGCAAGCTATTCCTACTCAGCACGGTTGTGCTACTTTGTATGACTTGTTACACCCTCAAATATTGGAAGTTTTCTGAGATCTTTATATGGATAGAAAGACAAAGAAAAGAGGATCACATGAGCATAAGAATTACTCAAATCAGAGATCGGATGTGGAAGTTATGCGCAAAACAGTGAGACTGCGCAGCCCGTGTTACGCAACACGACCCGTGTTACGCAACACGGCCCTGTAAGCCCTGGCCGTTTTCTGACGTCAGAAACGCCTACACGGCCATCCTGTGGTCGTGTTGCAACACACGAGTCGTGTTGCTGCAGCATCAGAAACACATCAGAATCCTTCTAGAAGCCTCCCAAGGGGTATAAATACCCAATACTTCAATATGTGAAGAAAGAGATCCGATTTCCACCCCTTCCACACACACCTCACACACCATTTCCTCCATTCTTCACCTTCACCTTCATTCATTCTTCATCCTTTGGATCTACCTTGATCCAACCATCACATCCTCCATCCAAGTAGTAGAGAAGCAAGGAAGAGAGGTGAATTGCAAGGGGAAGAAGAAGATCACCATTGGAGACATCCAAGGGAGTTTTCATCTAAACTTTGTATTGAAACCTATTGTTTATCATGTTTTGTAAGGAATTTAATGTCTATGTTAATTTTCTTATGTATATGAGAGGCTAATCTCCCTTGTGAGATTAGCAATATGAATTGTGTTGGATAATTTTTGGTATTTTGCAATTGAATGATTATGTTGATTGGGTTAATTGATTTTCTATCATTGATGCTTTAGATCTTGAGGTTCATGATGATTTGTGTGTTTAATTGTTTTAAGCATGTGATTAGATTGAGAAGTCAATTGCATATTTAGGATAATTAAGTGAATCATTTCATCAAACACTTCATGTGCATTATAGATTGTGAAGAGATTGAGAAGTCCTTCATAGTTTAGAACCCTTTGATAGAACATATCATTTATTAGATTGAGAAGTCAATAGATTATGTGAAGGGACTCATTTCAAGCTTAGTACCTAGTTGGAATTGTTTGAGTGAGAACCAATCCAATGAATGTCATTCCATATCCTATTCATTCCGAGAGGGAGTTTAGGTGATCTTAGTGTTGACCCTTAGCCTTTTTCCAATGACACATATGATTTCATTGCATGATACCTAGATTTTCCATGCTTTAAGTATTGCTAATCTCATCTCTATCTACTTGGCTCATTCATCCATCTCCCATTCATCTATCCATTTATTTTATTGTAATTTCTTGATTATCTCCCCTTCTCATTCATCTCTATAATACTATGACAAATACGAGATCGATTAAACTCTAGTACCTTCCTCCCTGTGGTTCGATAATTTCTTTAATTGGTCATGCCCACTATATTATGGCTAATCAAATGGCGCCGTTGTCGGGGAGGTAACGGTTGCTAGTGGTTTAACGAAGGAGTGTTTCGATTGGTATTAATAGAGATATTTTTATTGCTTTTTATTATTTGCTTTGGAAAATTTTTGATCTCACTTGTTCGTTTTGATAGGTACTTGACACTACCTTGAGAGAAGAGGAAGGGGGATCAAAGCCAAAAATAGCAAGTTTGAGAAGAATTGTAGTAAGCCTTGAGAAGAGCATTTAAATGGATGGTTGGAACCAATTCACTAATGTCTTTGGAGATCAATTTGCAAGGGTTCCACCTCCACAATCAAGAGGCTACATGAATGAGAGCAACTATGGGTACAACTTCCAAATGAATCAAGATAGCTCTCAATACTACAATCAAAGAAGAAATGGAGAATGGCAACAAGCTTACAATGGAAATACATTCCACCCGTATCAAGCATACACTTATTCTCCACAAAATCCCAACACCAACACTTCTCCTCCATTCCAAAACTACGCTTTACTTGAATTACATAGAAGAAGTGCTCAAGGAAGTGATGAAGGTCAAGATTCTCAATCAAGTTTTCTTCAAAATGAATACTCCAAGATAATTACCCAAGTTACTTTGGAAGTGACAAGACAAATAAGGATGATGAATCAAGGTGCTTATAGTCAAGTCTTGTCTAATTCAAGTTTGGGGGGTGCTCAAAATGTGCAAGGTGTGTCGATTCCTAGTCCTATGGAGCAAGAAGAGTGGAGGATGCCTACGCATCAAGTAGGAGATGTTTCTTTCATGGGAGTGGATGATTTCCAAGGAAATTTTCAACATAACTATGAAGGAAGTTTTCATGGGAATTATCCACCAATTCAAGAATGGAATTGTGACAACCAAGAGGGAGGAGACTTTCAACAAGTCGAAGAAGAAAAATCATCTGTAAACGTCTTGATTGAGAAGATGATAGCAAACCTTGAGGAGCGCACGAAAAGAGATGAAGCTAGTTTTGAAGAATGGAAGAAAAGAAATGAGGCAGATGAGAAGAGGTTTGAAGCCTTGGAGCATCAAGTAAGCCAAATTGTAAGTGCTTTGAACAATTTTCAACAAGTTGAAGAATTGGAAGAGGAGAGCAAAGTTGAAGAAGAGTTGGAAGAAGAAAAGAATTTGGGAGATGAAGAATCAAATGAGGTATTTGAAGAGCATATTGAGACAAATGATATTGATGAAGAGGAACAAAGTCTAGAAACAAATGATGATGACTTGAAGAGTGAAATGAGCATTTCTAAACCTTTAAACTCTTTAAGTTGCTTTGAACTTGATAATATTGTTTATATTGATTTTGTTTTACCCATTGATTTTTCTCATATCCTTAGAAACAAAAGAGAACTCGAAGAGATGTTGGGGGTCTATTTGGTAAGGAGGAATAAGTGGTTTTCAAGAATGGAGAGGGCAATAGAGTGTAAGCTCAAGAGAGTTGAATTTCTAAGGCCATGCTCGAAGGATGCAACGGAGGTCGTCACTTGCCATAAGTGCCAATTAGAGGAAGAATCACAACGTTTAAAATTTGATGGCAAGGACGAAAGATATCCGTGGCCATTCCGATGAGTTCTCCATATCCCGTCCGGCTTGAAGACGTTAAACTTAGCGCTCGATGGGAGGCAACCCATCATTATCTTTATTGCTTTATTTAATACTTTCAATAAGGATGATAGATTTGTTGTTTCTTGCATTTTGGCCTTGTAGGTGGATCGTGCTTGTGAGAAGAATGAGTTTTCAAGATACGAAGAGAGCTTGAATTGAAGTGTGAAAGTAAGTCACACCACTTTTTGCAAACTTATCTTGAAACTCTTGTTTTAATTTAAGTTTGGGGGGATATGGCATGGTGTGACATACTTTGTTTTGAAGCCATATACTTTTCGTGTTTTTGGGCTAATTTTGAATTTTTCTCATGAGCATTGGTTTGATTTTGGTATGATTGGTCGTGTTGAAGTGCATGATAGTCCATATTTTTAATGAAATTGTTGAGCTAATGGTTTTGTTGAGCATGTATGAAGGGTATTGGAAGCACGAATTGAGCTCGGAGCTAACAACTTCCACTATCAAATGCTTATTGAGGGAGTTCATTCTACACCCTACCACTTTTACGTGCTTAGCATAATTTGATTTGATTTGTATTGATGTGATTAGCATGCTACTTAATTTGTTATGTTTTGGGATGTTTACTTTTCGTAAGTTAGGATTTCCTTTTCAATAAAGGCTGGGATGATTGTGAGCTTAATTGATTATGGATGTTATGAATGTGTGCTTCATTGTTTTATGATGGTGATTTTTATTCTTGCATGTTATGTGTTTTTGGTTATTTCTTGTTTGTTGAGTCTTTATTTTATGTTTCGTGTGCATTTTTATTCTTGTTTAGGGAGTGTTTGGTGGATTGTTTTTGGAATGTCGTGAGTCATTTTTGAATATGAGTGATGATATGTTGTGGTAATAAGTGATGACAAGTTATGATTAAGAATCTCTACACTTTCGAATTGTGACATGTTTTATTTAACTTGTCAATTTTGAGATGAATGTGGTGTAATAAGTTTCTTAAGGTCCAATGCATAAGCTTGTGAGCATTTGAACCTCAACCGTGCATACATGGTATTTTCTTCATGAGTGGATTGGTTGTGTTTGATAAGCTAGAACTTGCTCAAGGACTATAGGAACGAGCCCGATTTGTGGAGATTAGTGACATGATCTAAGGCCATCCTTGTTATTATAGTCATTACCATATATTTCCCTACCATGAACATCATCCCTAGTCAACCACTTTGAGCCTTAAAGCCTATTTATTGTGATATAAGCACATTACAAGCCATGATTAACCACTTAAGCCTTACATATATACCATTTGTGTGGGTGATTGAGGAGATGGTAACTAGAAAGGTTTGATAAGGAAGAAAAAGAAAAAAGAAAATGGTAAGCAAGCAAGAAAAAGGATGAAAAAGAGCACAAGAAAGAATGGACATGCAACCTCAAAACAAGAAAATGAGCAAAGCAATAACAATATGCTCAAGTATTTAAAAGTTCAAAGAAGGAAGCATGCATTAAAAGAAGCTCAAAATCTAAGGAAAGTTGATGATTAGTGCTTGTGATTACCAAAGTTGAGAAAGGAAGAAAGAAAAGTGGAGAAGTTGAGGAAGTTGATCATCTCTTCGATTACTTACACTTGTTAGTCACTATTATCCATACTCTTCCTACCCTACCAAAGAGCCTATCATTACATCCTTAATAAAAGACCTTTTTGATCACTAATGAAAACTTTGGTGGTTTGTGAATGTAGTCCACGAGCAAGCTTATAGCGAGTCGAGCCAATCGATTGATGAGTGTTGATTTACCTACTTTAAAGAGTGTTGAGTGAAATTTATAACCTATGTGAGGCTTGGACTAAAAGAGACTATATTACACTTTTATTCTCTTTAGATTGAACTTGTTAATTTTTCATGTTATGAGTTTAATGTTGTAGGATGCCTTAGTATAATTTGTAATTCTTGTTGCTAATGATGTGTTGTTACTTATGTTCGTTTAGTTTTTTCCTAGGTGAAAATCACTCTCCTTGGTTTATGTGAAGGGACTCTCATTTCAAGCTTAGTACCTAGTTGGAATTGTTTGAGTGAGAACCAATCCAATGAATGTCATTCCATATCCTATTCATTCCGAGAGGGAGTTTAGGTGATCTTAGTGTTGGCCCTTAGCCTTTTTCCAATGACACATATGAATTCATTGCATGATACCTAGATTTTCCATGCTTTAAGTATTGCTAATCTCATCTCTATCTACTTGGCTCATTCATCCATCTCCCATTCATCTATCCATTTATTTTATTGTAATTTCTTGATTATCTCCCCTTCTCATTCATCTCTATAATACTATGACAAATACGAGATCGATTAAACTCTAGTACCTTCCTCCCTGTGGTTCGATAATTTCTTTAATTGGTCATGCCCACTATATTATGGCTAATCAGCTTAGTGAGCGTCCATAGTCCACAAGGCAGAGTCGGACATTGACATACCAAAGGGAGATTAATTAGTGAAATTGGATGGCCCAAAGAACCACCTATCTTCTCACTTGTTTAACTCTCGTTTATTCTCTATTGTCTCTATTTTCTTTGTTATTTTATTATTCAGTTTATTATATTAATAACTACTCTACAATTAAATTGCCAAACTATAGTTTCCATTAATTTAGATAATAATAAATTGATAAACACTCTTCCTTTGGGTTCGATATATAACTTTGTCGCTTATCTAAGTTACAATCACATCCTTCATACTAGGGGATAAATTGTGTGTTGAGAAAATGCCCATCAAGTTTCTGGAGCCGTTGCCGGGGATGGTTGTCCTTATCAATTTTATTGTTTATATTTTAATTAAAACTACTCCATAGTTGTCTTTGATTTCTAACATTTAATTTTTTCTTAGGTGTATGCACACTAGGTCAAAGGAGGACCATTTGTACCTTTTGATCCGGAGATTGGAGCATCGCCAAGGAAGAAGAAGGCTAAGAAGAAGAAGATCAAGAATGTGGAAGTAACCGAAACTCTTGATCAAGGAGTGGAAGTGTTCTTAGTCCCATTTTTTGTTAAAATGATTTAGAGTAAGAGAAATCTATCGTTGTTGTAAATGGAGTGGCCAAGTAACAAAATTTATAGAATATCATCCCAAGGGAAAAGTAAAGTCAAGGTGTATCCGAATTTGCTTTTAATCATGCTTTGTACAAGTGATAGAATTTGAGTTTGGGTTTTAGACTAACAATTATTCTAATCAATTAACTAGAAAACAAGTAATAACTATGATTATCAAAGAACAATGATGTAATGAAATGATTGAAATAGATCTTAGAAAGAGTGCAAGGCTAACCAAAATCCAAGTCAAAGTAGTATCCTAGATATGCAAGACTCTAGTGGTAAATATCATCAACAATGGAATAGAAGCAATCGCAATTGTATCCCTAATACCTATGGCCAACGTGACTAGGTTCTCATCCCTTTTACAAGATTAAATCCCCTTAAATTGATCTTATTATCAATTCACATGAAGGTACTATGACTTTAAGTTTTGTAATTACTCAAATGTCCACTTATAAGTGTTCTAAGCATTCAAAGGGTATGGCTTACCTCTCCTCATACTAACATGCATGATCATATCACTAATTGATTTAATTTATCCCTAATACATAACACTGGAATGACCATCCTAACATGATGCGTATAGAAATCAATCACACAATTAATAAAATGAATCATGAATCACAATTTATAAGAAGAAATCCATCATCACTTCAATTTACTACTAAAAATCTCACAAATCTAGTTTAACCTCAACTCATCATGTGGCTAGCCTCACAAGAGGTCTAGCCACCAACAATCATATTACAAACCTTAAAAAGTCCATAAAATGCCATTGGTAACTTCAAATCAAAGGAATTGCAAAATAAAAGTACCCTTGCGTTTAAGAGTTGTTATCTCCTTCCTTCATATGCTTTCCATGCAAATAAGCATCAAAACTCTCTAAGGAAGGTGTGGGTGAAGGACGTATGGAGAGAATTATGGATTCAAAGTGATAGAAATGGATGAATTTGGTGGATTTTGGATGTAGGAGAGAGTGTGTGTAAATGTGGTGTGATAGTGTGTGTTTGATCTTGGTAACTGCTCAAATGGGCTCTCTCATGTAAATCACGCTGAAATTGGGTATTTATACCCTTGGAATCTTCTAGAACACGTGCAAAACCAGTGCTGGAATTTTACCCGACTCAACTTGAGCTTCAGAGCTCAACTCGAGTAGCTGCACGTTTCTCAGTGTGAAACTATTATTGACGGAGCTCGACCCGTGTACGGCACACGGTCTCAGCATGGATGTGTAGCTAGTTCTGATGCTAGCACACAGCCACCTAGGACAGGCCCGTGTGCGGCACACGATACGAGCTCAACCACGTAGCTCGACTCGAGTGTGGTCGAGTCCTGTTCTCTTTCGTCGTTTTAGCTCCCGACTCTATTTTGCTCCATTTTTGACCTGTTTTATATACACTTAAGCTCATTTCCACGCATCTATCAATCTGTACACACTTCTCCTAATTAACATATATCTCCATCAAAAGTTACACAAATACGGATAAAAACATCCAAAAATTCACAAATAAAGACACTAAAATCTAGGTGAAAATAACGACGATCAACCCCTCAAACTTAAAGTGTTGTTCGTCCTCGAACAACGAAAAATGATAAACAAGAGGAGTAATTTTTACCTAGAAAAATAGCTAACAAACATAAACCACAACACAATCATGAGTAATAAGGACTACAAAATCACATTAAGTATTCCTACATCATCAAACTCATAACATAAAAGATTAACAAGTTCAATCTCAAGAAGACAAAAGGGTAATCAAATTTCTTCTGGTCCAAGCCTCTCATAGAATATAAAATTCACTCAACACTCTATTAAATATGGTTTTTCACACTCATCAACCGGTTAGAACCGACGCACCATAAGCTTGCTTATGGACTATATTCACAAGCCACCCAGTTTCAAAAAGTGATCAAATAGGTCTTTATCTTTTGATGTAATGTTTTAGGCTCTTTGGTAGGGTAGGAAAATTTTAGATAAGAGTGACTATACATGTGTAGATAATCTAAGAGATGTATCTTTTCTCCAACATCTTCACTTTCAATCTTTCTCCCTTTTTTCAAATATTCATAAACATAAAACATCATCATACCATGGATTCATCAAGCTTCTTTCAATTGCACACTTACTTTTCTTGACTTTTGAATTCCTAGAGCATATTTCTATGATTTTGCTCCTTTTTTCCTTTTGTTGAAGTTGCATATGCATTTAGCTTGAGCTCTGTCATCCCTTCTTGCTTGTGCACTATTTTTCTTCTTTTTCTTATACATTTCTCACATCAACCTTATAAACCATCATCTCCTCAATCACCCACACAAAGGTTATATATATAAGGCTTAAGTGGGTATTCAAGGCTTGTAATGTGCAAAAATCACAAAGAATAGGCTTATAGGCTTAACATGGTTTACTAAGGATAATGTTTAGGTAAGGAAATATATGGCTATGACTCATTAACAAGGATGGCCTAAGATCATTCACTAAGATCCACTATTCAGGTAAAAATTAACCATGAAGGTACGGTTGAGACTCAATTCTCACAAACTTTTGCTTGGATAAAAAAGAAACCTAATTAACCTTCATACTTCTCAAAATTGAACAATTTATGTAATTCATGTCACAATTTCAACTAGTAGGAACCTTTAACATGCTTGCCATCACCTATCACAAATAATGCATCATAGCTCATATTCAAAAATATTTAACACTTTCCCAAAACATACCACCAATCCAACCTATACAAGAATAAAAATTCTCAAACATAACACAATATCAAAGGACACACCAAACCAAAAAAACATATCAAAAACATATAACATACATGACCAAAATCATCCACCTCAAGAAATGAAAGAACATTAATTCAACATCCATAACAAATAAGCTCAATAATCCCATCACATCCAAACTATGAAAAAAAACAAACTAAAATACCAAAAATAAAGAGAAATAAATCGCATAAAACTAAAATAAATCCAAAAGTAAACCTCCCAAAATACAAAACAAATAAAGTACAATACAATCAATCAATATCAAATCAAATGTCTAACATAATCCAAATGATCTAAAAGAAGTGACTAGCACTAAAATTACTCCCTTCATGGCTCCGGAGGTAGAGGTGGTTGATAAGGATTCCAAGGGTTTTACGCACGATTAGCTCCAGGAAAATGCATATTGAAAAACATTGTTGTCATTTCCTCAATGTTGGAGATGTGACGACGTGCCTCCTCAAAGTTATGATCCATCCGAAGTTGTCCGGCCTGCAACTCCCGGATATGTCCTCCATGTACCTGCTAGGACTGTCTAATCTCATGAACATCACCTTCGAGAATGTTCCTGTTGGATTGTATACTAAAAGTCTAGCTTTAGTATGAACAATGTTATAACAATTTATTTAAAATGAGAATCATATGATCAAATGATTGCGTCTTATAATTTATTTATATGTCGATGCAATAGTCTATTTACTTTATACTGTAGATAATATGTTGTGCGACAACACGCGGAAGATCATATTATTGGTTTCCTTATAAAGTATAAACAGATGCTCACAACCGAGATAGATAGGGACTCTCTATCGGGATGGTTGTAGTGTGATTTGGTATTAGTTTATCTTGACTATAGAATCACATTAGTGCACTCTGTATGTATTGAGCAGGACCTCTTGAGATCGTTCGACTCATACTGACTATATAGGAGAACTTGATCCAATTACTCTTAATCCCTATACAATAAACTCGACACGTAAGACTATGTATTTCTTTGATTCATCAATGGGTGAGATTTACATGTAATTAAACCAATAAGCTCGGTAATTTGGGAAATAGTGCTGTCTCTATGGGGTGTTGTTGATTGTAGAAGGCATCCGTGTCCGATATAGATTGATGATGTCCCCTTGAGGAGCTCATAAGGATTATCATGTAAACCCTGCAGGTGGATTTATTCCGGCATGATAATGAGGTTGAGTGGTACTACTCTCGGATGAGATATTAATTATTGGAGTTGTCAGTAACTTAATTAATTAATGGACATTTTATATCTTAAACATGGGGGAGACTAACGGGCTCATAATAAGAAGGAGCCCATAACGTAATTATGGGATTAGAACGGTAGTGCAGTAATAATATTTTAGTGGTATATATCATTATTATTGGACTTAAGTATAAGCTTTGGGCTAAGCTTGGATACTTAAGCCCAATGGAGGTCCAACTCTAATTTCTCCTCCTGGTCCCTGCTGTAGCCCATATATAAGTCATCTCAGCTGTCTGGGAACCCTAAATGATTTAATCATGCCTAACACTGTGAGGAGGGTGAGGGAACTGCAGATTGAGAAGATCTCGAAGATCGTCGCCCACATGAAGTCAAGATTGGACTTGGGAATACAGCAGAAGATTGGAAGGTTGTTTGCTGCTGCTGTTCGTCAACTTCCATAATTTTTCTAAAATCATGTGTAACTCAGAACTGAACGTGTAATATACCATTGGAAAGCCACGGAAGAAAGGATCATTTTGGCGTATAGATCATTTGAATTGGAGATCAGATAAGAGAGTTATGCCCGGAACGGTGAGGCTACGCATGCTGCCTGCGAGAATTCTTCATCTTCTTCAACATACCCTGGTGAAAGGTAATACGTTTCTATGTTTCTTGCTTCTGCTAGTTTAGAAACATATGGAAGCCTAATAGTTCCCGTTAACCAAATGATTGAATGCCAACAATTGGTATCAGTGCTTCGGTTTCGTGGTGAAGCGTGACACGTTAGATTAGGGTTTATGTTGAATATGTGGTTTAATTATGAATTAGAATCACATGAGGATTAGGGTTTTAGTTTTATTACTTAATCCATGAATATCCCTATTTAAATCCTGTATCGTTGATGACCGCGTGTGAGAATTCGATAAAACCTATTTGTCAAAAAAGTCCTGGAGAAAACAAAGTGAAGCACTCAAGAACGAGCATGTTGCCGTGTGTGCTAGAACGTTTGACGAGCATACTGCCATGTGAGATAACTCATTGCCGAGCGTGGAGGCATGCATAAGGCCGGGCATGGGTGCTTATTGCTGTGCGATGGCGCACGGATACTGGCATGCAGGCTGCACGGTGGGGCGCACGAGCTGAGTTTTGGAGCATGGTAGACCGCATGGTTGGTGCTCGTAGGCATGTTGGGTAGCGAGAAGGCATGCTCGTTCGCTAATGGGTGTGGCTCGAAGACATGTGTGTTGTGCATGATAGGCTACACGGGGTGAGCAGATTGCACCCATTGGTGAGCGCAGCTCCTGGAAGTCATGATGTGGTTGTGCAAGGCACAAGAGCATAGTCGGGCATTGATGAACGATGGCGGACATGTCATCCAGTGAGCACACGGTGTCGACTGATGGCACTCGTTGCTGCTCATGGTGGCATGTGGCTGATCGTGCGTTGGAACATATAGGCGTGTGCCAGTCCCCGTTGTCGTGCGAGTAACTTGACATAATGTGGCTGTCATGCGATGGGTATGGCGTGTACGGTTGTGCACACGGAGCCTGGCTGATGGCCGGATGGTGCGCTCGGCGGTATGCATGTGGATGCATAGAAGGTTGCATGGTGTCGCGCGGAAGGTCATGCCAAAGGCGCACGGATCGTGCTCAGGGCGCACGGGTCATGCAGGGTACCGGGCATGTGGGTATGCGAGGAATGCAGGGAAGGCAGGTGCGCGTGGGGATGGCACGAAAACTTGCCTAGACTGCATGGGTCGTGCATGTTGGCGAGCTTGGCGTGCACGAGTCGTACGTGGTGCCGGGCAGGATGGCGTGCGGAGCAGATCAGTACATGGCAAGAGTCATGCTGGTACATGGCACGAGTCATGCCGGGGTGTATAATGGTCAGGAAGTCTCTTTCATGTGACATGTAGTTGAACAGGTTGCCGGGCAAAGAATCTGGAGGAAAATTCGTGAAGACCGGCTTCTGATTTTTAGATTTTCAGATCCCTGCGACCTCACCTAGGAGGTCGAATCCCGCATAGTCACAGCTGCTCAATTTCGTGCTTAGTGGCGAATAATCAAATTCGCTGATATATAACTGTTTATAATTGATGGAATAATTGATTATTGTTATATATGTTTTGCATGATTCTCTGTTATTTACTGCCTTATGTGCCGTAATAGGAGCATGCTAGGTTACGTATTATATCTGAATATTATATGCATGTAAAAACCCTCGGTGTTAAAATTACTAAATGGGAGAGGGAATTGGTTAATAATTCCCGCGGCCTCCATTATTGGTTTGTTAGCGATGTGAATAAACTTGCGCGTCGGCATTAGAGCCTTCCTCCCCATCGGATGAGTTATTCATGGATTGCTAGAACAGACTTCATTAAATAATTCTTATTTGTAATGTGATGCACATGAACTTACGCATTGGCTATAGTGCCTTCTTCCCCATCGAATGAGTTTATTTGCGGATCACTATACAAACTTATAATTGATGACTGTAGGAAGTTATCCAAGTGCATGTGTACTTCTCCATTTGTAAGGCACATAAGCTTGCGCAATGGACTTGGGTCAAATAATGGTGTACACTTAGATGCAAATAATAAGTATCCTTCCCATCGGAGTCACTGCTTTTATTTGCATGGCTAAAGAGGAACCGACTATTAATTATTTTGTCATGAGGTTAGGTTGACAAATGAAATTAATGGGTAAAACCTTTTCTTGTAAATGTTCAGATTTTTATACGTCTACACTATCGTGGCATGCAGACCCACGGTGCTTGAGATGTCGGTGAATTTTATTTTATATTATTTTGAGGGAATAAATATAAATGGATAAATTTTAAAATTTGATTGGTGTATTTATTTGTGATTCTCTGTAATTTCGAATGGTTTATTTTACTTATTGTTTGCTAAAAAAATTATATTTACTCGTCCAAAATTAGATGATTAGAAAAGAATCTTGGTTTTAATTCTTACTGCTTAGGAAAATAAAAATGTGTTCTTACTAAGGATGTCATATGATGCCTATTAAAGTCTCTAGTGGAGAGGTGCGAGGTTCATGGAAATTTGATAGTCTCATGCGACTCTTCAGATACTTGAGTAAGTTAGAAAGGCAAGAGGTCATGGTTGACTTGATGAATGAATTGGGATTGCTTGGAGTAGAAATTAAAGGGAAAACTTAGATCAATTTATTCTTCATAATTTGCTTGGATGTTTTGGGCAAGTTCTACCTAAAATACGACAGGTTGTATATGGTGGGGAACTTCTGACAAAACATGTGGTAAAGGAAATCCAATTTCATCAAGATGTGAACAAGGTTAGTATCTCATTCACTAGTTGTTGAAGCATGATTAGGGATGGCATCTACTGACATGTTGTGTGTAGATACCGGAATCACTAAATGTCTACAATTAAGTGATGATGAGATTATTATAGACATGGGTAAAACTACGAGTGTAGTGGCTGTTGCAGTGGGAGTTGTTTATTTATCTCATGATATGAATAAAGTTGTTTATTTATCTCATGATATGAATAAACGTTTGATTATGAGACATTGTCTTTACGTACGTTTTTCATAGAAAGAAATTTATTTCAGTTTCTATGCATTTACGGATGGATACTCCATTTCATTTAAATGACATGGTTATAGTTATGAGGGATGGAGCTATAATCTGTTGTGGTACATTGTTGGACAATTTGTACACTCTTAAATCATGTTTATCCCACGTATTCAACAAATAGTAATTAATAACGCATCTTCTAATTCTTAGTAAGAGAAAGGAACCTTCGGAGATGAACTAAACATACTTTTGGCATCTAAGACTAGATCATTTTACTGGAGTAAGATTCAAAGGTTGATATCCAATGGACCGTTGGGTTTATCTGAAGTGGAAACTATCTGACTTGCGAGTCTTGCTTGGAAGTAAAATGATTAAAGGCATTTCAAGGCAAAGGGGTATGTATAGAGCCTTGCAAAGATATGTTGGAAATGGTTCACACTGATTTAAGCGGTCCTAAGATTATCCCTTCGAGAGGTGGGCATTAAGATTTAATCGTGGTGGTGAGTTCCTCTTAGGATAGTTTAGGAGCTATTTATCAGAGGATGAGATTAAAATCTCAAGTTGTCTACACCGGGCATACCCCAGCAGAATGGTGTAACGAAAGAAGGAATAAGATTCTTATGAAAATGATTAGATATATGATAAATTATTTGGAATTACTAAATTCATTTTATGGGCCTTAGAAACAACATGTCGTATAACGTTTGTCTGTTTATGGGATATTCTAGAAAAATGGAGGGTGATGATTTATTTAGTCCAAAATATCGTAGGGTGATTGTTAACACAAACACTATAATTTTGGAAAAGGACAATGTAATAAATCACATACCCATATATAAGTTGTTCTAAATGAAGTGAGAGGGAAAACATAAAGTGTTAGTACCAATTGTACAAGAGGATATACCACAAGTAAACTGCATCGCGTATCACATTTGATACACAATTGCATATAGTGCCCTATCGTAGTGGAAGGGTTGTTTTATAACTCGAAAGATTTATGTTTTGGGAGAGTCGTGAGACTGGGTCCCTAGTAAACATGGAATTGACCCACAGATATGACGAAGCACTACAAGATAAAAATGCGAAATCTCAAAAATGTGCAATGATTTATGAAATAGAATCTAGGGATTTTAAATTAGATCTGGAAGCTTGTAGGACCACTATATGGTGTAAAGGCCGTTAGAAGTGGTCATACAAAGAAAAAGAGGATCTGGCGATAAAGGTGAAAACCTTGGAAGCAAAGCTTGTTGCGAAAAGGTATACTCAGAAAGAAATGGTTTGATTATGAGAAAGTCTGTTCACCGGTAGCTATGCCTAAGTTGATCCGTATTCTTTTATCTGTTTCTAATCATATTGATTATGAGGAATAACAAATAGATGTCAAGATAGCTTTCCTGAATAGAAGTCTTGAGGGAAACATCTAAGTGAAGCAACTAGAGTGATTCATTGCAAAGGGCTAAGAGCATTTTGATTGTAAGCTTAAAGGTGTCCATCGATATACTAAACTAAGCAAGCTTCAAGATTATGAAACATCCGTTTTGATGAGGAAATCCAGGCATATGAATTTATTTAATGCGCGAATGTGTCTTGTGCAGAGTGACAAAAATATGGTGGTATTTCTTGTATTGTACGTAGATGATATATTGCTCATTGGAGACAATGAAAGAATATTGTCGGGCGTATGGGTATGGTTGATAAAGTAGTATGAAATGAAGGACTTAAGAGAAGAAAAATATATCATTGCGATCATGGTGTTCACAAGATAGGATGTTGTTTTTATCTCAAGTTTCATGAAATGATACAATCTTACTCATATTAGCATGTGACTTTATCTAAGGAAATGTGTCTGGACACAAAAGAAGACAAAGAAGATGAAAGCGGTACCTTATGCTTTAGCGAATAAGAGAAGCTTAATCTAAGGAATGCTATGCATGAGATCGGATATCTGTTTTGCCAAAGGCATGGTCAGTGAGTATCAAGGTTACCCGAAACAAGAATGATGAACTGTGGTAAGACATTTACTTATGTACCTGAAAAGGACCAGAAATTATACGTGGACTTACTGAACAGATTCACTGCTTCTTATGAGTTACATAGATTCAGAATTTTCAAATTAGATAGGGACAACAGTAAATCCACCTCAAAGGTTATGTGTTTAATTTTAGAAAGTAGAGTCATAAGATGGAGGAGTGTTATATAGAAATATATTTCGAACTCCACCATGGAAAGATGATAATTTAGAGCCTCTGAGGCAGCTAAAGTATTTATATGACTCTAGAAACTTCATGATGGACTTTGAAGTGTTTCTAAGTTTGCCTAAGGTTATAACAATTTATTGTGATAATAATGATGCAGTTCCAAACTTGAAGAAATCACGAGCCCATAAGGCAATTAAACGCATGGAGCATGAGTACCACCTGTTACAAGAAATCGTATGATGAGGGGAAGGTTGTTGTCATCAAGATTGCATCGGATGATGACCTAGTAAATTCATTTACAAGGACCTTAAAACGAGAGCTTTTGATCGTGTAGTGGGAGTGGAAATCAGATGTATGGCAGAAGATATGACTGCATAGTCTTTTAGTATAAGTGGGAGATTGCTGTATTGTATACTAAAAGTCTAGCTTTAGTATGAACAATGTTATAACAATTTATTTGAAATGAGAATCATATGATCAAATGATTGCGTCTTATAATTTATTTATATGTCATGCAATAGTTCATTTACTTTATACTGTAGATAATATATTGTGCAACAACACGCGGAAGATCATATTATCAGTTTACTTATAACGTATAAATAGATGCTCACAACCGAGATAGACAGGGACTCTATATCGTGATGGTTGTAGTGTGATTTGGTATTAGTTTGTCTTGACTAAAGAATCACATTAGTGCACTCTGTGTGTAATGAGCAGGACCGCTTGAGATCGTTCGACTTATACTGACTATATAGGAGAATTTGATCTCAGTTATTATGGATGTTCGTGCTCTTAATCACTTACAATAACCTTGACACGTAAGGCAGTATGTATTTCTTTGATTCATTAATGGGTGAGATTTACATGTAATTAAATCAATAAGCTCGGTGAGTTGGGAAATATTGCTGTCTCTATGGTGTTCTGTTAATTATAGAAGGTTGTGTGCTGCCGCCGGCACCTAAAAATAAGATTTATAATTTTTCCAAAACAAACCCACTAAAATGTAGTAGGGTAAGTAAGGGTTGAACCCACATGGAATAATTGAATTTTAATTGAATTAATTATGTTTTTAAAAGAGAAACAATTGGGGGATTGGATTGAATTCTAAACTTCTAGACATAAAAACATAAATAATCAAAGTTCAAAAATAATAAAATAAGAGAATAAATAAAATTAAAACCTAGTTCAAGGATTTGATCCCCTCCCGTATTCTAATTCACATGAATCAAATTTCTAAAATCCCAACAAGTTCATAAACTCAAGTCCCTAGGCTAATTAATGGTACGACCAAATTAACCCGAAATATCCTTAAAATTAATAACCTAGGGTACGACCTCTAGATTAAACTATTTCCGAGTGACCCTATAGATTCGAACTCGACAATACATAAAGATTTAGATATTAGGACTACTAGGCTATGAAAATGGGGGTAGCGAATTATACAACCTAGATTTCTTGATTTAAAGAGGTACTCCCTCATTTTGCTACTCAATTTGAAATATTATAAGAATTACGGATTATAACATCAAAATAACTATTGAATAATCAATCACCTAATGAGAGGGGTAGTCTACACAAGCAATTGAAAAGTCAAGATTCACATCAAAGCCAATCCCAAAATAAATTCATAAAATATGTTGGTAATATTATTCATAATCAAACATGTAATTATTCTTCAAAGGTTCACAATCACTGGACTAGAAAATGGAATTACATAATAGAAACTAAATAAAATAAATAAAAATTAAAATAGAAGAACCGATGTTCTTCATGGTGGTGTCGTTCTCCAGGCCAATCTGTCTTCTGGTGTCTTCTTTCCAACCAATGTGCCTCCCGATGTGTGATCGTGTGTGTGATAATATAATCCCAAAATCATAAATAAATTTCTTGATCACCTTTTCTTTTTTTAGTTGTCCAAGTTCATTGTATCTTTTCCCTCTTTGGTAAGTTTCCTTAGGCTTTTCAAATCAAATCTCTCCTTAATTTACTTGGTCAGCTATTCCTTATTTCCAGCCATTAAAATCATTGTAACAGTCACACAAAATAAATTAATGTGATGGTACAATTTATCTCAATTTTGACCTGTTTAGACAAGAATTAAAATAATTAAAATATAATGTGTGAAATAGAAATAAATCATAATTAATATAAAACAATCACAACTCACATAAAAATATATACTATGAATTCATCTAAAATAACGTAGTATAATTACGACTTATCAAACTACCCACACCTAAACCTTTGCTTGTCCTCAAGCAAAACAAAACCAAAATAAGGCATAGAATAAAAAATAATAATTATGTGCTAAGTGATAGCAAAACAATGATACTTTCAAAAGAGATTAAATAAGGTGCACAAAATACAAATGAGTAATAGAATGTCTCACAAAATTTTTGCAACTTACGTAGAATATGAAAATTCAAGAATTCATGGCCTCACTATGGTTTCGCTCAATAACGCTCAAGAATATAAGTGGGTAGCAAAACACTCAGAATCAAGCAAGAGAAGATATTACCATAAGCTTGCTCCCAAATCAAATCTCCACCAAGTTCAATGAGTATTGTGCAAATATCAAAAGGACTTTTAAAATGGTTGTAATGGGGCTTGGGATAAGGTGGGATAAAAAGGGTTAGAAAGGTTAAATTTGCCACTTTGCAAATGTGTTAATCATGTAAAACGTACATCAAAGCGATACATCTTGGCCTTCTTATTTTTTCCACATCCACTTCCTCATTTTCTTTTGACAAAATCTGATTTTTATCAACACATCCCACTACCCACACTTGTTTCTTTTCAAAATTTCTAAAAACAGGGGCAACATTGAAGGGTTCAGTGTCTGAACTGTTATGGAAAAATTCTGCAATCAAATTCCAGCTTCGTTCTTTTTTTTCAGCTCTAATTTTTTCACTTATATTTTTCAACCATTTTTTTTTCAATCCGTCATCCTTTCTTTTCTTTTCTTTTCTTTTTTTTTTCTCCATTTATCCATTTTTTTTTCTTTTCCTACAACCACCAAATCCCCTTCATCTTCAATTCAACCACAAGAAATATTTTTCAATGAATTCCACAATATGCAAAATAGTAGGGGTTCAAATGGAAGAATTCAAGAAAGAAATGGAATAGGGCTAAGTGATATGCTCATTCATCAATGAAAAGGCTAAGCTCAAAGTGGCTCTCCTAAAAGATTAATATGATCGGGTAGATAAAAAAAAGGCCAAAGAGTTGTTTTCCTAGGTGCCTTTATCATTTAAGTACACATGCTCAAATGTATGATCTCAAAATGCATTCAAGGAGCAAGTTCTAGAATGTATATATCAAGTTCAATTTGCACTCAATCAAGAAAATAATAGAGCATGTATAGGTGATAGCTCTTCAAGGCTCAAAGCTCATAGAATAGGGTAATTTTGCCATGAATTCTCAAACAAAAATTATTCCACATTTGCTACAAAGATAACAAAACAAATCGAACAACTCACAAGTATAGGTACATCAAATTCAACTCTCTTGTCAGGCCAAAAATTTCACATATCAAAGACACAATTTCACCATATCCAACACCAACATCACATGTGCACAAGTGTGAAAATATGATATCAAATGAAATACTATATGCACATTCACTAACAAAAAATATTACAATTTTAAATACCACTTAATACACCAAACCTACCCACACTTAATCATTTGCTTGCCCTCAAGCAAACAAACACAGTAAAATTCAAGGAAAAATCAAGTGTAAGAGTGGAAAGAAGTCACCGGGTTGAGCTCAATTTGATTGACCACATATTGGAATTTTTTCTCTTTTAGAAACATTACCAACATCATCATTGCTTCACTTCATAGCACTTCCTGAAAAATAGCACACACCAAAAGAACAAGATTATTTATTAAGAAAAATAAAATAAATAAAAATAAAAATCTAAGTTGGTTGCCTCCCAACAAGCGCCTTTTTTTTACGTCGTTGGCTCGACGTTCACTTTCCTTTCACGTAATAGGAGTAAAATATTCAAACCAATATAATGATCTTATTGGTTTGCGAGAAGTGTTATCTCCCTTCAAAATTATTTGGTTCTTGGTCAGCCTTAACATGTCAAACTCCACAGAAAATTGTTTGATCGCCTCAAGAAAAGGATCATTAATCTCATCAATGCAAAATACATCAATTGTCTCATTTTCTTGAGGGATATCGGAAACTTTTTCCAACCTATAATAAGATGAAAAATAATCAGAATTGATGGAAATTAATTCGAATGAATTCACCTCATTTTCGTTTCCAACAGAACTGACACTGAAGGCTTCAGTGACAATTTCTACTTCCAGAAATTTCTGCACAAAATCTGCAGAATTTTCATCAGCTCCATCCTCTATAATTTCTACCTCCATCTCGAAATTCTCATCTTGGGTGGTCTCCTCGTGATATTCCCCTTGATTTACACTTTGTTGTGCCACCAAACGTTCAACCTCGATCTTTAATTTGCTAAATTGTCTTTCCAAATTTCAAATACTCAATTGGGTTCCTTGTTGAAATATAAAATTACTAATTTCCATCCGTTTAACCAAGGACTCCAATGATAGCATTCGAACTATGTTCATCACCATAATACCCATCATCCTCATAATAGCATTTACTATTATTGAAGGATTGAGATCTTTGCTAATAGTACCCTCGCCTTTGATATTCATAAGGTTGATTGTAAAAATGGTCCACATATTGGGAATTATGGGGATTATGCCACCCTTGATTGTAAGTATTGACATATGGTTGATCATTCCAATGCCTTTGTTAATTAGCACTCCAATATTTATCTCTTTGTCTCACCGCTAATCTATCAATCAAGGATGGGCAATCATGAGTGGTATGAAGAGTGGTTGCACAAACTCTACATGGCTGAATATTCTGACCATAAAAACCATGAAATCAATCCATTAGAAGCAAACCTACAAGGGGAGAAAGTGATTAAACTCGAAAATATAGAAAAATAAAAACAGGGCAGACCTGACACTGAAGGGTTCAGTGTCAGTGCACTGCTGGGCAAAATTCAAAAAAATAAAATAAAAACACAAAAATTTCAATAAAATTCAGGATTACTCTCGGCAACAGTGCCAAAATTTGGTGTGCTGCCACCGGCACCCAAAAATAAGATTTGTAATTTTTCCTAACAAATCCACTAGAATGTAGTAGGGTAAGTAAGGGTCGAACCCACAGGGAATAATTGAATTTTAATTGAATTAATTGTGTTTTTAAAAGAGAAACAATGGTGGGATTGGATTGAATTCTAAACTACTAGACATAAAAACATAAATAATCAAAGTGCAAAAATAATAAAATAAGAGAATAAATAAAATTAAAACTTAGTCCAAGGATTTGATCCCCTCCCGTAACCTAATTCACATGAATAAATTCCTAAAATCCCAACAAGTTCATAAACTCAAGTCCCTAGGCTAATGGTACGATCAAATTAACCCAAAATATCCTTAAGATTAATAACATCAAAACAACTATTGGATAATCAATCACCTAATGAGAGGGGTATTCTACACAAGCAATTGAAAAGTCAAGATTCACATCAAAGCCAATCATAAAATAAATTCATAAAACATGTTGGTAATATTATTCATAATCAAACATGTAATTATTCTACAGAGGTTCACAATCCCTGGAAAATGGAATTACATAATAGAAAATAAATAAAATAAATTAAAATTAAAATAGAAGAACCGATGTTTGATGAGCGTTTTCTCAACACACAAAATAATCCTCAAGTATAAGGATATCAATTGTAGTCTCGAAAGGTGACCAAGTGAATATCGAACCCAAGGGACGGCGTATTATCAATTTAATTATTTACTAAATTAATTAAGACAAGTGTGGCAATATAGTTTGAGGATTGAATGATTAAACTAATAAACAATTAATTAAAATAACAAATTAAATAAAATATCACTTGAAGAATTAACGAAAGTGGATCAAGTAGGAGAATAGGTAGCTCTAGGGTAATCCAATTTTACTACTTAACTTCCCTTCCATGTGTCAATGTCTGACTCTGCCTTGTGAAATATGGACGCATCACTAAACCATGCATATCTACTCTATAGACACAAGCAAACATGCGTGTAACACGTGTGAATAACCTCGGAGCAAGAGATATAATTTCACCCCCCCTTTCTAGGTACTATCAGTATCAATTATTTCCCCCTAGGATTGGTACTCTAACCCGATATGATCTCCCTTTATAGGTACTATGAAATTATCCTCTTTATCCTACTTATTAACCCGAATTCAATTCAATTAATAAGTATTCATATATGATAGTTCTAATGAAGCTTCGGAGTCCCCTCACTTAGAATCATAACATGGAATCCTGTTCAGCGGTGAACGCACTCAATCTACAACCAAGATATATATTCAGACTCTATATATCAATTAAAGATGCACAAAACGACCGTGAATATGGATTAAGAGAGTACAATCATATATAAAGTAAACGACAAGTATTGTTGTACGGAGTGTATACATGGAAGTTCAATTAACTAGATAAAACCTTCAAACTCCTAAATCTACCAAAAAGGCTCTAGCCCATGATGTTTCGAAGAACAATCATGGGTGTTGGATAGATCTTACCCGGATGTCCGGAAAATACAAGAAAAATTAGGAAACGAATAAACCCTTGATATGGCGTCTTCATGCCCTTCTCCATCTTGAATCCTCCTCTTGGTTCTCCTCTTGATTCCACAAACGAATCTTCAAAGTGATGGATGGATGGAGGAAAGGAAGTGGATGATGGATGGGGGGTGATCCCCCCTTGTGGGGTGTTGTATGTTGTGGCCTCTCCTCGGTGATTGGTGACGTTTTCCTTGACTGCATGAGCCTCCTTTTATACTTGTAATCACGTCTCTAGGGCTTGGAATGGGCTTTTCAAGTGATCCCACGCGTTTTGGCCTCTAAAATACGGATTTTCCCGCACGTAGGTTCGACCACGTCAAGCAGGTCGAACCCCTAGCCACAGGTCGAATCCCAGGTCGAACCCTGCTACTGGATTTGCGCAGTCTCTCCGTTTCGCGTATAACTTTCACATCCGACCTCCGAATTGAGTGATTTTTGCGCTCACGCGATCCTCTCTTCCTTGGCTTTCTCTGAATATAAAGATGTCACAAAAACTCCAAGAATTGAATATGTAACAAGCCATGGAAAGTAGCACATCAGTTCTGTTCGGCACAGGTCGCGCGGCGTCACCACTTTGCTCATAACTTCCTCGTTCGGACTCCGAATGGGATGTTCTTTACGCCAAAACGACCCTATCTTCAGTGGCTTTCCAACCATGTATCACACTTCCCATTCAGAGCTCCACATCAATACAGAATAATTACACAAGTTCGACGTGCGTTTATCAGCATTCTTGCACAAATTGCACCTTTTCTCAAACTTGGCTCTTTTCATCCTTTTTCCACCTAAAACACAACAAAACACCTCAAGTGCACCTTTTTCTCACATATAATGAATATAAGACCATTGTGCTAATATATGACAAGAATATCAATCAAAAAGGTGTTAAATTGGACACTAAAACACGCTTATTTTCACTCTCATCAATCCCCCAAACTTACCCGTTGCTCGTCCCGAGGCAACAAAATAAAAATAAAGAGAGAGTAAGAAAATTAGCGGGGAAACAAGGACTATGACAAATACCCCTCTTCAAAATACAATCGTCATCAACTTAGGTCATGCAACTCTTATCATGTGTAATAATCAATTCAAAGCATACAAGTTAAGACAATCACCACCAATTCAAATGCTCCATTGACATGTTCTCACGGAAAGTATATATCACTCGCACTCAAGTGTAAAAATGTACACTTATGGGTTAAGGTGTTTAAGCTCAAATTCAATTCAAGTGCATGCGTAACCATAAGCTTGCCTATTGTCTCAACTCTCCACCACTAAAAGTATGATTCGACAATGGGATCAAAAAGGACTTTTCTTTTGGATGTAATGTTGGCTCTTTGGTTAAGGTAGGAAATATATGGACAATGTGACTCAAAAGTGGAGAACTAAAGCTGATTGATCACTTCAACTTTCATCCTCTCTTCCTTTTCAATGCAGACGATTTTCATTCCTTCTTCACCTTCAAGCACAATTATTTTTCTTTTCTCAAGCTCATCCGTTTTTTCCTTCTCTTTTTCAGCTTCTTCTCTTGAGGTACCAGTTTCGGGCACTACCTCACGCATCCTCCATAGGGTACTAGATTTAAGCACTACCCTAGGGTATTAGATTCAATGGAGTACTAAATTTAAGCACTACTCCATTCTTCTCCTTAAATGCACTATCAAAATCCATCACTAATTCAATACCAATTTCATTCCTTCCCAAGCTGTTCGTTATCAAGCTCTATCAACACACTTTGAAAAGCCATTAATTCTCCACTAATAAGACAATCAAGGCTCAAAAAATTAAGATGCTCAAAGTGGTTATTTCACGTAGGCTGCCAAAGAATGAGGTTTTTAGGCTCAACGGGGCTAACTACGGATAAACAATCATATGGTATAGGGAATTATTTGGCTAAGTGACTTATAAATTCAAAGATGGCCTAAAATCATCTCCTATTATCTATCACACATGTAGTTTCAAGTAAGACAAGAGGCAAGTTCTAGAATACACACACAAGAACGATACTCACCAGAAAGAAATATCATGTGATTATGTACATGATCAACGAGGCTCAAAATCTCACATGGGTTTTTAACTAGTAACAGAGCACCTTTCATGGTAAGCAATATCCCACAAGTATACATAGAACTTCATATCACAATATAACTCAAGTACACTTCCTTCATCAATTTCAAAGGCATATGAATTTCAAAGACAATTTTAAACATATAAGCTCACATGGATCACCACCTTAAACTTAATCCTTCCACTCCACGAATTAAAAGCACATATAAAAATTAGAATAAGGGAACGAGGGCACATGATTTTTCCTTCAACGTACGCACGAGCTCCTCGAGTCAAAGCCTCAATGTAGAACTCGTCTTGCCACCTAGTTACCCTTTTCTATCATCAAAGCTCAAGCATACTCATCATCACATGATTCATCAATAATAAAATAGGAGAACTATACGAAAGAATTAATTGACTATGTAATCGACTCCACACACTAGAAACACCACTGAACACTAGGCAAATTGCAAAAAATCGACACATCAAAACCGATTAAAGTTTCAATATGCCGCAAAAAATCAACTCCCCTAGCAAACATCACAAAGAAAAGATTATACTCTTGGTGCTTCAATGAGGTAAGTACATCACACCCCCCCAAACTTAGTAAAAACGTAAGTCGAAACTAAGTTTGAAAAGAGATGTAATTGCCGATTAGTAAGCACCTTAAATATAAAAATTTCTTACTCACACAAAATAAATAAAGCAATAAAACGGAAGGGCAAGCCCCAACAGGCGCTCATGTTTAACGTCGTAGAGTCACGACGGTAGAGGTCGGTCTTCTCGCATCCTCACCTTCAAGTACTTTCTTTCCCTCTTCTTGTCTACACTCAACACCTTACCTTTCTTGGTCACAAAAATATGATCATTGAAATTTCCTTCCTTCCATGGCTGTCTAGACACCCCTTTGTCAATCTTCCACTTAAATTCAGAATCACCTGTCTTAGAAAAATCAAGATTAAACAAGTTAAAAACCATATCAATGCTCTTGCATGATTGAGTCTCCATGGGCATCTTCATTGCATGATCAAGAGAGAAAACTACATCTTCATTATCCATTCGCAGTCTAAGCTTTCCTTCCTTAACATCTATCATAGCTCCAGCTGTGACAAGGAACGGTCGTCCCAAAATAAGGGGAATATCACCCTTATCATCTTCCATCTCAAGTACAAGAAAATCCACGGGAAAAACTAACTTATCCACTCTCACTAAAACATCTTCAATTAAACCCTTCGGACAAGTCATGGATCTATCCGCCAATTGAAGAGCAATATTCGTGGGATTAAGATCCCCCAAACCAAGCCTTTTAAATATGGACAAAGGCATCAAATTAACGCTTGCCCCCAAATCACACAAGGCTTTATGTGCCGACCCTTTTCCAATGTCACAAAGAATGGTGAAGCTTCCCGGATCCTTTAACTTTGCAGGCAGCTTCCTTTGAAGGATTGAGCTGCAATTCTCTGATAGGTTCACCGTCTCCACTCCGTTCAAGCTTCTCTTCTTTGATATAATATTCTTGAGGAATCGGGCATAGTATGGCATCTCCATGATTGCTTCAGAGAAAGGAATGTTCAAGCTTACTTTGCTCATGACATCGTGAAACCTCTTGAACTTTTCTTCGAATCCCTTCTCGGCCAATCTCGAAGGAAACGGAGGAGGTATCTTGGTTTTTGGTCTTCCCCATTCATCACGTTCAACCTCCTTCGCTTTATCCTTCTTGGCTCTCAATCTCTTTGCTTCTTCCCACTTCTTCTCCATTGTAAGCTCAGTATTCTGCTCATATAATGGTACTGGAGTAACATCAACATCATGCGGAGCATTCGGCACAGAAACGGGCAACTTCTGGATGGGTTCGACCAGGGTTCGACCTGTGGAACAGGTTGAACCAGACACGTACTGGTCGAACCTACCTTCTGGACAATGGCACTTTTTTTGAATTTGAGGTTCGACCTGGGTTCGACCTGTTGGATTGTATACTAAAAGTCTAGCTTTTTGTATGAACAATGTTGTAACAATTAATTTGAAATGAGAATCATATGATCAAATGATTGCATCTTATAATTTATTTATATGTTCGATGCAATAGTCCACTTACTTTATACTGTAGATAATATGTTGTGCGACAACACGCGGAAGATCATATTATCGGTTTCCTTATAAAGTATAAACTGATGCTCACAACCGAGATAGACGGGGACTCTCTATCGGGATGGTTGTAGTGTGGTTTGGTATTAGCTTGTCTTGGCTATAGAATCACATTAGTGCACTTGTGTGTATTGAGCAGGACCGCTTGAGATCGTTCGATTTATACTGACTTATAGGAGAACTTGATCTCAGTTATTATGGAAGTTCGTGCTCTTAATCCCTATACAATAACCTCGACACATAGGGCAGTATGTATTTCTTTGATTCATCAATGGGTGAGATTTACATGCAATTAAATCAATAAACTCGGTGAGTTGTGAAGTAGTGCTGTCTCTATGGTGTGCTGTTGATTGTAGAAGGAATCTGTGTCCGTCATAGGTTGATGATGTCCCCTTGAGTAGCTCATAAGGATTATCATGTAAACCCTGCAGGTGGAATTTATTCCGGCATGATAATGAGGTTGAGTGGTACTACTCTTGGATGAGATATTAATTAATTGAGTTGTCAGTAACTTAAATTAATTAATGGACATTGTATATCTTAAACATGGGGAGACTAACGGGCTCATAATAAGAAGGAGCCCAAAACGTAATTTTGGGATTGGTATGGTAGTGCAGTAATAATATTTTAGTGGAATATATTATTATTATTGGACTTAAGTATAAGCTTTGGGCTAAGCTTGGATACTTAAGCCCAATGGAGGCCCAACCCAATTTCTCCTTCTGGTCCCTGCTGTAGCCCATGTATATAAGTCACCTCAGCTTATCTGGAACCCTAATCTAATTCATTATTCACGTGTGATGAGGGTTGAGAGCAGATTGAGTAGGTCTCGTAGATCGTCGCCCACACGACGTCGAGATCGGACTTGGGACATACAGCAGAAGACCGGAAAGTCGTTTGCTGCTGCAGTTCGTCATGTTCCAAAATTCATATAAAATCGTACAGTTATTTGATTTTGATGTATTATATACTAATGGAAAGCCGTCGAAGAGAGAATCGTTTGAGCACAAAGATCACTCAATTCCGACATCAGAAGAGGAACTTATGGCTATTCTCGTGGGACTGCGCAGACTGCCAGCGAGAATTCAACCTCTACATCAACCCTTGGTGAAAGGTAATGCGTTTCATGTTTACTTGCTTCCGCTGCTTGTTAGAAATACATGGAACCCTAACGGGTCACGTTAACCAAATGATCGAATGCCAACAATTGGTATCAGAGCTTCGGTTTCGTGGTGAAGCGTGACACGTTAGGCTAGGGTTTATGTGATTAATTTTTTGGAATTAGGATCACATGTTTAGGGTTTTGGTTTTATTGCGCAAACCATGAATATCCCTATGTAATATATACCCTATATCATATCTATTCGTCCATGGTTGTGTGTGAGAGGATTCGACGAAAACTGTTCGTCAATTTCACATGCAAGGAAGAAAGAGAGGGCAAAAATAGAATCACGCTTTTGAGAGAAAATCCAGCGTAGTGATATTGCAGAGGCAATAACCAGAGTTTCAACGGTCGGATTGAGCTCTAATTTGGTCAACACGTTCAGACCTTATGGATGTACATTCTGAACGTTGGAGATCGAATTTGGAGCCTTTTCTTGCTGGGAGTACGCTGAAAACAGAAGCAGATATTTGGGCGATTCTGTTTTGCGCAGTCGAGGGAAAAGTGCCGTTTCTGACAAACTAATCGTTGGATCGAGCTGTAATTTGGTCAACACGTTCAACCTTGTGGATGTACATTCTGAACGGTGGAGATCGAATTTGGAGCCTTTTCTTGCTGGGAGTACGCTGAAAACAGAAGCAGATATTTGGGCGATTCTGTTTTGCGCAGTCGAGGGAAAAGTGCCGTTTCTGACAAACTAATCGTTGGATCAAGCTTTAATTTGGTCAGCACGTTCAGACCTTGTGGATGTACATTCTGAACGGTGGAGATCGAATTTGGAGTCTTTTCTTGCTGGGAGTACGCTGAAAACAGAAGCAGATATTTGGGCGATTCTGTTTTGCGCAGTCGAGAGAAAAGAGCCGTTTCTCACAAAATAACCGTTGGATCGATCTGTAATTTGGACAAAATGTTTAGGACTTAAAGTAGTAGATTCTGGACGGTGGAGATTGGATTCTAAGGTTCTTTCAATTTCGAACTACGAACGACAGCTGGTGTAGTTTGGTGTTGCGCGTTGGGCTGAACTTGGTTCCATGCAAGTAGGCCCTTGGACGAGCGACAGTCCGGGCGAGGGGCGCTCGTCAAGGCACTTGGGGCGCTCCCTGACATAATTGGTGGTGGGATATGACGATGGACGTCTTGGGGCACAAGCAATCCTGCTTGTTGCGTAAGGCATCGATTCCACAGTAGGAGTGTCGGACAAGACATTAAAATTTAGAGGCGTTTTTATTCCTAATATATATAACTGTCATAATTGATTTAATTGTCTATTATTGTTATATATATATATATATGGATGCCTGATCTCTATGATTTATTGTCTTATATAGAAGCATGCTAGATTGCGTATTATATTTGGTATATTATATGCATGTATTGCTAGAGTGTTGGATAAGACATCCAATTTTAAGAAAACTAATTCCTAATATATAACTGCCATAATAGATTGTATATTATTGTTATATATGGATGTCGAATTAATTCCTAATATATGACTGCTATAATTGATTTAATAATCTATTATTGTCATATATGAATGTCGAATTAATTCCTAATATATAACTGCTATAATTGATTGTCTATTATTGTTATATATGGATGTTGAATTGATTCCTAATATATAACTGACATAATTGATTTAATTATCTATTATTGTTATATATGGTTGCTCGTCGATATCGATGATTTTGATAATCTAGACGATATGACGATCGATATCAATAGTTTCGAAATTTTGATAATCTTGATGTTTTTCGAATATTTGATAATCTAGTCGATATCGATGATTTTGATAATCTGGACGACATCGACGGTCGATATCGATGGTTTCGAAAATTGGACAATCTAAAAATTTTGAAAATTTGATAGTCTGGAAGTCTTTGCTGATATTCGTGCCTGGTGGCGAACAATCGAATTCGCTGATATATAACTGTTAATGATTGATTTAATTATTGATTATTGTTATATATGTATGCATGACTCTCTGTGATTTACTGCCTTATGTGCCGTAATAGAAGCATGCTAGCGTTGCGTATTTTATTCTGAATATCATATGCATGTAAAAACCCTCGGTGTTAAATTACTAAGTGGGAGAGGGGATTGGTAAATATTCCCGCGGCCTCCATTATTGGTTTGTAAGTGATGTGAGTAAACTTGCGTGTTGGCTATAGGCCTTCCTCCCTAACGGATGAGTTTATTCACGGATCACTGGTACAGACTTCATTACATAATTATTGTTTGTAATGTGGTACATGAACTTGCGTGTTGGCAATAGGCCTTCCTCCCTAACGGATGAGTTTATGTGGGGCTCACTGGTACAAACTTATAATTGATGATTGTAGTAAGCTATCCGAGCGCGTGTGTACTTCTCCAACTGTAAGGCACACAAGCTCGTGCAGTGGACTTGGGATCAAATAATGGTGTACACTTAGGTGTAAATAATTAGTATCCTCCCCAACGGAGTCACTGCTATTATTTGCATGGCTAAAGAGGAACCGACTATTAATTATTTTGTCATAAAGTTAGGTTGACAAATGAAATTAATGGGTAAAACCTTCTCTTGTAAATGTTTGGGTTTGTAAACGTCCATACTAACGTGGCTTGCAGACTCACGGTGCTTGAGATGTCGGTGAATTTTATTTTTATATAGTTTTGAGGGAATCAATATAAAAGGATAAAATTCGTAGATTTGATCGGTATATTTATTTATGATTCTCTGTAATTTCAAATGGTTTTATCTTGCTTATTGTTGTCTAAAAGAAATTATATTTACTGGTCCAAAATTAGATGATTAGAAAAGAATCTTGGTTTTGAATTTTACTGCTTAAGAAAATACATGTGTATTCTCACAATGGACGTCTCATGATGCCTATTAAAGTCTCTAGTGAAGAGATGAGAGGTTCATAGAAATATGATGGTCTCATGTAACTCTTCGGATACTTGAGTAAGTTAAAAGGCAGAAGATCATGATTTAATTTGATGAATGAATTGGGAAAGCATGGAGTATAAATTGAAGGGAAACCTAGATCAATTTAATTCTTTGTGAATTGCCTAGATGTTTTTGAGTAAGTTCCACCTGAATTACAATAGGATGTATATGGTGGAAAACTTCTGGCAAAACATGTGGCAAAGGAAAGCCATTTTCATCATAATGTGAACAAGTTTTATATCTTATTCACTAGTTGTTTAAAACATGATTAGTGATGGCATTTACTGACACGAAGTGTGTAGATACTGGAATCACTAAATGTTTATTACTAAGTGAGGATAAGATTGTTATGACATGGGTAAAACTACAAGAGTAGTGGCTATTGCAGTGGGAGTTGTCTATTTATTAAATAATATGAGTAGACGTTTGATTTTATGAAATTGTCTTTACGTACATTTTCATAGAAAGAATTTAATTTCGGTTTCTATGCATTAATAGATGGATACTCCATTTCATTTAAATGATATGGTCATTATAATGAATGATAGAGTTGTAATCTGTTATGGTACGTTGGTGAACAATTTGTACACTCTTAAATCATGTTTATCCCCTGGATGCGACAAATAGTAATTAATAATGAGTCTTTTAATCTAGTAAGAGAAAGGTACCTTCGGAAATGAATTTCCCACCTTAATGGTGTGACAAATAGAAGGAATAGCACTCTTATGGTAGTGATTAGATAGATGATGAATTATTTGGAATTACTAAATTCATTTTATGGATATGCCCTAGGAACAGTAATTCGTAAGAATGTTTTTCTATTTGTGGGATATCCTAGAAAAATGAAGGATGATTTATTTAGTCCACAAGATCGAAGAGTGATTGTTAACATAAACACTAGATTTTTGGAAAAAGGACTATGTAATAAATCAAATACCCATGTATAAGTTGTTCTAAAGGAAGTGAGAGGAAAACACAAAGTATAAGTACCAAGTGTACAAGAGGATATACCACAAGGTAAACTGCAACGCGTGTCACGTCTGATATACAATTGCATGTAGTGCCTTGTCGTAGTGGGAGGGTTCTTCGACAACTTGTAAGATACATGTTTTGGGAAAGTCGTGAGACTTGGTCCCTCGCAAACATGAAATGGACCCACGGATACGACGAAGCACTACAAGTTAGAAATGCCTAATCCTAGCAAAGTGCAATGAATATTAAAATAGAACGATTTGAAATTAGGTCTGGATGCTTGTTGAACCGCTAAATGGCGTAAAAGCCATTGGAAGCAGGCATGCAAGAATAAAAGAGGATCATAGAATAAGGTGAAAACCTTGGAAGCAAGCTTGTTACGAAAAGGTATACTCAGAAAGAAAGGGTTCGATTATGAGAAAACCTGTTCGCCGGTAGCTATGCCTAAGTTGATCCGAACTCTTTTATTTGTTGCTACTCATATGAAATATGAGGGATAGCAAATAGATGTCGAGACAGCTTTCCTGATTGGAAGTCTTAAGGGAAACATCTATGTGAAGCAACCAGAATGATTCATTGCAAAGAGCTAAGAGCATTGTGATAGGAGCTTAAAAGTGTCCATTAATGGACTAAAACAAGCTTCAAGATCATGAAACATCCGTTTTGATGAGGTAATCCAGTGACATGGATCTAATCAATGATCGGATGGGTCTTGTGTATTGAAAAGAGTGATGAAAACGTGGTGGTATTTCTTGTACTATACGTAGATGATATATTGCTCATTGGAGACAATGAAAGAGTATTGTCGGGCGTATGTGTATGGATAATAAAGTGGTATGAAATGAAGGACTTAAGAAGAGAAAAATATCCTTTTGATCACGGTAATACGGATCATAAGAAAGGATATTATGCTTGTCTCAAGCTTCATGAATTGATACGATCCTTACTTGTTTTAGCAAGTGACTTTATCTAAGAAAATATGTCTTGAGACATAAAAGGAAGATAAAGGTGATGAAAGCGGTTCCTTATGCTTCGGCGAATAAGGAAGCTTAATCTTAGGAATACTATGCGCGAGAATGGATATCTATTTTGCTGAACGCATGAACAGTGGGTATCAACGTAACCCGGAACAAGAATGATGAACTGTGGTAAGACATATATGAAGTGCCTGAGAAGGACTGGAAATTATATGTAAGTTTACTGGGCAAATTCACTGCTTCTTGTGGATTACGTAGATTCGGATTTTTTAGTCAGATTGGACGGCAGTAAATCCACCTCAAGGTTATGTGTTTAATTTTAGGAAGTTGAGTCATAATATGGAGGAGTGTTATATAGAAATATATTTCAGACTCCGGACTCCATCATGGAAAGATGATAAATTGGAGCCTATAAGGCAGCCAAAGTATTTGTATGACTCTAGAAACTTCAAGATGGACTTCGAAGTGTTTCTAAGTTTGTCCAAGGATATCACAATTTATATTGATGATATTGGTGCAGTTGCAAACTTAAAGGAATCACGAGCCCATAAGGCAATTAAACACATGGAGTGCAAGTACCACCTGTTACGAGAAATCGTATGATGAGGGGAAGGTTGTTGTCGCCTAGATTGCATCGGATGATGACATAGTAAATCCATTTACAAGGATATTAAGGCGAGAGCTTTTAATGGTCGTGTAGTGGGAGTGGGAATCAGATGTATGGTGGAAGACATGACAGCATAGTCTTTTAGTATAAGTGGGAGATTGTTGGATTGTATACTAAAAGTCTAGCTTTTTGTATGAACAATGTTGTAACAATTAATTTGAAATGAGAATCATATGATCAAATGATTGCATCTTATAATTTATTTATATGTTCGATGCAATAGTCCACTTACTTTATACTGTAGATAATATGTTGTGCGACAACACGCGGAAGATCATATTATCGGTTTCCTTATAAAGTATAAACTGATGCTCACAACCAAGATAGACGGGGACTCTCTATCGGGATGGTTGTAGTGTGGTTTGGTATTAGCTTGTCTTGGCTATAGAATCACATTAGTGCACTTGTGTGTATTGAGCAGGACCGCTTGAGATCGTTCGATTTATACTGACTTATAGGAGAACTTGATCTCAGTTATTATGGAAGTTCGTGCTCTTAATCCCTATACAATAACCTCGACACATAGGGCAGTATGTATTTCTTTGATTCATCAATGGGTGAGATTTACATGCAATTAAATCAATAAACTCGGTGAGTTGTGAAGTAGTGCTGTCTCTATGGTGTGTTGTTGATTGTAGAAGGAATCTGTGTCCGTCATAGGTTGATGATGTCCCCTTGAGGAGCTCATAAGGATTATCATGTAAACCCTGCAGGTGGAATTTATTCTGGCATGATAATGAGGTTGAGTGGTACTACTCTTGGATGAGATATTAATTAATTGAGTTGTCAGTAACTTAAATTAATTAATGAACATTGTATATCTTAAACATGGGGAGACTAACGGGCTCATAATAAGAAGGAGCCCAAAACGTAATTTTGGGATTGGTATGGTAGTGCAGTAATAATATTTTAGTGGAATATATTATTATTATTGGACTTAAGTATAAGCTTTGGGCTAAGCTTGGATACTTAAGCCCAATGGAGGCCCAACTCAATTTCTCCTCCTGGTCCCTGCTGTAGCCCATGTATATAAGTCACCTCAACTTATCTGGAACCCTAATCTAATTCATTATTCACGTGTGATGAGGGTTTAGAGCAGATTGAGTACGTCCCGTAGATCGTCGCCCACACGACGTCGAGATCGGACTTGGGACATACAGCAGAAGACCGGAAGGTCGTTTGTTGCTGCAGTTCATCATGTTCCAAAATTCATATAAAATCGTACAGTTATTCGATTTTGATGTATTATATATTGATGGAAAGCCGTCGAAGAGAGGATCTTTTGAGTACAAAGATCACTCAATTCCGACATCAGAAGAGGAACTTATGGCTATTCTCGTGGGACTGCGCAGACTGCCAGCGAGAATTCAACCTCTACATCAACCCTTGGTGAAAGGTAATGCGTTTCATGTTTACTTGCTTCCGCTGCTTGTTAGAAATACATGGAACCCTAACGGGTCACGTTAACCAAACGATCGAATGCCAACACGACCAGTGTTAGAGGTCGAACTAGGTACGTAATGGTCGAACCTATCTCCTGGAAAACTGCTCTCTTTCTTCTCTTGAGGTTCGACTAGGGTTCGACCAGTGTTAGAGGTCGAAACACTACCCCGTAAGTCGAACTGCCTCACTGTATAGTTTATATCCTCTGGTTTGACCTGGGTTCGACCTGCTGGGTTGGTCGAACCATTATGGTCGTGGTCGAACCGTTGCTGCGATAAAACAGAGCACTCTGGATGAAGAGGTTCGACCAAGGTTCGACCTGCAGAACAGGTCGAACCCTCCGGGTTTTGGTCGAACCGGTGTTCTGAAAAAACTGAGTGCTCCGCATGGTGAGGTTCGACCATGGTTCGACCTGAATGCCAGGTCGAACCTTCTGGATGTTGGTCGAACCGAGGATTAGCTATGTCCAAATTTGATCTCGGCCTCGTCGTTCCCTCGTACTGCGTTCCAGATCTTAACGTGATGGCTTTATCTTCCAATTTTTGTGCTAATTGATTCACGTTCGTGGTCATCTGCCCCATCATCAAGGTAAGCTCCTTCAACTGCTTGGACAAATCTGCACGATCAACATTCATGGTATCCTCAAGATGATCAATCCTTGCATTATTCTCAGCCTTGTATCGATGGAAGGTATCCTCAACACTCTTCACTTCTTGCTGCTGCCTACTAGGCCCCATTTGTGTCAACTCTGTGATCTGCCTCTGCTGGAACTCTAGTAGCTTGTTGATGTTAGCTAGACTAGAGACGATCTCATCATCCCTATTCGGCTTCACCACTTGATGTTCAACCTGCGCTACCTCGCCAAGTACATATGATCCTCTATCTCTCTCTATTGGCCAGTCACGTGAATTCATAGAGATGTCTTCAAACAATTTTTCTGCTTCAAGTGCTGTCTTTGATAACAGCGCTCCTCCTGATGATGCATCAATAAAAATACGCGACACATAATCCAATCCATAGTAGAAGATGCTTATGTATTCAGCCTTAGACATTCCATGCTGTGGACACCTCCTGAGCATGTCTTTAAATCTGTCCCACGCCTCATAAAATTTCTCACCCTGATTCATAATAAATTGGGTGATCTCTTGCCTCATTCTTAAGATCCTTGAGGGTGGCATGTATCTCTCCAAGAACTTCTGCTGCAGTTGGTCCCATGTAGTGCAATCGGCTGCATCAAGAGTGTCATACCAAGTTTCTGCTCCATCAATCAAAGAGAACTTGAATAAGGCGATCCGCCTAGCATTATCATTCGCTCCACTGCCCTTTTGAGTGTTTGCATAACCAAGAAATTTTCGGAGATGCTGATATGGATCTTCAAAACAACCTCCAGAAAAGGGATTCTTCTCTACCATGTTAATAAGAGCGGGATTTATCTCAAAATTATCATCTTCCCCCCTTGCTCCTATCAACCCCATGTTGACATTCCCAAAGTTCGTGAAAATTTTACGTATGGCAACATTATCCGGATTCTGCCTTGCTCCGGCCATGTTTAGCACAATGCGATATTCCTTCTTTTTCTTCCTCTCCTTTTTCAAGCACACAAGTAACTCGGAAAAATTCAAGGTTAGATAGAAATAAATAATCACAAATAAAAGAGAAAAAAAATATCTTAATCAAACTAGAAATAATAAAATTAATAATTACAGCCGTCCCCGGCAACGGCGCCAAGAACTTGATGAGCGTTTTCTCAACACACAAAATAATCCTCAAGTATAAGGATATCAATTGTAGTCTCGAAAGGTGACCAAGTGAATATCGAACCCAAGGGACGGCGTATTATCAATTTAATTATTTACTAAATTAATTAAGACAAGTGTGGCAATATAGTTTGAGGATTGAATGATTAAACTAATAAACAATTAATTAAAATAACAAATTAAATAAAATATCACTTGAAGAATTAACGAAAGTGGATCAAGTAGGAGAATAGGTAGCTCTAGGGTAATCCAATTTTACTACTTAACTTCCCTTCCATGTGTCAATGTCCGACTCTGCCTTGTGGAATATGGACGCATCACTAAACCATACATATCTACTCTATAGACACAAGCAAACATGCGTGTAACACGTGTGAATAACCTCGGAGCAAGAGATATAATTTCACCCCCCTTTCTAGGTACTATCAGTATCAATTATTTCCCCCTAGGATTGGTACTCTAACCCGATATGATCTCCCTTTATAGGTACTATGAAATTATCCTCTTTATCCTACTTATTAACCTGAATTCAATTCAATTAATAAGTATTCATATATGATAGTTCTAATGAAGCTTCGGAGTCCCCTCACTTAGAATCATAACATGGAATCCTGTTCAGCGGTGAACGCACTCAATCTACAACCAAGATATATATTCAGACTTTATATATCAATTGAAGATGCACAAAACGACCGTGAATATGGATTAAGAGAGTACAATCATATATAAAGTAAACGACAAGTAGTGTTGTACGGAGTGTATACATGGAAGTTCAATTAACTAGATAAAACCTTCAAACTCCTAAATCTACCAAAAAGGCTCTAGCCCATGATGTTTCGAAGAACAATCATGGGTGTTGGATAGATCTTACCCGGATGTCCGGAAAATACAAGATAAATTAGGAAACGAATAAACCCTTGATATGGCGTCTTCATGCCCTTCTCCATCTTGAATCCTCCTCTTGGTTCTCCTCTTGATTCCACAAACGAATCTTCAAAGTGATGGATGGATGGAGGAAAGGAAGTGGATGATGGATGGGGGGTGATCCCCCCTTGTGGGGTGTTGTATGTTGTGGCCTCTCCTCGGTGATTGGTGACGTTTTCCTTGACTGCATGAGCCTCCTTTTATACTTGTAATCACGTCTCTAGGGCTTGGAATGGGCTTTTCAAGTGATCCCACGCGTTTTGGCCTCTAAAATACGGATTTTCCCGCACGTAGGTTCGACCACGTCAAGCAGGTCGAACCCCTAGCCACAGGTCGAACCCCAGGTCGAACCCTGCTACTGGATTTGCGCAGTCTCTCCATTTCGCGTATAACTTTCACATCCGACCTCCGAATTAAGTGATTTTTGCGCTCACGCGATCCTCTCTTCCTTGGCTTTCTCTGAATATAAATATGTCACAAAAACTCCAAGAATTGAATATGTAACAAGCCATGGAAAGTAGCACATCAGTTCTGTTCGGCACAGGTCGCGCGGCGTCACCA